>ML660787.1:1601699-1777901 GCA_007570785.1 Antilocapra americana | reverse complement strand
ATATATATATATATATAAGAGTTTTAAAAATTTAAAAGATGTTCCTAGTACAGTTATAATGAAGGCTTTCTCTGGTGCTGGTGCATTCGGTGAAGGGAAGGGTCTGTAGATTTTCAGATGATTCCCTGGTCCGGCTTCTCCTTTTCACAGACTTATAAACTTCTTTCTATGCAGTTATCGCCACCTGCAGGGCTTTAATTTGCTTCTCCTGTCTGTTTCAAAGCTGTTCTGCTAGCGTCTTCTGTCTGCTGGTCTTTTAAGTGTCTATTCAGCGCTTTGGAGTTTGCCCTGCTCCTGGTGAGAGGGCTTACCCCGCCCCCTCTGCTCAGGCTCTCTGTCGTCAGCCCAGCAAAGTTGGGGGGTGGGGCTTCTCCCCTCCCCCGGCCCAGCCGCTCTCTATGCAGTCTGTTCTACCGGCAGGGATTTAATTTTGGAGTTTGCCCTGCTCCTGGTGAGAGGGCTTCCCCCGCCCCTTCTGCTCAGGCTCTCTGTCGTCCGCCCAGCAGTTGGGGAGTGGGGCTTCTCCTCTCCCCCGGCCCGGCCGCTCTGTTTTCTCGGCGTGCAGCTGAGCACTCCTTCTAAGGTGTATACAGCACCGATCTGTCCAGAATCCCCAGAAGTCTTGGTTAGCCTCCCCGGGGCTGGGTTGGGTTATGCCCACTGCTCTCAGGCGGGGGTTGGGCCGGTCCGCAGCCCTCAGCTGCCCAGCCTCTCTGTTGACTCCTCACCGCCCTTTGTTTTGTGCACGGACCTGGGGGGGAGAGGGAGCTTTTCCTGGAAGGTTAGGTCCCTCAGGCTGCTCCGTTCCCTGAGCCCGCGGCCTGCCCCTCCCTGAGCAGGAGCAGTCTGCTTCGGCTGTGCTGCGGCTCTCGGCTGTTCCTTGTAGCTAGAGACGAACCTTGCAGGGCTTAGCTATTAATCTGCTTCTGCTCTCAGCTATATTGCTCTCCAAGATCCACCGCAGATCTGCCAGAGAGAATGCTCCCTGGTATTCAGAAACCTTTCTCCTCTTTTTTTTTCTTCCTCTTTATTCCAGACTCCCCTTCCGGGACGGAACCCGTCCCCAGCTCTTTGTCTCTCCCTCTACTTTTTTTTTCTTTTCTTTCTTTTGTCCTACCTCCTCACGTCGGCACTGGGTCGCCTCTCCAGATGCCCGATGTCCTCTGCCAGCATTCAGTTCCTGTTTTTTGGAGTTGGCTCGGCCTTTAAAAGTTCTTTTGGTATATTTGTTGGGGAGAGAGTGTTCTCCCCGTCCTATTCCTCTGCCATCTTAGTTTCTCTCTCTTTTTTTTAATATTTATTTTGTATGAAGTGTTTTCCCTTATGAATAATTTTATGTACTTTTCTGCCTGAAGTTGTAACTACTGACAATATATGATTCAGATGAATCACACAAAGATTTATTTAAGTTGATTCTAAAAGTATAATTCAATTGTTTAGAATTTGTGAGGGATTGTAGATGATTGGATATATTTCATTTATAAAATTCTGCTTACTTTTAGTCTGTCTGTGTTTTAGATATAAGTGCATCTCTTGTAGATAATATATACAGGTCTTCGTTTTGTATCCATTCAGCCACAATATAGCTTTTGATTGGAGCATTTACTCCACTTACATTTGAAGTAATTATTGATAGGTATGTACTTATTGCCATTTTATTAATTGTTTTCTGGTTGTTTTTGTAGTTGTTCCTTTTTTCTTGCTGTCTTCCTTTTGAGGAGGCTTGATGATTGTCTTGAGTATGTTGAATTCCTTATAGATTCTGAGTTGTAGTTACATATATTAGGTTCATATATAGTTATTTCAAGTTGATGATCTCTTAAGGTCAAGTGCATTCTAACATCCATGTATTTTATTACATCCCACACATGGATAGTATATTTTTTATCTTTTAGTTTTGTATATCCCTTAAATACTTATTATGGATATAGATGATTTTACTACTTTGGTTCTTTTAACCTTCCTACTGACTCTGTAAATGATTGATCTACTACGTTCAATGTAATTTTGATTTTACCAGTGAGATTCCTCATTTCTTAATTTTCAGATTTCTAGTTGTGATCTTTTCTTATCTTCTTAGAGAAATTTCTTTGGCATTTCTTGTAAAGTCAGTTTAGTAGTGCTAACTCTTTTAAGTTTTGAAAGTGAAAGTCACTTTTTGCCACCTGATGGACTATACAGTCAATGGAATTCTCTAGGCCAGAATATTGGAGTGGGTAGCCTTTCCTTTCTCCAGAAGATCTTCCCAACCCAGGGATTGAACCCAGCTCTCCCTCATGGCAGGCAGATTCTTCCCAGCTGAGCCATCAGGGAATCCCAAGAATACTAGAGTGGGTAGCCTTTTCCTTCTTCAGCAGATCTTCCCGACCCAGGAATCAAACAGGGGGCTCCTGAATTGCAAGTGGATTCTTTACCAGTTGAGCTACCAGGTTGTCTGTAAAACTCTCTCCTTCAAATAGGATTGGTAGTCTTGCCGGGGAGAGTTTCTTTGTTGTAGACTTTTCCCTTTCATTACTTTGATTGTAGTGTAGCAGTCCTTCTGTCCTGCAAAGTGCTGTTGAAAAGTTAGCTGTCTTATGAGAGTTCCCCTATACGTAACTAATTGCTTTCTTCTTCCTGATTTAAAGATTCTTTATATTTAACCTTCGCCATTTTGTTTATAATATGTCTTGGTGTAGATCTCTTTGGATTCATCTTGTTTAGGAATCTCTATGCTTCCTACACTTGGATGTCTGTTTCCTTTCCCAGGTTAAGGAAGCTTTCAGCTATTATTCAGATAAATCCTCTGCCCCCTTCTTTCTTCTCTTCCTGGGATACTTATGATATTAAAGTTAGCATGATTGATGTTGTCACAAAGGTTTCTTAATCCTTGATTTTTTTGTTTGTTTGTTTTTTCTGTTCCACTGTGATAGCCTTTGGGTTCACTGATCCAGTCCTTTGTGTCATCTAATCTGCTGTTGATTTCTTCCACTGTATTTTTAAATTAACTATTGTATTCTTTAGCTCTGTTTGCTTATTTTATTTCTAATTTTTGTTAAACTTCTCCTATATTCATTCATTCTTTTGAGTTTGTTGAGCATCTTTATAATCATTACCTTAAATTCTTTATCTGATAGTTTGTGTATCTCTACTTTGCTTTGTTCTTCTGGAGTTTTGTCTTGTTCCTTCACTTGGAACTTATTCCTCTGTCTCCTCATTTTGCCTGACTGTTTTTATTTCTGTGTATTAGGTAGGCTGGTTAATTTTCCAATTTTGGAAAAGTGTCCTTGTGTAGGAAATATGTGGACCATCGGAGGTTCACTCCTCTCTAGTTACTACAGCTACATGCTCCAGTGGTGCCCCCGTGTGAACCCTTCTGTTGAGGTGGGGCCAAGAACTGTGGGCATGCCGGTAGGCAGGGCTGGCTTCTGGCCTTGTTGGTTGCCAGGCCCTGCCTCATGTGGTAGCTGACAGCCCCCTGGTATATATGCCAGCCTGCTGGGTTGGCCCCAGTGCCAGTAGGCTAAAGGGAGGGCTCTAAAATAGAACTTTCAAGCACCCACATCCTTGAGGTAAAAAGCTTCCAAAAATAGCTGCTACCATGTTTCCAACCTAGGGAAGTCTTAACTGCTTCCTACTGCTCTAGGGGGCTTTCTAAGATGAGCAAGTTGGTTGACCCTGGCTTTTATCAAGCTATTACCTTTTTGCTAGGACTCAGAGCATATAAGATTTTGTGTGCGCTCTTGATGAGCTGAATATCGGTTTCCTATAGCTCTCTGGCTGTACTGGTTTTCAAAGGCAGACATCTTGGTATAGGTCCCCTGGGCTGGGGAGCCTGATATGGGGCTTAGTCTCCTTGCGCCTTGAGGACTTCTGCAATTATTATCATCAGTTGTGGATTGGCTATCCAGGGTTGTGGGTCTTGGCTATACATCTCTATCCCTCCCACTCATCTCATTCTGTTTTCTTCTTTATACCTTTAGTTGTGGAAAATAATTTCTGCTAGTTTGCAGGTCATTCTCATAGATAGTTGCTCTATAAATAGTTGTAATTTTGGTGTACCCATGGGAGGATGTGAGCTCAGGGTCTTCCTACTCTATCATCTTGACCACACCTCTATTTATTCAGCTTTTAATACAAATGATATGTGATTCTAATCAATATTTTTGCTACTACAATCAAATGAACATGAATATAGTTAAATTGTCATATTCTGTTATTTTTTAAAGCTGAATCTATAATAATTATGCACGCAAGCACTAAATCATAGAGAGAATCTACTGAAAAGTTTCAGATGCACAAAAATTATCTCAAATACAAGGGGAAAAAAACAATCTATCATAATTTTTGAAAAAAGACTACCATAGGTTAGTTTTGTCATTTCCCACTATAAATTGCTATTTGAAAGTCTTTTACTCAGTAGGTGAAACTTTAATGGATACATAACACTTTAAAGTCAGTTTACTTTCACTCATATATTTAAGTGAATTTATGTAAATGAGTTATTTAAAATGAAAAGTCATTTCTCATAAAAAATATATTTATATTTATTAAGCCTCTTGGATAGCCAGGAGGTCAAGCCAGTCAATCCTAAAGGAAATCAACCCTGAATATTCATTGGAAGGATTGATGCTGAAGCTCCAATACATTGGCCACCTGATGTGAAGACCTGACTTATTAGAAAAGACCCTGATGCTGGGAAAGACTGAGGGCAGGAGGAGAAGAGGGTGACAGAGGATGAGATGGTAAGGTGGCATCACTGACTCAATGGACATGAGTTTGAGCACTCTGGGAGACAGGTAAGGAGAGGGAAGCCTGGCATGCTGCAGTCCATGGGGTTGCAAAGAATTGAACACAATTTAGCAACTGAACAGCAACAACAATATTTATCAAGTACCACCTATTTTGGCATTGCAAGGAAACTATCCTTTTGTCCTGAAAGCAATCTGTAGATATATATCAATCTTTCAAAATATACATGAAGAAATGGAGGCTTAGGGACATTAACAACTTACTTAAGGTCTGACAGAGAATCCCAAAGTCTTAATTTGAATTTTATTTCACTGCCTACCAAAAAGAGGGGCAATATAGCCAATAAGGGATTTCCCTGGTGGCTTAGACAGTTAAGCGTCTGCCTACAATGCGGGAGACCTGGGTTCAATCCCTGGGTAGGGAAGATCCCCTGGAGAAGGAAATGGCAACCCACTCCAGTACTCTTGCCTGGAAAACCCCATGGATGGAGGATCCTGGTAGGCTACAGTTCATGGGGTCACAGAGTCAGACACAACTGAGCGACTTCAGTTTCTTTCTTTATAGCCAATAAAGAGCTTCCCAGGTGGTGCTAGTGGTAAAAAACCTGCCTCTAATGCAGGAGGAGGAGATACAGGTTTGATCCCTGAATTGAGAAGATCACCTGGAGGAGGGCATGGTAACCCACTTCAGTATTCTGTCCTGTAAAATCCCATGGACAGAGGAGCCTGGCAGGCTACAATCCACAGGTCACAAAGAGTTGGACGGGCTGAAGCAATTTAGCACACATAGCCAATAAAAATACAGATTAAAATACTGTAGCCCTATTTACATCAGTTTGATTGCTTAATGTTCCTTATTACCTGACTGATACATACAGGTTTATTTATTTTTTTTTAAGTGGACCATGAGAGATGGAAATAGTTTAGAAGTGATACGTTACCACGATTATTTTTGTAACATGGAAGAACCCTTCTCCCTTCCCCACCTGTCCCCACCTCTGATAAAATGTCCTGATAGGAATTCTTCTTGGTATAATGGATCAAAAAGAATCCTATTCAATCATATTTTGCCTTGGACCTGCTTTTTGGAGATTCCAGAAGAAATCAGATTATTTTTTTACTCAAATAGAGTAAAATTTTTCTCTGTCCACAAAGATGTAGAAAGTTGGGATAAAAGAAATCAAATATAATTTTCAGTTTTTCTCCCATGTCACCATATCCATGTCATTGTATGTGCTTATTTTTGTGCCTATAATACTCTTTTCAATATTTCTACCATTAAAATCAGTCTTTAGGATTCAGTTTAAATCTTTCTTTTTCTTTCCTACGGAACCCTGCACCGTTCCTCAATCCACCCTTCTTTATCCTACCTGTAGATGGTTGACTCTCTCTGCAATACCCCAAATGTTTGCACAATACCTCCATTATAGCTGTCATCATACCTCTGTGCACTTAACTTGTCTGCCTTAAGTGGCAGCCAAAGAATCCCTTTAGGACTGAAACTCACTTTTGTTCAGTTTTGTGTTTTTGGTGCTTAACACTGAAGAAATATTTGTCCATTGAAGGCACGACTACATGGTAGAAAGCAAATGATATGGAGAAATTAACTATAGATTTCAAGAATCTTAATAAAGTGATGCTCATTTATACCTAATCTTCTAATTTCCTTTTTACAAGTGTAATCATGTAATTCTTGCAAGGAAAATTCGATGTTAAACTTTTGTTCATTTCTATGTTATTATTATCAAGACAAACCATAGGGAATAAGTCATAATTACATTATATTCTCAAGATAACACTCAACATAATACATACAAGATAAACTGAGAGACATCTAGATGGATAAAGTATGTCAAAAGCAAATATTTCTAACACCCTCCAAAATAACCAAAATTTTGAAAAATATTGACTCATTTCATATAAATAGAAATTACATACTGAGCACAGCTTTAGTATTAAGCACACTTTCTTATTTGCACTAAATATTTGTTAACAAAACTTAATTATAGCAAAAATGAATATTTAAAGAGAAAAATAAATATATTTAAAACAAAAAAACATTGAATTTAGAGTTCTCTTTGGCCAAATGAAAACCACCATGGGTCTTAAAATAGCCATACACTGGTTTCAACATTTTTGCCCATCACCAAAAAGGCTTCATTTATAGAGCATTAAGCTCATCTGAGTATTACCTTATGACCCTAGAGACATACTATAGAAAATTGCTGTGACTTGCCTTCTGATAATATCCTTGCAGAAGAACAAAACAACCTGGTCATTAGGAAAAATGAAATCATAAATCTTTCTGGGAATCAGAAGAAGGAAATGTTTTATATTAATTCTTAAGGAAGCATGACTCAGTGCAGTTATAAGTTTATGTATTCTAAATGTGTTTGTATGGGAAACAGATTGTCTTATGGTAAAAAAACAGACTGTTATATAGTAGAAAGGCAACAGAGGCAACCTTAGTGACCTTACATATGTCCATTAATCTCAGGTCCACTTTCCTTTTCCATGGATCTCTACCTCACAGAGTTTTTCTCATGGAACAAATGATATAATGCACATTAAACTCATATGAACTCTAAACTAGAATCCTTGGAGGCTATTATTGTATTCTGTTTATAAATCCACATAAACACATAGACACACAGTATTCATAGGGAATTAAAATATATCCATTGCACGAGCATATGTGCATTCCACAAGTAGCACCATGTCCTAACAGATTGCTGTCACATTGCATTTGTATCCATAAGCATTAGTGGCATTTTCACATACCTGTTAAGCAATCTTCTGTTATTACTTTGCAACACATCATTTGTGTCTCTCTCTTTACTAACATAAGACCATTATCTTGCCATTCAGCAATGACAGATAATTCAACCATGATTCCAAATGACATTTTCGTGATCTAAGGGGGGAAAAAAGAAACAAGTTTGTTTTTTATTTTTTTTTTAAAAAAACATATATTCTACATGTACCTTGGATTAGTTTCTGAGAAAAAGTCACAAAACTTATTTAGTGGCTGGCACAAACTACTGGGGATTCATTATGTAAGATAGAGGACAGAAAAGATATTTTCTTAAGAAATTTTCTTTTCTTGTAAATTTTAAAAATATAAACTGTTCTACATGGAGAATTCAAATTGGTACAAGTTTGCATAGGGGAGGAATTTGGGAGGAGGAGAGAAAACATTTATTAATTTAGTAGCACAATATAAATCTAGGGTTCATTTCTCCAGCTTGTCATCAGGGCAAAACTGGAATGCCTAACAGGCAAAAGGGATTTTCCCATACTTTTTGATGTGGTGGTCTTACTTTCTGTCCCAAGTTACTATTTACTATCTAAGTGTGACTTTTTCTTTTATTTGTAAATTTATATATGAATATTTATTATCAATTATAGCTAACTTGAATTAAACGCTTATTACCAACCATAGTATCATCTCATTTGATCATTAAGAAAAACTTTACACAGCAAGGAAATACAAGTGAATATGTCTCAGGTCACATAGATGATTAGGGAAAAAGCATGGATTCGAATCTAAATGTATATGAACCCAAACCTTTGGCTCTTAACTACTTTATTTGACTGAGTAGGGTAAAATAGAAAGGTTAAGTCATAGTAAGCATGAAATTAATCAATACTTATGTAATTCTCCAGGCAATATTACTGGAGTGGGTATCCATTCCCTTCTTTAGGGGATCTTCCTGACCCAGGAATTGAACCCAGGTATCCTGCATTGTAAGCAGATTCTTTACTGTCTGAGCCACCAGGGAAGCCCATTACTTAAGGATACAATTATCAAATACAGTAAGTTCCCTACATAAAAGTGTTCTGTTTTGAGAGCTTGTTTGTAAGATAAGCAAAGTTTAACCTTGGTACACAACTAACACCATCGGCTATACGGTACTGTACTATACAGGTTTATAATGCTTTTCATGCAAATAATGCATGAACAAACAAATAGAAAAAATAAAGCATTTTTAATCTTATAGTACAGTACCTCGAAAAGCACAATAGAACAGTATAACAGCTGGGTATGTTTGCATCTTAGAAAGTTCCCAACGTGAAGGTTCATATGTAGTGGACTTACTGTACCCTTTCTTGACGAGTTTCTTTAAAAAAGGGAGAAGGTTCTTATACTGCCATTCCTTTGTAAATATTGGGGCTTCCCTGGTGGTTCAGCTAGTAAAGAACCCTCCTGCAATGTGTGAGACCTGGGTTCAATCCCTGGGTTGGGAAAATCCCGTGGAGAAGGGCAAGCCTACCCACTTCAGTATTCTGGCCTGGAGAATTCCATGGACTGTTTAGTACATGGGGTCACAAAGAGCTGGACACCACTGAGTGACTTTCACTTTCATTTTGTGAATATTAACCTCATAAGTACTCTTAAACTTTGTGGATACAAAGTCACCATTTATTAGCAAATCTGTGTGTGTAGGAAGACACACATGGGAACAAGAAAACAAAACAATACATACAGCCTGATACACAGAATGAGGAAAGCATGCTCTGGTTCCTCTAGGAGCACAGAGATGGCCAAACTGTTCAGTGGGGCTTAGGAAAACCTCCGAGGAAATCGATTCAGATCAGAATTGTGAAAGGAAAATTTTCTAGAGGTGGGTAGTAGAAAGGGGGAGGTTTGAAAAGGAAGAGAGCATTTAAGGAAGAAGGAACAGAATGTGAAAGAATGGAAGTATGAAAAAAGCAAGATGTATTTAAGACTCTTGGCATGAAGCTCCCTCTGAAGGGAATGAAAGGAGACAAGATTTTAAAAGATGGGCGGAGCCAAATCATGGTCTTTATGTCTTGTAAAGAATTTGGAATTTAGGTTTCAGGCAAGATGGAGTTGTTGAAGGATTTCATACAGCTCTATGAACTAAACAGACTTGTATCTTAGATTATTTAAGTCTTAGTCTAAAAGTCCAAAAATATATGTAATGAGATCAAAAACCACAGATAGGGAGACAAGGTGACCAAAGTTGCTCAAAGCAGACTGCGTTTTAAAAGTAAATGAATCCTTAAACATCGAGAGACTTCAAAGGAAAACCAAAAAAATAGCGTTTTGAGCATATGAAAGACAATCTTATGCCCAGGCACTGCCTTGGAGCCCTGTCGTTGCATTCATCTTCCTAATGCCAAAATGACAACAGGGTGGCAGGCACAGTCCCGTATGCCTATTGTTCTTATTATCAGTTAATAAGATAAAATTCTCTTTTGCCATTATAATTCTCAGCTGAAAGACACTTTTCATAGAATAAGGCTTCAGTTTCTAAAGTTATTTAATAAAATGAGACTTAGATTTGATATCATGAGAATGATGTAATAGACAAATTATTTACATACTATCTTCATTGTCTAAGTCAAATAATAAAAGAATGAAGACAGATTTTTAAATGATGAATTTTCAGATGAGAAAATAACAAGAAAATCTGATTATCATGTAGCATATACTCTAATAAACTCGAAAGAAGCAGTGCTGTGGCATCAAAAGTACAATTCCTATTATCATACATACCAGTTAGAAGCTTATCAGTAAACATACAGTAAAAGAACTTCCCATTACATTTTGATAGTAATTAACTCTGTGATACACCATTAAGTTGATAGACCTATTAAGATAATTATTTAGTCATTAAGGTACCATTGTTTAAAAGGTATCTAAAATGATCATGATGAGAGTGACTATGATATAAATGACAGTTTATTGTTAAAGTCAAAAGAATTAGACAATAAATAAAGCATGGAACTTTATAATACATTTTCAATAGTAAATCTAACTTTGGCACCTTGGTTTAAGCAGAATAAAAAGGCCTGTGACACTGAATAAACGTTATCTTAAATACTGTTGTTTTGCTGTTTTATTTGTATTTAATTTCTACATTTGTTTTTATTTGAGATTTAATTAGAAATTATAAGCACAAGGGATTTATGCTTAGTGTTATCTAATGTGATAAAATTTTAAATAAACACTTGTTGTTTGTTGAATTGTTTTCCCTAGAAGGAGACACAAACTACTGAAGTTGTACAAAGCAGTGTTTCCTATGATAAGGTTTTAAATTGAGATATTTATGGAAAACTTGGTAATGATCCTGTTTTATTGCTTGGAAACTAAATGGATAAATTCAATTTTTTACTGCCAGCAGAGAAAATCTCTCTTTAGCCACCCATAGTATATCCACCATTATTTTCAGTATGAAGAATACAGAGATAAAAGCCATAGTCCTGCTCTGGAAAAATACAGAAGTTCTGTGTGCTCAGTGTTCACAGTATGAAGCTAAGCCCATGTGGCTCCAGGATTTTATCTCAAGGCTGCTTCAGAAATCCCAGGTGATTGGAAGCTCAGGAGAGTTATTTTCATCATTTCTCTCTAAATCAGTGAAAAATTTCCCCTGCTAGTCACTATTTCCTTTATAATATTAAAAATACAAGAGGCAATAGCCTAAAAAAGCCTTCAGGCAAGTTGAAATATTTACTAAGCCTTAACACTTTCTCCAATCTTGAGTATTCCTAGGAGAGACACAGGTAGTCAAGTACAGAAGAAATCACAACTCTCTCTTACTCAGCCAAGGAGAACTGATGATTGTGCTCAGATAAATGGACAAAATCCACCAATAATTGTAAAGTAATTAGCTTCCAATTAAAATAAATTAATTTAAAAAATACAAATAATAGTTAAAATTGTTTCTTCCAATTTTGAAGCCAAGGGAGAAAAAAGATGAAAATATAGAAAAATGGATATTTGTCTTAAAAACTGATTTAGTTTATGGTCACATGTAATTTATATTTATTCTAAATAATATTTTAAAATATATCTATTAAAGCATTTGGATAAGAACTATTTTCCCTTTCTATTTTAGTAAATATGGGCTTTGATAAACATTTTAAAGTATAACAAAGGAATAAAGAGGAGAGGGAAGAAAGAAGAAAAAAGAGAGAGGTAGGGAGAAAAGAGAAGGAGAGAGAGGAAGGGAAGAAAGAGAGGAAGAGCCAGAGAGAGAGGAAGTGTGATACATATCATTAAGAGGAATGGCTTATATCTAAATAAACATATCTTGAAAGTGTAATAATATAAAATCCACGTCATCTTCATCTTTAAATTGGCAGAGCAAAGAAGAGCACAGTTACTTGTTTTAAGCTATCACTGGAGATGTTTTCCTGGAGCTCATATCCAATCTTATTCCAGTGCTGGTATTTATTACTTGCTCTTAATACCTCTGTTTTCAGTTTCCTGATCAGAAAAATGGGCATGAAAAGGAATCTAACTCATAGAAAGAATAAGAGGATCAAGAGTTAATGCATGTAAAGCACTTCAACCACCACCTGGCATGTACATAGTGAATGCTAAAAGTTTATTATTATCATTATGTTATTTATTGAATGGCCATTGTGAACAGAACACCGTCCTGGTGGCTAAGTGGAGCTACTGGAAAATTGGCAGTCAACCTTCTCACCCTCCAGGGCCAAGACACTGCTTTGGAACCGACGGTGTGATGAGATGTTTTACAGGGTAGCTCTAGCTGAACTAATTACCACCTACACCCATCTGTGCCATTTGTTTCCTGGCCAAAAATTCACGTTACTGTGTAGATATGGGCATATTCTGTCATAGGTTTGATTTAAGGTAGCCGTTTCAGAGGCTTATCTGTCTAGTAACTGCATCAGAACCTCCTGGGAAACTTAGGAAGAATGTAAAGATGTAGGTCCCACCCACAAAGAACACAGATCTGGAATCTTTAAAGATGGTACAAAAATGTCATTTATGTGCATAGTACTCATCCCCAGACACAGAGCACGTGGGATAGTGGAAAGCATTTCAATTTACATGCTAAAGAAGACCCAGAACACGCATTCACATTATTTAAGTGGAAAGGAAACAACTCCATTATCATCTTATGGGTCACAGGGCCCTGCTTGGCTCTGACACTAAAAGGGTGAAAGCTCTGCCGCTAGGCAGGTGGGTTTAAATCTGACTCCTCCACTTAGCAGCTGTGAACATGGGCAAGTTCCTTACACTCTCTGTGTCTCCCACTCCTTCTGTGTTAGAGAAGTACTATAATCATAGGGCTTATCTCATTAGTTGTTGGGAAAAATTAAATACGATAAATTTAATACTTCAAACACTACCTAGCTATAGTATACCTTCAATAAACGTCAGCTATCATTATTAATATCAGGAATTACTATTATTAATCTAAGTCCATGACTTATAGCCAGCGTGTGCTTGGCAGTCAGGGGTTTTCCCGCTTCTATTTATATTTTCAGTAATTTTATGAAATAGGAATTCCTTCTTTTGTAGCTGTTCCTAAAAGTAAGCTTACCAAAAAAAAAAAAAAAAAGGAGTTAATATGGAAAAAAATTTCAGTAGCTCAGGAACTGATCTTTCCACATATTCTTTTTAATCTGGCATGTTTTAAAGCAACACAGGAGAGAGAATTGAGTAGCAGATACCAAGCATTTATTATGGATAATTAAAAAAAAATCCAAAGAAAAATGCAAAGAAATTATCGAAAGGGGTGAAACTAGAGGCAAAAATCAATGGAATAGAAAAGAAATTAATTGTAAATCACTCTTTAGAATTTCATTTTTCTATATGGATTTGTATTAAAAACAAAAAAAGGAAAACAATCTGTTTGCTAAAAGTACACAGAAAGTCCGACTCATCCCTGTCTAATAGACTCCAGAGAATTCACACGTCCTTTGTTAATATAGAAAATTCCTCACTTAGTCTCTGCCTAAATAAACTAATGTGAATCAGAAATCGAGGAGTTACTTTAGTGAGATTACACTCTGTGTGAAATGCTTCTTCACAAACACCCTTCACACTTCAGGCCCATGAATTATTAATGTGTGTTATGGTTGTTAGGGACAATGTACAGAAATATATCAAGATTCCAAAATCTGAAATAAAAGGAAATGGTTAAAAATGAAAGAGAGAGAAAGAAAGAGACCATTATACTGGTTTGGTGACAGTTGATGCAGTTCTACCTCTCCATCAGCACGGATTTTAAAGATCTGAATGACATACAGAGGGATGAATAATTTGGATTTCATTTATTAATCCACTGACCCTACACATGCTTCATAAAAATGAAAATAATGTTATTCTCCCACTTCAGCCTCTGTAGAATGGAATATGTGCATGTATCTGGGTAGAATTTTTGTAACGTGGTTGGCTCCAGCACTTTGTATATGCATATATTTGCATGCCATACATTTGGAAGAAATGTTGAGACAAGCAATTTCAATAACATATATAAAGGAGAACCTTTTGCCTCTCACAGGCAGATGACTTGGGTCTGTGGGGGGCAAAAAAAAAAGACAATGCTGATTATCATGTAACAACTGGTTACCTGGCAACTAGAAACTAGACAATGTAGCAATACAGTTCTGCCTCCTTAGCCTAGGATCGACACAAAGGGAATTGTCACCAATGCATCTGCGGGGTTATCTTCTGGAAGATTATGAGTTCTCTTCCATGGTCTGTTCTAAGAGCTTAAAGCTTTCACACTGAATTTTCTAGCTTGGGAAATAGGGTAGTTCGTGATGCATACAGGCATGCTCAGTCATGTCAGACTCTGCAACCCCATAATCTGTAGCCTGCCAGGCTCCGCTATGCATGGAATTTACTGGAGTGGGTTGCCATTTCCTACTCCAAATTGGTGATGCTGTTAGCCAAAATAGAGATTCTAGGAAAAGGAATACATTTGTTCAGTGTCAGATAAAGATCATTCTTTGAACAGGTTGAGTTTGAGATGTCTTTGGGGCACCAATGAGAAGACTATTAGGAAGCTGAAATTTTTGCTGTTATGGGGGTAAAAATATTAACATGTATACTACTGCGACCATTCATTTGAAAGTCACTTTATCTTCAGTTATATTAGGTAATCTGCTATTTCCTTTATTAGTAAGTTCTGTCTCACTGCTTTTTTAGGTTAGTTCTGCTTAACCGATGTTCAAGTGTTTTTCAATAAATTAAATAACAGAACATTAAAACTGAAATTTTGGCTATGACCCTTTGACAATAGACAACTAGCTACCAAAGGCATTTGTAATATAGAGTTTTCTGTGAGAGTTTCAAAAAGGATGTGTGAAAAATATATGTAAGACTGTTTGCATAAGAGAATTCTTACTTCCATTTTAGTCGTATAAAAGGGCTGAAAACAAAAATTGCCAAAGAATTGTACATGAAGCTCTTGTTTTGAGAGGGTAGTACTCTGGTTTCTATTGCTCTCTAGTGGGTGACCTACAATGTGGGTGGAGAATTTAATATGTGTCTCCTATAGACCAATGCACTACTAATTAGGAGGCTGAACTAATGAGCTAATGAAAGCAGGCTAAAGAACCAAGACATAAATAACTACACTCTCAGAATTTTCTGAAACAAAAGATGTGTATTTCTGTGGGCCAGACAAGGCCTTCAAAACCAGCAGAAAGCAAGATGGTGGTGGGTTCATCACATCCTATCCACATAACACTTGAAGGACAAAAACTGCTGTCAACAGAAGGGGTTTAAAGGTATCCTCAGATTCCCAGGGAATGAGGAGGGAATAAACACAAAGCTGAAGATGATTTTACCACCCTCAAAAGAGCAATGCAAGTGAGAACTCTCTCAAGATAAACAACATGCCTGTGGAGTGTGCCTCATCTAAAAAGTGTCAAAAATAAGATCACTACCACTATCCTAGGCAATGACTACGTCTCAGCTGTCTTTACCTCATTACTCTCTCAGGTTTCATTCCAAGGAAGCCAGGAATCTTGATTCATAAGATGGGTAAGGAGAGGGAGAATGGCACGCTAATGGAAAGATATTGAATCTTTTCCTTATAAAGTCTTCCCCTTTACAACAGGCCCAACACAGAAGAAAAGAGGAAAAGCTACAACCTTCTATCATATTTGCTGTCATATTATAACAAGGAACATAACATTGTAATTATGGATTTGGAAATTCTTTTCTGCAACTAAAAATTGCTGCACACCTTTGTATTTCCTGGTGGCTCAGATGGTAAAGAATCTGCCTGCAATGCAGCAGCCGCAGATTCGATCCCTGGGTTGGGAAGATCCCATAGAGGGGGGCATGGCCACCCACTCCAGTGTTCTTGCCTGCAGAATCCCACAGACAGAGGAGACTGACAGCCTACAGTCCATGAGGTCACAAAGAGTCAGACACGATTCAGTGGCTAACACTCTCACTGTCCACTTTTTTGTATTTCCTTAAGAAATATCTTACTGTCTGCCCAAATTTTCATTCAGGGTCAGGAGCGAAATTAGCCCCAGTGAGCAGATACAAAGGAACTACGGAAGACCAAATAAGCTGCAGTGTTTGTGCTGTGTCCTTGTTACCATGACAATCTCGTCACATGATCAGAAGTCTGAAGATTCTTGAGTGATCTGGTCCACTGCCCACCCCATGCCATATCTTCTCCTCTAGCTTTCCTGATTTACCCAGTCTCTGCCCACATACAAATGATGCAAGATGAGTGTTTTGCAAGTGTGCCCTCTCCATTTCTCAATTCCTATTAAAAAATAATCCTTTAGTGAATTTAAACCTACTTCCCTGAACCTTCTATCATGTTGCCCTTATTTCTGCCTTTTTGAGTTATACACAATAAATTAAGTGCCTCTTTCATATGATAGCTCTTAAGGTTCTTGCAAAGAGCCATCATTATACAGTTTTTTTCCAGCCTGCTATTCTCCACACTAAACAATTCTAGTTTCCCTGCTCTTGCTCAGTACTTTTCACCACTTCCACAGACAGATGTCAACAGGTTAGAAAGCATGCCACCTCTCCTGAAGACAAATGAATAGCACTTGTTCTGCAACTATGAGCTATAGTGGACATTTTCATAATAATATACTGATATGCCTTATAAATTTACGATTTTTGATAAATGATAGATCTCTGGAGTTAATAGTCAAATACTTATTTATGAGAAGTAAATGCTAGTTCTTCATTTCTCCTGTTCTGTGTGGGCCTTCCTAGAATAATGCTCTTGGCCTCTTGCCCATGTCTTACTCATGCATCCCAGGAGGATGTGAGCTGCCAATTTCATGAGTGATGACCATTGCTTTAGTTTTTATAACAGTAATCTATTAATAGGTCATAGGCAGCAGAGATTAACTCTCTTCCCTCTCAGCCCAATGCCAGAAAAAGACAATGACTTACTTGGAGAAAGCCAAATTTTCCTTGGGGTAAACTGTGATAAAACATAGACTCACAATAAGGCAAGAATGAGGGCTAGCTGGTGGGGAGGAGCGAGACTAGAAATAACATTTTATGATTCTTTTCTAAGCCATTTTTCTCAAACAGAATTAACTGTGATACTTCCATCAAGTTTATTAATTACTAGTGAAGAAAGAATGGGCATTAATTACTGTTGTTGTTCAGTTGCTCAGTTGTGTCTGAGTCTTTGTGACCCTATGTACTGTAGCATGCCAGGCTTCCCTGTCTTCCATTATCTTCTGGAGTTTGCTCAAACTCATGTCCATTGAGTTGGTGATGGCATTCAACCTTCTCATTCTCTGTCACCCCATTCTTCTGCCTTCAATCTTTTCCAGCATCAGAGTCTTTTCCAATGAGTAGGCTTTTCCATCAGGTCGCCAAAGTATTGGGGCTTCAAATTCAGCATCAGTCCTTCCAAAGAATAATAGGATTGATTTCCTTAAGGATTGACTGGTTTGATCTCCTTGCTGTTCAAGGGACTCTCAAGAGTCTTCTCTAATACTACAGTTCAAAAGGGTCAGTTCTTCAGTGCTCAGCCTTCTTCATGGTCCAACTCACATTCATACATGGCTCTTGGAAAAATCATAGTGGGTTTTTATTAGCCCCTAAAATCTCAGTTATATTCTTTGCATCCAAAGATGGAGAAGCTCTATACAGTCAGCAGAAACAAGACTGGGAGCTGACTGTGGCTCAGATTATGAACTCCATATTGCCAAATTCAGACATAAGTTAAAGAAAATAGGGAAAACTACTAGACCATTCAGATATGACCTAAATCAAATCCCTTATGATTATACAGTGGAAGTGAGAAATAGATTTAAGGGACTAGATCTGACAGACAGAGTGCCTGATAAACTATGGATGAAAGTTCGTGACATTGCACAGGAGACACGGATTAAGACCATCCCCATGGAAAAGAAATGCAAAAAAGCAAAATGGCTGTTTGAGGAGGCCTTACAAATAGCTGTGAAAAGAAGTGAAAAGCAAAGGAAAAAAGGAAAGATATTCCCATCTGAATGCAGAGTTCCAAAGAATAGCAAGGAGAGATAAGAAAGCCTTCCTCAGCGATCAATGCAAAGAAATAGAGGAAAACAATAGAATGGGGAAGACTAGAGATCTCTTCAAGAAAATGAGAGATACCAAGGGAACATTTCATGCAAAGATAGACTCGATAAAGGACAGAAATGGTATGGACCTAATAGAAGCAGAAGATATTAAGAAGAGGTGGCAAGAATACACAGAAGAACTGTACAAAACAGATCTTCATGACACAGATAATCACAATGGTGTGATCACTCACCTAGAGCCAGACATCCTGGAATGTGAAGTCAAGTGGGCTTTAAGCATCACTATGAACAAAGCTAGTGGAAGTGATGGAATTCCAGTTGAGCTATTTCAAATCCTGAAAGATGATGCTGTGAAAGCATTGCACTTAATATGCCAGCAAGTTTGGAAAACTCAGCAGTGGCCACAGGACTGGAAATGGTCAGTTTTCATTCCAATCCCAAAGAAAGGCAATGCCAAAGAATGCTCGAACTACTGCACAATTGCACTCATCTCACACGTTAGTAAAGAAATGCTCAAAATTCTCCAAGCCAGGTTTCAGTAATACATGAATTGTGAACTTCCAGATGTACAAGCTGGTTTTAGAAAAGGCAGAAGAACCAGAGATCAAATTGCCAACATTTGGTGGATTATCAAAAAAGCTAGAGAGTTCCAGAAAAATATCTATTTCTGCTTTATTGACTATGCCAAAGCCTTTGACTGTGTGGATCACAATAAACTGTGGAAAATTCTGAATGAGATGGGAATACCAGAATGCCTGACTTATCTCTTGAGAAACCTGTATGCAGGTCAAGAAGCAACAGTGGGAACTCGACATGGAACAACAGACTGGTTCCAAATAGGAAAAGGAGTATGTCAAGGCTGTATATTGTCACCCTGCTTATTTGACTTGTATGCAGAGTACAACATGAGAAACTCTGGGCTGGAAGAAGCACAAGCTGGAATCAAGAGTGCTGGGAGAAAAATCAATAACCTCAGATACACAGATGGCACCACCCTTATGGCAGAAAGTGAAGAACTAAAAAGCTTCTTGATGAAAGTGAAAGAGAAGTGAAAAAATTGGCTTAAGGCTCAACATTCAGAAAACTAAGATCATGGCATCTGGTCCCATCACTTCATGGGAAATAGATGGGGAAACAGTGGAAACAATGTCAGACTTTGTTTTTGGGGGCTCCAAAATTACTGCAGATGGTGATTGGAGCCATGCAATTAAAAGACACTTACTCCTTGGAAGGAAAGTTATGACCAACCTACATAGCATATGAAAAAGCAGGGACATTACTTTGCCAACAAAGGTCCACCTAGTGAAAGCTATGATTTTTCCAGTAGTCATGCATGGATATGAGAGTTGGATGGTGAAGAAATCAAAGCACCAAAGAACTGATGCTTTTGAACTGTGGTGTTGGAGAAGACTCTTGAGAGTCCCTTGGACTGCAAGAAGATCCAACCATCCATCATAAAGGAGATCAGTCCTGGATGTTCATTGGAAGGACTTATGTTGAAATTGAAACTCCAGTACTTTGGCCACCTCATGGGAAGAGTTGACTCAGGGAAAAGACCCTGACACTAGGAAAGATTGAGGACAGAAGGAGAAGGGGACGACAGAGGATGAGATGGCTGGATGGCATCACTGACTCAATGGACATGGGTTTGGGTAGACTCCAGGAGTTGGTGATGGACAGGGAGGCCTGGCATGCTGCGATTCATGGGGTCGCAAAGAGTAGGAAACGACTGTGCAACTGAACTGAACATCTCAGTATTTTGTCCTCTGATTTGGTGTTTAGTAAAAAAGGCCACAAGGGACTTTGACACAGACTGATCACAGTAGCTAATTGTGGCTAATACGTATTAGCTGGGGGCTTCCCCGGTGGCTTGGTGGTAAAGAATCCATCTACCAATGCAGGAGATGAGACACAGCCGCAGTCTCTGGGTCAGGAAGATCCACTGGAGAAGAAAATGGCAACCCACTTCAGTATTCCTGCCTGGGAAATCTTGTGGACACAGGAGCCTAGCAGGCTACAATGCATGGGGTTGCAAAAGATCAGACATGACTTAGCAACTAAACAACAGCTTATTAGCTGAGGTTATTTGTAATGGGTTAGAGTGTTTTGAAATTTCAAGATAACAAAGCATTAATGTGTGATCCTCAGCAAATGACCTTGAAATATACAGGTCTAACTTTTATCTAAACAGCACAGCTGAGGCAGATTTAATAATGTAGCAAACAGTGTTTGTATAGATGGGCTTTTTAAGAATTAGGAGAATGACTTTTTAATGACTTCCTTTTCTCAGTGTGATTTGCAGACAAGAAGACCGGGCCTGCAAAGGCAGTTGAGTTCTGCTAATGTCACAGAGCACTAATAAGGCTCTAGGTTCACATTGCTAGTGCCATGACTAGGTAGAGCACATCATTAGCCGGGGGCTTCCCTGGTGGCTCAGTGGTAAAAAAATCCACCTACCAATGAAGGAGATGAGATACAGCTTTAGGCCCTGGCACTAGTGATGTGAACCAGAAGAGTAAGGTACCCAATAGGTGAAAGATACCCATGAGTCCACTTTTCTCTGTTCTTAGGATTTAAGCTAGTAAAAGAACAAAATGTCAATGATTTGGTCTTTTTCATTCCCTCTCTGCCTGTGACCATGAGAACATGATACTGGAAAATGAATCTTTGGGGAATCAAAACCTCTCTCAGATATGCTGTTTCTCCAGCTAGAGGGAAAGTAGAAGGGGATAAAGAATTAATTATTGTATCACCTGGTCCTTTTGTCTAAACAAAAGTGAGGGCAAAATAAACAAACAAAAAATGAGAAAACATATCCTCACTAGACATGCAAAAAGGAAATGATAAAGGGAGTTCTTCAGACAGAAGCAAAATAACCCCCAATTAGGAAGCATGTAAATTCAGGAAGAAATAACAAGCAATGGAAACTGCAACCACATGGGATAAACCAAAATAAATCAACTCAAAAATGTATCACAGTATAGTTGTTGTTTTGTTGCTAAGTTGTGTTCGACCCTGTCTTCTCTGTCCACGGGATTTCCCATGCAAAAATACTGGAGTGGGTTGCCATCTACTTCTCCAGAGTATCTTCCCAACCCAAGGATGGAAACTAATGTCTCCTGCATTGGCAGGGGGATTCTTTACCACTGAGACACCTGGGAAGCCCTGCATTATTATTAGACTGGATAAAATAGTCAACCTTTATGACATGTTGTTGTAAGAAAAGCACCTTAAATACACAAATTACAAAGAACTGAAAATAAAAAGGGGGATATACATTAACCAATAATAAACTTGTATAACTATTAGTAATATCAAAAACAATTTTGAGGCAGAGAGGGAGATAGAGACATTTCTCAATGAAAAAAAATAGTAGACCAGGAAAGTATTATTTTCACTTGCATCAAGTAAATCAAATACATAGAAATAGATCCAACAATATATTCAGAAGACCTCTTCAGTGAAAAATTTAAAATATTATTGGGAAGAAATTTTTAAATCTAAATAAATCAACATAGGCTGCTCATGGAGTAGAAGCCTCAATATTAAAGAGATATCAGTTCTCCCCAAATTGATTTTTAGATCTAGTGCAATCACAATCCTGAATAAGTTGACTCTAAAACTTACATGGAAAATAAAAGGCCAAGAATAGCAAACATGATGTTGAAAAAGAAAAAAATCCAAAAGATTTATCCAAATATCATGGCTTACTATAAGGTGATAGCAATTTAAATAGTATGCTGTTGCTAAATGCATTTAAAAAATACCAGTGTGATATATAGAAAGATAAAAAGACACATGACATAGAAGAGAGAGTATAGACACATACCTACATGAATGTGGTACTCTTGCATATAACATAGGTGATGCTACAGTGCAGTGAAGAAAAGATAGTCTTTTTAGTAAATCATCTGGGTCAGTATATGTTGAAAACTAAATTTAGTCTCACACTAAACACAGGTATCATTTCCAGATGGATCGTAAACCTAACTGTGAAACATAACACAATAAAGATTTTAGAAAAATATTTTCAAGAACTTACATATTCTTGCATTTTACTTAAATTACTTAGTAAGGACACAAAACAGTAACTGTGAAGAAAAAAAATTATCGGACTAGGTTAAAACTTTGAAGAGTTTAATGACACCTTTAAGAGAGTCAAAATCATGCTACACGGAAGCAACCTAGATGTTCATTGACAGATGAGTGGATAAGGAAGGTGTGGTATATATATACAATGAAATATTATTCAGCCATAAAAAGGAATGTATTTGAGTCCATTGTAGTGAGTTGGATGAACCTGGTGCCTCTTATTCACAGTGAAGTAAGTCAGAAAGAGAAAAGCAAGTATCGTATATTAACACATAAGCATGGAATCTAGAAACATGGTGCTGATGAACCTAGTAGAGAACAGACTTGGGAACTCGGTGTGGGAAGCTGAGGGCGGGACAAATTGAGAAAGTAGCATTGACATATATGCACATATATGTGTAAAATAGACAGATAGTGGGAAGTTGCTATATGACACAGGAAGCCCAGCCTGATGCTTTGTGATGACCTAGAGGGTGGAGGTGAGGGGACAGGGGGAGGTTCAACAGGGAGGCAATACATATTTATATCTATACGACTGATTTATGCTGTTGTATGGCAGAAACCAAGAAAGCACTGCAAAGCAAATTTACACATGAAACTAATTTACACATCCACCAATTAAAACATCAAAATAAAAAAGTCATGCTACAAAGTAGAAGAGAATATTTGTAAGACGTATACTGACAAGATTAATATGCAAAAATATATAGAATTCCTATAAATCAGTTAAGGCAATGGCAGAAATGTGCAGAAGACGTCACAAAAGAATATCTCCAAATGGCAAAGAGCATATAGAATAGTGCTAAATATGGTTGTGTGTGAGGAAAAATAAAAATAACCACAAAACATTCATGGCCAGTTGATTTTTACCTAGTGGGCCAAGAAAATTCACTGGGTTGAAAGAGTGGTCTCTAGAATAAATGGTACTGAAACAATTGGATATCCACATGCAAAAGTATAAAGCTGGAACCCTACTTCACACTGTATACAAAAATTAGCTCAAAATGGATCAAAGATCTAAATGGAAGTCCTAAAACTATAAAAATTCTTCAATTAAAAACACATGTGCACAAGGGGGCATTGATCAAAATCATGGAAGAGGATGACATGGAATTCACTTCCTGCCACAAACACATCTACATGTGGACTAGTGCTCACTGAAAACTGACAGAAACTCTGCAACCAAGGCTGTAAAAAAAGATTGACATGCAATCAGATAGGAAGGGAAGGGAAGGGATCAGGTTGGGACCTGTGCTTCTAAGGAGATCTGCCCTGGGGAGTAAGTGGTTCAAGTCACACACTGGGCATCACAGTCCTGGCATCTAACCCAGGGAAGGCAAGTCCCCTTTGTTGGTTGGAGGGCAGCAGGGATGAACTGGGGGGCTGGGGGAAGCCTGCCTGTGAAGAGCACATGAATGCTGGCTTGTTCCTGAGGCAGGGCACAGAGGGTGGTGGACTGAGGACTACTCCAGTATCTGCCTCCTTTCCCATGATTGCCCTGGCACATGCCCAGTCTGAGCTGAGCAAATGCTCCAGCCCCACTGACTTCACCTCACAGCTGGAGTTAGCACTGCCACGGAGGGGGAGAGATCTTGGCCATGGGATGCAGGGGCGACTTGGACCCATGATGGCATCTGAGCTCAGTGGTGGCAGCCATTATGGGTGCTTACAAGCACATCAGGATGGGTCTCGATCTCTGAGGCTGGCTGAACCACCACAGTCTTCAGTGATACACATCAAGAGCCCACACAGGCCTTGCCTGCCCAGAGCAGGATTTCACAACAGGATGGGGTGGCAATGGCTGGGGGAGTGACTGACTGTGAGGAACCAAGAAGACTCAAATGCAGGAGGGGCTGGCACCTGCACAGTTGGCACACTGGAAGTGGCCCAGACCTCTGTCTGGCCAGCCTACTACAGCTACATCCCCTCACGAGCTGAGAGGCTTCATGGGCCCCTCTTGCTCCAGTACTGCTCCCCTTGATGCTTTTGAATCGTGGTGTTGGAGAAGACTCTTGAGAGTCCCTTGGACTCTTCTTCAAGAAGATCCAAACATTCCATCCTAAAGGAGATCAGTCCTGGGTGTTCACTGGAAGGACTGATGTTGAAGCGGAAACGCCAAGTCACCTGACACAAAGAGCTGACTCATTGGAAAAGACCCTGATGCTGGGAAGGACTGAGGCAAGGAGACGAGGGGGACGACAGAGGATGAGATGGCTGGATGGCATCATTGACTCAATGGCCATGGGTTTGGGTGGACTCCGGGAGCTGGTGATGAACAGGGAGGCCTGGTGTGCTGTGGTTCATGGGGTCGCAGAGTTGGACACGACTGAGTGACTGAACTGAACTGAACTGAACTGGGCCAAGAGTGCTGGTGCTGGGAGAAGGGAGACCACATGCTGAAAGGGAACCCATCCAGTTTGCCCAACCCTCATGGCTACTGCTCCATCAGCTTGGGATCTGTCCTGCCCGCTCTAGGGCAGTGATGGCCACTGAACGGAAGGGAGGCCCCATCTCAGCTGGCTCTGGCCTTAGCTCCTTCATCTTTGGCCCCACCTCATACTAGGGTGAAAGCTGCCAGCGCACCCTGAGCAAAGATGTGACTTCTGTTCACTTCAAATCCATTTCTCCCACCAAAGGTACTGGGTATGCACAGACTGGGCTTCCCAGGTGGCTCAGTGGTAGAGAACCTACCTGCCAATGCAGAAGCCACAGGAGATGTGGTTCAATCCCTGGGTCAGGAAGATCCCCTGGAGAAGGAAATGGCAACCCATTCCAGTATTCTTGCCTGGAGAATCCCATGGACAGAGGAGCCTGGTGGGCTACAGTTCATGGTGTCACAGAGCCAGACACCACTGAGTGACTAATATATATATCGTTTCCAATACTTCAGTCACTGGTGTGAAAAAACTCTTTGGAAAAGACCCTGATGCTGGGAAAAATTGAAAACAAAAAGAGAAGAGGGTGGCAGAAGATGAAATGGTTAGACTGCATCACTGACTCAATGGACATAAATTTGAGCAAACCCTGAGAGACAGTGGAAGATAGAGGAGCCTGGTGGGCTACAGTACATGGGGTTGCAAAGCAGGACTTAGCAGCTGAACAACAATAATCAATCTCTCGGTGACATTTTTGGACCAGAGCTGACAACAATCAGACTTTATGGGGAAATTTATTAAAGACTATCCCTTCAAATTGAATAAAAATGTAATAATATGCTCTTGTAATATTTGACAATTAATTTCAAATGTTTTAAAGAATTTTGGTCATATTTTCCTATTTGATTTTTTCATTACTATCTATGACCACAATATTCAATGTCACTAATCCTCTCCTGCTAAAAAACTTAGCAAGTCTCCAAACTGGAAATGAAAATAAAGAGACTTGATTTTTCTTAGTGAGTCGATGCTGGTCCCTGGGGATTACCAGTCTTTTTCTAGACTTTCTCATACAACTCCAAATATTAAAGAGAATGAGATCAGAATTATTTGCCTAAAATTTTAAGAATATATATTACCCTATTTGAAAACTTGGAATTTACTCATCTCCAGCTTTGAGGGTGTTTCCAAATAGTAATAATCAGTATGTTTCCATGTTAATCTGTATATGTGCAAAGGAGTTTAAAATTCCATTTAATCCCTGTCTTTATAATCAGCTACTACTTCTGATCATTCATGCTTAGACTAAAATAAATAATTTTGATATTTATAATATTACAAGCTGTGCATCTCCTTAAGGGGATTAAAAAATCTTTTTATTAGCTACTAAATTTTTTACACTCATAACAGTCCACAACATTTTCAAGGCTGAATTCAATTCCAATTCCCTGCCTTCACATTAAAGCCTACATAAACTGCTCCATATGAATAGTTATTTAATATTTTATTAGAGCTTTTAATTTTACTATCCCCCTCAGTAAGTTATTCCCTGCTTACAAATGTTATGGTCAAAAAATTCTTCCCAAGAGCTAATATGATTTTCCATTCTGTGTTTCCTACCATTCTAAATAGACTAGTTACATCTTTTCTATGCCCCTTCCCATTCTTCTCTAGCAAATATCATTTCTTTATGTCCCCCTTCCCATTTCTAACACCAACTGTTACCATAAATTAGCAAGTAGAACCCTAACTTAACTGAGCAGAGCATATATGCTAAGATCAGTATAGAATGAGAAAACCAGGTTCAGCCTAACTCATGAGTATAATTTTAAATTACTTAAATTCTTGTATCCTTATAATAATATTACAATAGAAATAATATTTAGTATCTACTCTATAAGGTTATCATGTAGATTATATGATACAGAATATGAAGTCAATACTTGCACTAAATCTCAATAGTGTTATAGTTATTCTTTTAGTAGTTAAAATGTTTTTGATGGCAAGTCAATAAAATAGCTGGATTAATTAAAAAGGGGGAGGGAAGGGAAGAGTATTTGAATGACACAGTGGAAGATTTGAAAATTGGTGCTTTTTTTTTATTTTATTTTTTTTTATTATTGTTTTTGCCATACATTGTCATGATATCACCATGGGTTTACATATGCTTCCCCTCCGGAACCCCCCTCCCACCTCCCTCCCCCCCGGGAAATCTCGCTGCACCAGTCCTGAGCATCAATCCTGGGCTGGCAATTGATTAGACACATGACAATTAACATGCTTCAATGCCCTTCTCCCATATCATCCCACCCTTACTCTCATCCACAAAGTCCACGAGTCTATTCTATACATTTGCGTTCCTTTTGTTGTCTCCCATGTTGGGTTCTCGTTACTGTCTTTCTAAATTCCATATATATGTGTTAATATACTGTATTGTTGTTTTTGCTTCTGGCTTACACAGCAGTTAGGGTCACTCAGGGGCCACAGCTGCAGGGGTCTAATGTCATCAGCATTAATGGCACATAATACCAAATGTATTCTAGGTCTTCATTCTAAGATTCAGATTTGAGGAGATAGCATCTTATTGCTCAAATATGGTTCAGGATGTTTAGTACTCCTGCATCCATGAGCCTAGAACAGGAATACACAGACATCATCACTAGAGATCCACTCCTATGTATGAAGCTAGCACCAAAAAAGGGGGCAATGGGCAGCCACCCCTCCTGCTGCTGTCTTCCACTGTATGTGAGTGTATATATATATATGTATGTATAGTCTTCTATTATATGTCTATACATATAATGTAAAAAATAGAGGAAAACAATAGAATGGAAAAGACTAGTGATTTCTTCAAGAAAGGTAGAGATACCAAGGGAACATTTCATGCAAAGATGGGTGCAATAAAGGACAGAAATGATAAAGACCTAGCAGAAGCAAACGAGATTAAGAAGAGGTGGCAAGATACACAGAAGAACTGTACAAAAAAGATCTTAATGACCTGGATAACTATCATGGTGTGTTTACACACCTAGAGCCAGACATCCTGGAGTGTGAAGTCAAGTGGGCCTTAGGAAGCATCATTACGAACAAAGCTAGTGGAGGTGATAGAATTCCAGTTGAGCTATTTAAAATCCTAAAAGATGATGCTATAAAAGCACTGCACACAATATGCCAGAAAATTTGGAAAACTCAGCAGTGATCACAGGACAGGAAAAGGTTAGTTTTCATTCCAATCCCAAAGAAAGGCAATGCCAAAGATTCTTAAGTTTACCACACAATTGCACTCATTTCACATGCTAGCAAGATAATGCTCAAAATCCTTCAAGCTAGGCTTCAATAGTACGTGAACCAAGAACTTTCAGATGTACAAGCTGGATTTAGATAAGGCAGATGAACGAGACATCAAATTGTCAATATCAGCTGGATCATGGAAAAAGCAAGATAATTCCAAACATACATCTGCTTCATTTGACTATGTGAAAGCATTTGTATAGATCACAACAAACTGTGGAAAATTCTTAAGAAGATGGGAATACCAGACCACCTTACCTGCCTCCTGATAAACCTGTATGCAGGTCAAAAAGCAACAGTAAGAACCGGAAGTGGAACAATGGATTGATTCAAAATTGGGAACGGAGTACATCAAGGCTGTATATTGTCACCCTGCTTATTTAACCTCTTTGCAGAATACATCATGCAAACTGCCAGGCTGGATGTAGTGCAAGCTGGAATCAAGATTGCCAGGAGAAATATCAATAACCTCAGATATTCAGATGACACCACCCAAATGGTAGAAAGCAAAGAGGAACTAAAGAAACTCTTGATGAAGGTTGAAAGAGGAGAGTGAAAAGCCTGGCTTAAAACTCAAGATTCAAAAAACTAAGATCATGGCCTCTGGTCCTATCACTTCATGGCCAGTAGATGGGGAAACAACGGAAACAGAGAGAGACTTTATTTTCTTGGGCTCCACAACACTGTGGATGGTGACTGAAGCCATGAAATTAGAAGATGCTTGTTCCTTGGAAGAAAAGCTATGACAAACTTAGATAGCATATTAAAAAGCAGAGATGTCACTTTGATGACAAAGGTATGTATATTCAAAGTAATGGTTTTTCTAGTAGTTGTGTACAGATGTGAGAATTGAACCAAAAAGAAGGTTGAGAACCAAATAATGGATGCTTTGAACTGTGGTGTTGGAGAGAACTCTCGAGAATCCCTTGAATGGCAAGGAGATCAAACCAGTCAATCCTAAAGGAAATCTTTCATCGGATTAGAATATTCATTAGAAGGACTGATGCTAAAGCTGAAGCGCCAATACTTTGGCCACCTGATGTGAACAGCTGACTCACTAAAAAAGACCCTGATGGTGGGAAAGAATGCGGGCAGGATGAGAAGGGGCTACAGAAGATGAGATGTTGGATGGCATCACTAACTCGAAGGATATGAGTTTGAGCCAGCTCTGGGAGACGGTGAAGGACAGGGGAGCCTGACGTGCTGCAGTCCCTGGGGTCGTGGAGAGTCAGACACGACTGAGTGACTGAAGAACTGGAACTACTTCTCTTACAAGTTTTACTACTGCTGGTGCTACGTCTCCTTTTATCATTATTGGCAAGCCATTCTCACACTTTATCTAGAATCAATTAAAAGCCAGATAGTAAGTACTACAAAAATGCTTGCCCCACAGATCATGCTGGGCTGGAAATCATCATTGTTGTCTCTTGTGATACCGTAAAGAAAGAAAAGAAAATCACATTAAAAGATTTATTTGGAAAAATTTATCTTTATCATTTTAAAGAACAATAATTCTATTCACAGACGTAAGGCTAATTCATGAAACCTGAAAAAAATGCGTAATAAAGAAAACTAGCTTTTAGAGATTTTGCTATGCCCTCTAATTTGCACATTATTTCTGACTTTACCTTTACACAGTCTAAACAACGTTAATTTATACATCATTTCTGCCTCTACCTGGCATAGTATTGCAAATATGTGTTCATAAAATAAGACAATTAAGGTAGATTTAAATGATTCAATTTGGATTAAATTATTTATTTAAATCATTATTTACTTAAACAAGTAAATTGCCATGGCTATTACATTTCTTTGGGTAAATATTGCCAAGCACATCCAGGCAATATTTACCACAGTAAATATTGATCAATAAACATTTACCTGATAGATAACTATAAGGTATAATTATAATTAGTAAATTATAATTAGAAAATAGGAAATTAAAATGATTGATCTAGTATTGTCTTTACTATTTCCCCTAATTGAAGGGCACCTTGCTGGTACACTAAGGAAAAAATCCTTTTTTGATGGATTAATCTTATTAAGAGTAGTGGCTAAAATGCAAGGTAGGGGAAAGAATTAGCAGGTGAATAAATTATTCACAATTGCGTATACACATCTTCCTTGATTTATGATGGAGTTATATTTCCACAAACCCTTTTTAAGTTGAAAAAATCCTAAGTTCAAAAAGTTTTTAATACACCAATTACCGAACATCATACTTAGCCTAGCTTTCCTTAATTTTGCTCAAAACACTTGCATTAGCCTACAGTTAGGCAAAATCATCTAACACAATGCCTATTTTACAACAAAGTATTGGATATCTCGTGTAATTTATTGAATACTGGACTGAAAGTAAAAAGCAGAATGGTTGTATAGGTACAGAATGGCTGTTAAATGAATCAGTTGTTTACCTTCATGATTGTGCTACTGACTGGGAGCTGTGGCTCACTGTCGCCATCCAGCAACAAGAGAGAATACCATACTGCATATCGCTAGTCCAGAAAAGATCAAAAGTCCAAATTCCAAGTACAGGTATTTTTTTTAAACTGAATGAATATTGCTTTTGCACTCTCATTAACTTAAAAAAATCTAAGCCAAATTCTTATTAAGTCATGGACTGTCGACATACATGTTGGTAATGGAAAAAGCAATGACTTTGGAGTCCAAAACCCCTCTGCCATTCAATTGATGTGAATTCATAAATTCATTCCAAAATTTATTTGTCTTCATCTGAAAAATAGGCACAATAGAACCTACTTCAAGTTATTACTCTGAGAGGACAATGCATCAGTGGTGCTCAGAGTCTAGCATGGAGCATGGCATCCACATATTCTTAGATCATTTCTTTCTCCGAGGGAAACTGGAAACTAACTTATTTAGCAGTTGAAGAAGGTAAAATAATACATGGGGCTTCCCTGGTGGCTCAGATGGTAGAGAATCTGCCTGCAATGCAGAAGACCTGGGTTCGATCCCTGTAACATTTACCCAAAGAAATGTAATAGCCATGACATCTACCCCCCAAAAGGGTCTGGAAGACCCCTGGAGAAGGCAATGGCGACCCACTCCAGTCTTGTTGCCTGGAGAATCCCATGGACAGTGGAGCCTGGCGGGCTACAGTCCATGGGGTCACAGAGTTGGACATGACTAAGTGACTGAGCACACACAGCACATAAAATAATACAATTTAACCCTTTCAGAAGCACAAAACACATTATATTAAAATAGCACTCAAGCTTTTTACTAAAAATCATCAGGACTTCCCTGGGGGTCCTGCGGTTAAGAATCTGCCTCTCAATTCAGGGGATAAAGGTCTGATCCCAGCTTCAGGAAAAGTCCACATGCTGCAGGGCAACAAAGCCCATGCGCCACAACTCCTGAAGCCCGCACTCTCTAGAGCTCACACACCGCAACTGCCGAGCCCACGCACGCACCGCAGCTACTCAGGCCCGCGTGCCTAGAGCCCATGCTCTGTGACAAGGGAAGCCATCGTGCACTGTAACTAGAAGGTAGCCCCTGCTCACAGCAGCGAGAGAAAACCTGCACGCAGCGACGAGCACCCACAGCAGCCAAAAATAAATAAAGAAATGTCAGGCACGGCATCTCAGTGAGAATGCAAAGTACAGTCTCATTTAAAGACTCAAGATTAGTCAAGAGATTCGCTCAAGGCCAGATGGAAATCTGTGGTCAAGTCAGAACAAAGGCCCAAGTCTCCTGACTTGAGCTAGGTGCTAAAATGCACACTTGGCTGAGCTGCAGGTGGCATCTATTCCAGGGTTTGGGGTGCGTGCCACACATTAGCCCTCCTATCTGTCCTTGAATATCAGAGCTGCAGCAAACACACGTAGATAGAAAATCAAAGCTATTCACTGTGTTCAGAGCATCCACAATGTGTTACTTGTGTAAAAAAAACAAAGTTAAATCTGTGTAAGCAAAAAGAACAAACAACATACTGAATAAAGGAATCTTGGTTTGGGGAAGAGAAAAAAGGATGGTGTGTATGGAGAGAAAAATACCCACTAGTGTAGCTTACCTTGCCAATTCAGCAAGGGCCAATCACCTCTCTATTTGGACACCTTTTTACCACCCCATCCCATCCTGTCTTCAACAGAATAGCTTAGTTATAACTAAAGAAGCCAGTAGACTCAGGGTAGCTTCTAGTTGAAAACATACAAATTGGGGAAATGAAGGAAAAAAAAAAAAACTAGGCTATTTTGCCCAAAATATTTATGGAAATCATGCTGCAGAGCTCCTCAGGAAAAAATAAAAGAGGATTATGCTGAGGTGAAAGGAATCAGGATGAGGATGAAAGAAAAATAAGTGTAGAGAAGAAAGGCCTTTCATGGGATTTGTACTGCACATGCGGACTTATTTTATTCACAAGAGTGTTGCTACAGAACCCAGCAGGGGTAAACCGTTATTTATCTCTGGTTATTAGCCAAGCCTAAATTGTGTAACAAAAATAACAAAAGATTTTCTTTACATCTAATTAGACAGAAAGGCTAGAACAATGTTCTCGTGAAAGGATGCTTTTAAGATGCTTTTTTGGAATTGAAATAGTAACAACATTTGTTTTGTGTGGTAAACAGAAGCCTTTTGGCAGTGCCGTTGCTTTCATTTTCAAACTGCCAAGAATTATTTGCTTATCTATGGAATTTTAACTACTTTCTGTGCCTGTGAGTCATATGGATACTAGAGTCAACAGGGCTGCGGAGAACACTGGGGTTTATTGTGGTCATCAGGCAAGTTCCCCTGCAGACACCAGACACAGACATGCACGCACACCAGGTACCCACGTTACCCCTCTAGGAGGAGAGGGTAGAAGGAAGACAAGAGAATGTGAAAGAAGAGAAGGAAGACAGACAGAAGTATCACCAGGGAAGAAATGCAATGAAGGAAGGGCAGGCGAGAGAGAGAAGGAAGGAGAAGCAATGTCAGGGAGAATGACCAAATTCCTAGATGCAAGATTAAGGTAGAGGGGAAAAGTGTCAAAAATTAATAAAAAGGAAGAATGGAAGGGACAGATGGGGGGTATCAAGAAGGAACATAGAAAGCAAAGGGAGTAATAGGAAAAAGTGGGAAAAGGCTTGGAAAGACTTCGTGAGGCAAGAAGAGCCAAATACAATTTGAAAAGAACTGTGGAGTTCTTTAAATGATAATGGTATTTGACAGTATGATATTTATAGCTGTTTCCAGCTCTCTCTGAATACTATATAGGATTATCCAGATTTTCTGAGGTTTATCACCACAGGCATGTAGGATTAACAGCCTGATGAAGTAAAGAATTATTTTCCAATCCAGTTCTTAGGCTTGTATAGCATTCTTTCCTGACTATGGTACATAAAATACAATAACTGATAGAAAGAAGGGTGTATAGCTGTTTATAAACATTCCCCAATTTACAGTGGTTCAATTTAGGGTTTTTTGACTTTATGATGGTGCAAATTTGATATGTACTCAGTAGAGATCATACCTCAAAATTTGAATTTTGGTCTTTTCCCAGGCTAGTAATAGTATGTGGTGATACTCTCTGGGCCACTCCTAGTCAGCTTCTTGGGCAGGGGTGTCAACAACTGATCAACATTTGCAACCATTCTGTACACATACAACCATTCTGTTTTTCATTTTCTATAGAGTATTCAATAAATTACATGACATATTCAACACTACTATAGATCACATTTTGTGTTAGATTATTTTTTCAGCTGTAGGCTACTATTACTGTTCTGAGCATGTTTAAGGTTGGCCAGGCTAAGTTCTGATGTTCAGTACATAAGGTGCATTAAATGCATCTTCAAACTACAATATTTCTAACTTAGGATGGGCTTATCTGACATCAGTCAGTTCACTTCAGTTGCTTAGTCGTGTCTGATTCTTTGTGACCCCGTGAACCCCTGCCTGCCAGGCTTCCCTGTCCATCACCAATTTCCAGCGTCCATCCAAACCCATGTCCATTGAGTTGGTGATGCCATCCAACCATCTCAGCCTCTGTCGTCCCCTTCTCCTCCTGCCGTCAATCTTTCCCAGTGTCAGGGTCTTTTCAGATAAGTTAGATCTCTGCATCAGGTGGCCAAAGTATTGGGGTTTCAGCTTCAACATTAGCCCTTCCAATGAACACCCAGGACTGATCTCCTTTAGGATGGACTGGTTGGATCTCCTTGCAGTCCAAGGGACTCTCAAGAGTCTTCTCCAACACCACAGTTCAAAAGCATCAATTATTTGGCACTCAGCTTTCTTTACAGTCCAACTCTCACATCATACATGACCACTGGAAAAACCATAGCCTTGACTAGACGGACCTATGTTGGCAAAGTAGTGTCTCTGCTTTTTAACATGCTATCTAGGTTGGTCATAACTTTCCTTCCAAAGAGTATCTTTTAATTTCATGGCTGCAATCACCATCTTCAGTGATTCTGGAGCCCAGAAAAATACAGTCAGCCACTGTTTCCCCATCTATTTGCCGTGAAGTAATGGGACCAGATGCCATGATCTTAGTTTTCTGAATGTTGAGCTTTAAGCCAACTTTCTCACTCTCCTCTTTCACTTTCATCAAGTGAAAGTTCTTCACTTTCACCACCCTTCTGCCATAAGGGTGGTGTCATCTGCATATCTGAGGTTATTGATATTTCCCCTGGCAATCTTGATTCCAGCTTGTGCTTCTTCCAGCCCAGCGTTTCTCATGATGTACTCTGCATATAAGTTAAATAAGCAAGGTGACAATATACAGCCTTGACGTACTCCTTTTCCTATTTGGAACCAGTCTGCTGTTCCATGTCCAGTTCTAACTGTTGCTTCCTGACCTGCGTACAGATTTCTCAAGAGGCAGGTCAGGTGGTCTGGTATTCCCATCTCTTTCAGAATTTTCCACAGTTTGTTGTGATCCACACAGTCAGAGACTTTGGCATAGTCATATCTTAAGTTGAAGAAGACCTTTAAACTAAAAGAAGAACTTCTTTAAGCTAGGATTGAAATATTAATAAGTACTAGGTTCAGAGAAATCCACTAAATTAACGAGCATTATGTAGCACCTGCTGTGAGTCAAGCTCTGTAAATTCAGTGGAGAAAAATATAGACATAGCCTCTGCCTTCCAGAGTTGAGAGCCCAGAGTGTGGCAAATGGCATGTCAGAGGAAGTGCCTAGCTATACGGAGCAGGCGACCAGAGACCCAAGTCAGTTCAGGTGGAAAGTAGTAAAACTGAGTCAAAACTTACAAAACTAGATAGCTAGTGAAACTTGCTATAAAGCACAGGGAGCTCAGCTTGGTACTCTGTGATGACCTAGAGGGCTGGGATGAGAGGAGGCTAGTGGGAGGAAGATCCAAGAGGGAGGGGATATATGTATACGTGTAGTTGAGTCACTTCCTTGTTCAGCAGAAACTAACACAACAATGTAAGCAATTATGCTCCAATAAATAAAATAAAAGGAAATTAAAATATATCAAAAGTCCCCCCTCCCCATCCCCGAAAAAGGTGATTGAAAGCTAATCAGGCAAAGACTAAAAGGAAGGGAGGGGTGTTGTGAGGAAACAAAGGGAATGTTCAAGGCAGAAGGATTAACTGAACAAAAGAATGGTCTTTTTGCTCTACAAGAAGTCTCTCTCTGTGTCCATTGGCACAATGTATGATGTTGAGTTATGATGATGTAGGGAAAGCAGAGCCATGTTGTGAAGGGACTTACTTATTTGCTATGGATTTAGGACTTTATAATAAGGACAATAAAATGCTATTGAAACATTGTTCAGTGGGGATTAACGCTAAAAAATTTTTACCTTCTAAATATCATTCTTTGGAAAGTACATGAGATGTAGACAAGACTAATGTCTAGTAGTTCAGTTAATAAGCTCTTACAATAACCTATATAAATAGAAGGTTGTCTGGACCAAGGCAGGAGCAATGAGGTGAGAGAGAAGGATCTGGATTCTCAAGATAATAATCTGCAGAATCAATGAAATTCAGTAAATGACTAAACGTGGAGAGATCAAAGTGATGCCAGAGTCAGTGTGAACAGCTCTGAAAATGGTGTTGCTTTGTACAAAAAGGGAGTTGTTAGTAGAGAAGTTAGAGGAATGTCAAAAATGACAGCAAGAGACATTCATCATTCTTAGTGATTTGTTAATAGAACTGAATAGTCCTATGTTGAGTTTTTCCTTTTATAGACATGTATTCATTCAACTAACTCAATAAAGTTTTACTGAATGAATGATTGAATTCCAGAATGGATGTGAGGGAATAAACAAATGAAGAAATACATGAGGAAATGAAGGAGTAAATAGATGAGAGAAAATTCACAGAAGGAGGAAAACAATGGGCACAGGAAAATATGTTTATTCTCATTAGCAAGGGTGAGTAAATCTTACACTCAGAATGGAGTCAGTCTCCCAGTTTCAGGTAGTCTAATACCTGTGATGCTCAATCCCTAAGAGAAACAGTACTGAGGCCTGATGAAACTTCATTTAAGAATGCAAACAGAGGTTTGCATACGTTATAGGCATTGATTTTACCCAAGGAGATGAACAGTTATAAATAATGGTACTCTTGTTAATGCTTTCAAAGAAGCCCAATTTAGACTTCAGACTCCGGCATAATGAGTGTTGACATCTATCTCACCACCTCCTCAGATGTGTACATGCTTATTTAATGATCATTTTTAGTATGATTTATAGAAGACAAATGAGATAGAAACATGGTTTCATTTTACCCCCCTGAAAACAGAACTCTCTGGGAGTTTTAAGGTCAAAATGGTGAAAACAAACAGCAAGATCTAACAGAAATTAATTCTTGACTTGCTGCATTTTAGCACCTCTCTGGCCACACGCATTTGCACACACATAGAAGTGAGGGTGGAGAAGGGGCGTTAGCTGCTGCTGCTGCTGCTGCTAAGTTGCTTCAGTCGTGTCCGACTCTGTGTGACCCCATAGATGGCAGCCCGCCAGGCTCCCCCGTCCCTGGGATTCTCCAGGCAAGAACACCGGAGTGGGTGGCCATTGTCTTCTCTGGAAATTATCACATCATCACCTGAATGAACTCCTCCACACCTTGCTGTCAGTGTAACTCAGGCAAACTTATTTCTCACTCAGTTGTCAACACACGTAAGAATTCAGAATGCAGACAGGCCTCCTACTAAAGGATAGGCTGATAGCAACATCATTATGTAAGGTGAGAACGTATAAATCTGTCAGGATAGTGCATAATGTTAGGAGCTCATGCCAGAACATGTGGCTATGAGTCAAAGCAGAACAAATATGACTGCTCTTATGCTTAAATTGTCCTGTTAATTTCTACATAAGAATTTCTATTAATATGGCTAAAATTCCAGTTTGTTCAAAACTTCTCCCAGAAATAAAACGTTTTGTTCTTAAATTATTAGCTATTAGAAAGTGAAGTTGCTCAGTGGTCTGACTCTTTGCAACCCCATGGACTGTAGCCTACTAGGCTCCTCAGTCCATGGAATTTTCCAGGCAAGAGTACTGGAGTGGGTTGCCATTTCCTTCTCCAGGGGATCTTCCCAACCCAGAGATCAAACTCAGGTCTCTCGCAGTGCAGGAAGACGCTTTACCATCTGAGCCACCAGGGAAGCTCTGGTGGGTTTTCTCTAACTATTAGCAAAAACATTCAAAACAGAAGACTCTAGAAAGGATTTACCCTTATTTCATCATGATATGTTATTGAACCTTTACAAACCTCTTCCTCTTTCTTTTAAAGTGGCAATTCTTATTTTGGGGGATTATTGCAATTGATAAATGCTTTAGCACATGTAAACATTTAACAAATATGATATTGACCCATATGAAATGTGCAGTAAAGCCTAACATAACTGATTAAAAAAAAATCAGGCTAAAGGCTATGGAAAACAAGCCAGGAACATTTTTACCCCCAATTAGTTCCTTCAAACGTGCTGGACTAGATTTCTTTGCTGGTCCTAGATAACACCTGGAGTGATTCTTTTGGCTTTCTGGTCACTTTCATTTACACAGAAAAAAAAAAAAAATCACAATTTGACAACAGAGAATTTCGGCTATTACACAGCCTAGTCAAGTCTAAACCAAAACTGCAGTTTCATACCCAATTAAGTCTCTCCTCACATCAGTTATGACACAGGCTCAGAAACCTCTACGGGAAAACAGGCTTTTACTCTTTCTTGTTCCTAGACTTTTTCTTCCTTCCTTGTATTTGCCCCTCCTTTCGTCTCAGGGGCTCCTTGGTCCTTTTCCTCCTGCGTTATATCAGGACTCAGGAGGAGGCCGGGTTTGGGAAACAAGCAGAAAGAGCTACTGTAAGCTGACCACTCGTCCTCTTAATGTGGCAAATGCCAAACACCAGTTTTCTTACTGAGCATATTCTTGGCTCTTTCATAGGCCCTGCAGCGATCTTCTGATGACACAATTTTCTCAAACAAACAAAGCAATTACCACCTGAACTCTTGCTTCCAGCAGATAGCCCAGAGCTTCCTACTGCTAGGGCCTCGTTGCCCAAGCAGGCTATGCTCATGAGCATAGTTCCATCAAACTATTTTCAACCCAGTTACCTTCTAAGGTAGAAAACTCATGTCTTCTTGTCAAACCAAAAATTGAAGATTCCACCTGCTTCTCACTGCCCTACTCCTTTGGCCTGATGTCAGACCTCTCCACTCACTCCCAATTTAAGAATTCTCCAAGCAGGAGCAAAACTGCCTGTATGTATTCACATACACTCTCAAGCTCTCAGAATGCCTGTCAAGCACTGCTAAGAACTGCCTCCCTCACTCTACTCCTGTCTTAGAAGCGAGTAAGTAGATTCATCTCTAGCTCAGCAGACATACAGCTCGGGTGTGAGATGCCATTTCCCCAGCTTGCCACCATTTCCAAAAACTGCAAGAGATTTTCTTGGAGCCTATCACTCAACTTGGGGTAAAGGAGAAGAGAAAAATAAAAATACTTCACGCCTAAGCCTATTACTCCTAACTTCTACAACTTTTTTATTCTCTCTCTTTTCATCATATTGGTTGAACAGTGAGTGAGAAAAGAACTTAGAGGATTTTCTTAAATCCTAGGTGATTTCTAATCTATAGCATTATTAACACTCTGGATAAGATCTTTGTTGGAGGAGGCAGAGCTGTACATTTTAGGATATTTAACCAGGTTCCTGCTTCCTACTCACTAGATGCCAGAAGCTTTCTTTCCCCTTGAGATATGGCAACCAAATATGTCTCCAAACACTGCCAGATAGTCTTTGGGCACAAAACTCCCCCTTGTTGAGACTCACTGTGCTAGAGGCTTGGCACCCAGTTGCATCTGGATGTTCTCTCAGAGATTTTTTTGCTTTCTTTGGGGTTTGACCTAAAATTCTGAGACAACAGAAAAAAAATCCATATAGTTATACTACTTTTCCAACTCCTACATCCATTAATTTAGTGGACATTCACTTTGTGTTCACTAAATAAATCTTCATGGTCTGCTAGGTACCAGGCACTATCACAGGCATTAAATGAGATAAGACTCTGCCTTCTGGGAGCTTACAAGTTAGAGATACTAGAGGCAAAAATGAAGCATTCAGCAGATGGATAATATGATCAAAGTGGTTTCTGAAGGAGACAACCTGGGCATCATTATGTATGATGAGAATAGAAGGAAGTTTAAAACCTGGAAAACCAGTTATGAGGCAGTTGCCATAATGAAACAAACAAAAGAATTTTAAAGGGAATAATGATCTGGATATGACTCCAGGTCATGAAGAGCAAAGAATAAAACAGAGTGAAGTTGAAAAAAAAAGTGATGAAATTGTATAAAGTTGTTCGATAGATGGAAGAGAAGAAATAGATACATATCTTCATTGGTTTCCTTCATAGGAAATGATCACAGTTTTCCTTGCAGATATAGGATTGTTGGGATAAAAAAAAGCAAAACCTGCTAGGCAGATGATTGTGGAAAAAAAGTTTTCATTCGGTTTTTGGATATTTGTATGCAGTAATTTTGATTTGAGGGCAGATTATTCAAGGTTATTCTGTAGACAGAAATTCAAATTGAGGACCTCCCTAGAAGAGATGTATTTGTCTTAACCTCATTTTTCTCTGAAACACCTAAGATAAATATAAATGAACTGATTGATTTTTCAACTATGTTTTGAGAAAAATAGCTTATTACCAACTCAAATTCACAAACTAGCATCCAGGCTACCCAATAATAAAATCCAATCTTTAAACCACCTCTGATGACTTTACCTAAGCAGAAGCAGCCTATTTTGCACAGATAGGAGACTTAAGTCTTCATAGGCCCTGAACATAGGCCCATATTTTAGAAATGAAGACTAGTAAGAAATGTAAGAAGCTTTCCTTTTAAATAATATGGTCAATGATGAGCACTTGTTAAAATAAAGTGGAAGTGAAAGTTGCTCAGTCGTGTCTGACTCTTTGCCACCATGGAATGCTCCAGGCCAGAATACTGGAGTGGATAGCCTTTCCCTTCTCTAGGGGATCTTCCCAACCCAGGAATTGAACTCAGGTCTCCAGCATTGCAGGTGGATTCATGACCAACTGAGCCACAAGGGAAGCCCTGTTAAAATAAGCAGGTTCCAAATACAGTGTAAAAATGTAACTCCAGGAGCTATAGGACTGCTTAGCTAAAAAATATTTAAAACTTAAAAATTTAATAGAACTAGAATTTGACCTATTTCTTCTTCCTGTCACTACTCCCTTTGTTCAACTGCATTTTCTCAAATTTTAGATCAAGAAGGTTAAATTGAGGAAATTTTTGCTCTTTGGAAATGAACCTATTATTTCATTATCCCCTCATCCTTCTGCCAACCATTCTACAGCTTTCATGCTGGTTTCTTCATTATTTCTCTCTTGCTTCTGTTGAGAAGTCTAAGAACATTTTTAGGAGTTTTAGTCTTGGGTTCAAATCTCAAGTACACCTTTACAAAGTTATTCTATAAATTCAAGCAAGTCTTCCTCTAAGATTTCTTTAAAAATTAAGAACACTTCCTTAAAAGGCATTATGTTAATTAAATAAATTAAAGATGTACAAGTATAGAATTCATTTTAGTTTTTTTTTTTTCTCCTTTCCTTCTCCCTCTACTAAGTGATTGGTAACAGGAAATACAAAAGGCATGAATGCCTATTTTGTATTTGCTTTTACATAGAGGCTTCCCTGGTGGCTCAGACAGTAAAAAAATCTGCCCGCATGCAGGAGATCTGGGTTCAGTTCTTCTGTGGGGAAGATCCCTGTAGGAGAAAATAGCATCCCACTCCAGTACTCTTGCTGGGAAATCCCATGGACAGAGGAGCCTGGTGGGCTACAGTCCATAGGGTTGCAAAGAGTTGTACATGACTGATCAACTTCACACTTTCACATGCTGAAATATAGGTATTTTATGTACAATTGGAACAACGTCAAGCCTACAAAGCAATAAAAATATGTATAGAAAAGAAATGTAAGAATGCAAACAGTTATTAACAGTGATAATTATGGATGATGAAAAAACAGATGTTTATCTTTTCACCATTCTGTTTCCCTATCTCTGTATAATTAATATTTAACTTCCTAATGAAAACCATAAATGAACTTCATGGCAAAAGGAAGGAAGTTTCTAGAGTAAAAGAAATTCCAATATTCTCATTAATGAAAACAGAGGCTACTAGATAACTAGTAACTCAGAGAAATAATCCTCACAATAAATAAGATAATGTTCTCTACACTATAAGTGGAACAAATATTAGTACCTATGGAATATATCCTCAATCTCTGTTTATGGTACTGACTTCGGGCTGTTTAAAAAAAAATTAAAATATTTTCCAATCATGATAATAGCATTAATCTAATCAGATTTTAATACATCAATTTTCCTTATACAGATAAATACTAAATAGTAGGATCATCGTTGTTGTTGTTCAGTTGCCCAGTCATGTCCGATTGTTTTTGACTCCATGGACTGCAGCATGCCAGGCCTCCCTGTCCTCCCAGAATGATCATCACTGTGGCTTAGAGAAGTCTTCTTTTATAACACAAATACAGAACAAATCTCGATAGCTAGGAATACAGAACAAATCTCAATTTTATCTTCATTTTGCTGACTTCCTAAGAGGTACTCAAAATGTCTAAGTACTGCAGCAATGGAAGTCTAATCTATATACTACTTTATACTTTTAATTCAGAATCACATGGAATCTACTTAAACTACTGCCTCTCTCTCCTGCTACCCCAGCAATACCTTCAAAGGGAAAAATGAAGACTTCAGGAACTTTCTTACCATGTTGCAATTACTCATTTACTCATCTATTTTCTTATCACAATGTATTCTCCTTTAAGACAAGGGAGACATTTCAATCTTTTTTGTTTCACCCCATCAGTTGACAAGGCTGTATATTGTTACCCTGATTTTTTAACTTATATGCATTGCTCAGTTCAGTTGCTCAGTCATGTTCAACTCTTCGCAACCCCATGAAATGCAGCACACCAGGCCTCCTTGTCCATCACCAACTCCCGGAGTCCACCCAAACCCATGGCCATCTAGTAGGCGATGACATCCAGCCATCTCTTCCTCTGTCGTCCCCTTCTCATGCCCTCAATCTTTCCCAGCATCAGGATCTTTTCAAATAAGTCAGCTCTCCGCATCAGGTGGCCAAAGTATTGGAGTTTAAGCTTCAACTTCAGTCCTTCCAATGAACACCCAGGACTGATCTCCTTTAGGATGGACTGGTTGGATCTCCTTGCAGTCTAAAGGACTCTCAAGAGTCTTCTCCAACACCACAGTTCAAAAGCATCAATTCTTCAGCACTCAGCTTTCTTCACAGTCCAACTCTCACATCCATACATGACTACTGGAAAAACCATAGCCTTGACTGGATGGATCTTTGTTGGCAAAGTAATGTCTCTGCTTTTTAATATGCTATCTAGGTCAGTCATAACTTTCCTTCCAAGGAGTTAGCATATTTTAATTTCATGGCTGCAGTCACCATCTGCAGTGATTTTGGAGCCCAGAAAAATAAAGTCAGCCACTGCTTCCACTGTTTCCCCATCTACTTGCCATGAAGTGATGGGACCAGATGCCATGATCTTAGTTTTCTGAACGTTGAGCTTTAAGCCAACTTTTCCACTCTCCTCTTTCATTTTCATCAAGAAGCTTTTTAGTTCCTCTTCACTTTCTGCCATAAGGGTGGTGTCATCTGCATATCTGAGGTTATTGATTTTTCTCCTGGCAATCCTGATTCCAGTTTGTGATTCCTCCAGCCCAGCATTTCTCATGATGTACTCTGCATATAAGTTAAATAAGCAGGGTGAAAATATACAGCCTTGACGTATTACTTTTCCTATTTGGAACCAGTCTGCTGTTCCATGTCCAGTTCGAACTGTTGCTTCCTGACCTGCATACAGGTTTCTGAAGAGGCAGGTCAGGTGGTCTGGTATGCCCATTTCTTTCAGAATTTTCCACAGTTTATTGTGATCCACATAGTCAAAGGCTTTGGCATAATCAATAAAACAGAAATAGATATTTTTCTGGAACTCTCTAGCTTTTTTGATGATCCACCGGATGATGGCAATTTGATCTCTGGTTCCTCTGCCTTTTCTAAAACCATCTTGAACATCTGGAAGTTCATGGTTCACGTATTGCTGAAGTCTGGCTTGGAGAATTTTAAGCATTACTTTACTAGCATGTGAGATGAGTGTAATTATGCAGTAGTTCAAGCATTCTTTGGCATTGCCTTTCTTTGGGATTGGAATGAAAACTGACATTTTCCAGTTGTGTGCCCACTGCTGAGTTTTCCAGATCTGCTGGCATATTGAGTGTAGCACTTTCACAGCATCACCTTTGAGGATTTGAAATTGCTCAACTGGAATTCCATCACCTCCATTAGTTTTGTTCATAGTGATGCTTCTTAAGGCCCACTTGACTTCACATTCCAGGATGTCTGGCTCTAGGTGAGTGATCACACCATTGTGATTTTCTGGGTCATGAAGATCTTTTTGTACAGTTCTTCTGTGTATTCTTGCCACCTCTTCTTAATATCTTCTCCTTCTGTTAGGTCCCTACCATTTCTGTCCTTTATCGAGCCCATCTTTGCATGAAATGTTCCCTTGGTATCTCTAATTTTCTTGAAGAGATCTCTAGTCTTTCCCATTCTATTGTTTTCCTCTATTTCTTTGCATTGATCTATGCATTGTACGTCAAGCAAAATGCCAAGCTAAATGAAGCACAAGCTGGAATCAAGATTTCTTGAAGACATATTAACAACCTCAGATATGTAGATGACACCATTCTTAGGGTAGAAAGTGAAAGGAACTAAAGAGCCTCCTGATGAAAGTGAAAGATAAAACAGGCTTGGAACTCAGCATTAAAAATACTAAGATCATTGCATTGGATCCCATCACTTCATGCAAATAGATGAGGGAAAAGTGGAAACAGTGCCATATTTTCTTTTCTTGGGCTCCAAAACCACTTTAGACAGTGACTGCAGCCATGAAATTAAAAGACACTTGCTCCTTGGAAGAAAAGCTATGATAAACTTAGACAGTATATTAAAAAGCAGAGACATTACTTTGCAACAAAGGTTTGTATAGTCAAAGCTGTGTTTTTTTCCAGTAGTCATGTACAGATGTGAGAGCTGGACCATAAAGAAGTCTGGGTGCCAAAGAATTAATTCTTTCAAATTGTGCTGCTGGAAATGACTCTTGAGAATCTCTTGGACTGCAAGATCAATTCGGTGAATCCTAAAGGAAATCAGTCCTGAGTATTCATTGGAAGGACTGATGCTGAAGCTCCAAAACTTTGCTCACTTGATGCAAAGAACTGTCTCATTGGAAAAGCTCCTGATGCTGGGAAAGATTGAAGGCAAAAGAAGAAGAGGGCAGCAGAAAATGAGATAGATAGCATCACTGACTCCATGGACATGAATCTGAGTAGACTCCAGGAGATAGTGGAAGACAGAGGAGTCTGGAGTGCTGCCATCTGGGGCTTGCAAAGAATCAGACATGACTTAGTGACTGAACAATACCACCACCAACACATCAGTTGCTGAACAAAAGATATATTCAGTTATAAGTGCCTGATGAGTGAATGCATCAAAGAATGAATATTTTAAGTGGAGAAAATCTTAAAGATCATATAGCCCTACTTTCCATAGACTTTTAGAACACTTTCCATAACACAACCTGTATAGCACAACCTGACAGAAAATGATCTGTCAGTTTTTCTTTGCCTCTCATTGTCCTGTGACAGGACTACAAGACTGTGATCCTCTTTACTCAGTTTCAGAATCCAGGTCCATCTTATGCCTGCTTTTAACTGAAATATGTGATTTGTTGATTATCTTTCACTGGTACTTCCTTTATTTGCCTCCCCTTTGTTTTTCTTAGACTGAATACATCACAGGAGTGTAGCTCTCTCTAGAGATTCTTCTACACCACAACTCTAAAGAGTACCACTTTGAACATATCTTGTCCCTATTTGGGCTTCCCTGGTAACTAAGTGGTAAAGAATCTGCCTCTCAAGCAGGAGATGTGGGTTTGATCCCTGGGTTGGGAAGATTCCCTGGAGAAGGAAATGGCATCCTATTCCAGTATTCTTGCCTGGGAAATCCCATGGACAGAGGATCCTGGTGGGCTATAGTCCAAAGGCATTGCAAGAGAGTCAGACATGACTTAGTGACTAAACAACAACATCTCCATTTAAACTGGTTTTAATTTCCCAGAAGCCAATGCCCAAACTACTCAGTCTGCAAATTAGGAAACAACTGTCAGTTTCCACCCCCTGCCTTGCCATTTATTATTTTATTTTTATAATCATGAAGAGCTTGTTGCACATGTATTACATTCCTGCCACGGGATCCTGGGGAGTAATTTTGACCTGCCTAGAGCAGAGACCCCAGAGACACCATGTAACAGAGCTTTAGCATAATGCTATTCCTGGTTTCACTTCCAGTTGAGAAACAAAATGGATGAGTTTACCAACATAAGAGTATGACAGATACTCCACTATGCGCAGAATTTATAGAGACTGAAGATCAAGCATATTTTAAGTCAGTTTTCCACTTCTGACCATGATAAATAAGTGTTACAAGACTTACCCTCTTACCAGAAAAATGGAATGACTATATGAAATGGCTATTTTCAGGTGGTGGAAATAGGTAGTACAGGACTATTACCCCTGAGAGAAGAGAAAGACAAAATGAACCCTAAGATCGCATCAGCTTTAGAAAGCCTAAAGGCACTTTTTTAACTTCAGTCTGGAGAGCAAGATTCCAAGCAAAGCACTATGGGTTTGCTAAGTTAAGGAGACAAAGACTAGAATTTAGAAAAGCTAAGGCGGCTTCAATTTGCAGGGCAAAGTACCAGAAAGAAGGGAATTATGCACAGAAAGAGCTCTAGATATCTTCATAGGGATCTTGTTAAATCTTGGCTGAATATTATGCTGTGCTTATATAAAGTAAAGCCTATTAGACAGGAAATGAATAATCAGAGAGAATTGAGCTGAACACCCCTCAGAGCTTACATGGGGTTAAGAGGTATAAGCACTCTGACCAGACAAAGTAAAGAAAACTGTTGAAAACTAAGATTCAATAGAAACTCCAGAAGGGTTACATCTTAATAGTGAACTAAGCCAGTCCTAGAGTACAGGCTACTCTAGAGATACCAGAAGAAACCCTGAAGAAAAGCAAGACTCAAAATGATCACACTAAAGCCATAAGTTACTTAGCTGTCAGGAAAACAAATTTTAGCACTCTTTAAAAGATGATAACAAATAATAAAATCAACAAGGTAAAATTCACAATGTACAGCACTCATAAACAAATGACATCAAGAGTCTGCTTCTACCTGTGAAGGAATAACTGCTACAGGAATGTTTCTACAGTAAACAACTACAAACAGTGAAAAATATGTGAAACAACTATTTTTCAGTATTTCTGATAAAATACAGAATGCTGAGTTAAATTTGAATTTCAGAAAATTTTAGTATAAGTATGTACCATGCAACTTTTGAGACACATACTGAAATTCAGATAAATTGTTTATCTGAAACTCAAATCCAACTAGATAGATGCCTTGTATTTTTATTTGCTAAGTTCAGTGATCCTATGTACACTGGAAAAGAGTCACAGTACAGTCACAGTACTGTAGAATGTTGAAAGGAGGGAGCTAGTAATGAAGCTGGCATTTCTAGCTTTCAGGTTAGAGACAATTCTGGACAATGATTCTAGATAAGGAGACTCAAACAGAACCAGGAAAATTTGAACCAAAGTGAACCTGTAGACAAAAACTGGATTTCAGGGAGATCAATGTGGCTTAACATAGGCTAACATAAAATACTGGAGAGAGCTATGTGGAAACATCTCTACAAATCCAATATCCATTGAGTCCTTGGCTGTGATTGCTTAGGATAAAATTTCATGAGGCCAGGAATATAACAACTGCTGAAGAAAGAAAAATAATCAAGGGACTGTAAGCTAAATAATTCCCAGAGCTCACACAGGACCAGAGTTTCTATCAGTCAGGGTAGAAAGTACATAGAACTTTCAGGAAAGACTTTGGAAGGATAGACTCTTAATAGTAGGGATAAACTAATACTAGACTAAATGCTACTCTAGATATATCACAAAAAGATAAATGACAAGCTTCAAAAGAATGAAGCTCATATATAAGTATCTTAATTGCTGGCCAGACTGAAGTCCAACACCTAATACCCCAAAGTTTAATACTTAATGTATAATTGGGCTTCCAAAGTGGTGCGGTGGTAAAGAATCTGCCTGCCAATGCAGGAGGCACAAGAGACCCAGATCTCTGAGTTGGGAATATCTCTTGGAGTAGGAAATGGCAATCCAGTCCAGTATTCTTGCCTGGAAAATTCCATGGACAGAGGAATTTGGGGGGCAACTGTCCATAGGGTGACAAAGAGTCAGACACAACTGAGCACCACCACTCCCCCCAATGTACAAGTAATAATCTTGGGCATCTGATCAAATATTCTTAGACATGAAAGAAGCAGGAAAATACCAACGATCAGGGGAAGAAAAGTCAGCAGAAACAGACTGAAAAATGACAGAGATAATACAATTGGCAGGCAAGGACCTTTACAAAGCTACTATAAATATGTTCAGTGTACACAAGGCTATAACAATAACGATGAGAGAAATGACAGCTAATTTTAAAAGAAACCACATGAAGCTTCCAAACCTGAAAAATATAATGTATGAAAAAAATTCCTAGATGTGATTAACAACAAATTAAATCCAACAGCAGAATTAAAGAGATTCAACATGAAGATTTAGCAATAGAAAATATCTAAACAATTATAGGAAAAAAAGAGAATGGGAAAAAAGGACTCAGTGACATGAGCAATAGTTTCAAGCAATTTAACATGTAAGTAGAGATTTCTAGAAAGAGAGAAGTAATAGGATTACAGGGGGAAAAAATAGATTTGAAGAAATTACAACTAAATTTGTCCAAACCTGACGAAAAATGTAAACCTGTGGAGCTTACAAAGAGAACCACTGAGAAAACTATACTTAGGTACATCATAATCAAATTGCTGAAAATTAGTGATAAAACATAGGTATTAAAATCAGCAAGAGGCAAAAGGTAACACAGCACATGGGGGGAAATAGGTAAGAATTTTCCCTGATTTTTTCACAATGAAGAACTTAAGGACAATAACATAATGAGAGGAAAAACAAAACTTCCAACTTCTATTTAAAAAAGAAGAAATCCTTCATGAATATAGATAACCAAAGTTTTTTTTCAGAAATACAAAAGGTGAGAGAATTCATTATCCAGCAAACTTGTAGCATGAAATCTATTAAAGTTCTTCAAGTAGAAAGAATCATGTATCAGGTATAAACTCAGAGTTACATAAAGGCATTAAGAGCACTAAAATGGAAATATATGCATAAATACAGACAATGTAGTCTCATATTTTAATTTCCTTAAAAGATTATTTGGGGTAGAGAATCTTCCAAAATGGCAGAATATCAAAGCCTCTCCCTAGTAAGCAATAATAAAACTGGATAAAGTTGTCAAAAAATCCCCAATAAATTCAGGGCTCTGGAAATCAATTATAGGCCTACAACAAATTTAGAAGTGTTTGTTTATGAAAAGCAATTGAACCTTGGATAAGAACCATAGGAGTTTGTGGTGTTTTAATGTGGGAGACAGTCATATAGCTGGCCTCCTGGCTTCATCAGAATGGTAATCCTACCACAGCGGAGTAAGCTCTGAAAAACAGAAGCTTTGCTGCCAGAGGCGGCTGAATTGATGCTTAAGTAGACTGTAGGAAAATGACATGTTCCTCAATATGAGTGGCAGCCAAATGGGAAGGTCATCCATATCTAATGTGCAATTACAATCTTGATTTTGGCAAGCAGCAGACCAGTTGAATAGCTGGAAATATAGTAGAGAGAATGGGAAAGTCATAGAAGGCTTTAAGAAGTTTCCATATACTTTGATGGTCTGGAAAACTGTGAATTTGCAAGGTTGTTCACAGGATCAGTGGAGAATGTGGGGGGAACTAGTCAGCTATGTATCCCCGGAATGAACATAAACCTTTATGTGTGCACAGAAGAGACAAGAGAACAGAAAGTAAAAGTTGTGCCAAATTTGTAAATTGCCTGAACTTTTAATGTTCTCTCCTAATATAAACACAGATCCATAGGCAAAGGGGCAGAAATCTTACTGACTCAATTTATTTGAGTACAACCTTGGACCAATTAATGGCTGATCACTATGTTATGCTGACATAGGGATGACCCTCCCACCAGAAAACTGGAACTTAAAATTAAAACATGATTTGTTTTTTGAATCTGAGCAAACATCAGTGGCTACACACCATCACACACCATGGCGGGAAGAGCATGTCCACAGTATTAGCATAGGCAAGTCACTAAACAAAACCCAAACACACAGCAATAACAAAAAACCTGGGAAGATTCAGATATAGAGTTGCTAGAAAATATTATCTAAAATACCTAACTTTCAGACAAAAAACACCCTGTAAGATATGAAGAGAAATAGGGAAAATGACCATACTCAGAGAAAAAAAGTCAATAGAAACTGTCTCTGAGAGGGCACAGATGTTGAACTAAAAAATCAAAGACTTCAGAGGAACTATTATAAATATGGTTCAGGAACTAAAGGAAGCCACATGTAAAGAATTAAAGGGAAAGTATGACAACTGTGATATAATAGAGAATATCAATAGAGATATAAATAATTTAAAAGACTCAAGTTACACAGTATGTTTTACCTTTATTTAGATCTTCCTCAATTTCTTTTATTAGCATCTCATGGTTTTCCACATACAGATCCTGTACATATTTTGTTAGACTTATACCTAAATACTTTATTTTTGGACACTATTATAATTATAGTGTCCAATAATTATAATATTACACATTTTCTAAAGTCTCAAATTCCACATGTAATTGATGGTATATATAGGGTCATGGCTGACTTTTGAATATTGACTGGTAACCGGTGACCTTGCTGAACTCATTAGTTTCAGAAGTTTTTGGTAGCTCTTTGGGATTTCCTATATCCAAACAATATAAGCATTTTATCTGTCATCTTTATAGTTTTGCTGATAAAAATTCTTGGTTTATTTTTTATTTCTTTCAGTACCTACTACATTTTGACCACCATTTTTGGTGAGAAGTTGGCTGTTAATATTGCTCTTCCTTTATGAGTTGTTCTGTTGCTTTCAAGATGTTCTTGTTATGGTTGGCTTTGAATACTTTGACTATAATATTTCTATGTGTGTCTGTCCTACCTCAAGTTTGTTGACCTTCTTGGAAATCTAAATTGATGTTTTCTTCGTAATTGGGAAGTTTCAAGCTATTATTTTCTTTAAGTATTTTTCTCCCATTTTCTCTTTATCCTCTCCTAGGAGTTCTCTATGTATATATTCATAGTTTCTTACAGGTCTCTGAGGCTATTTTTTAATTTTATTCCCTCTGTTAAATTTTTTTTCTTTGAGTTTGCTTTTTTTCTTTTACTATCTCAGACCTGCTGTTTATCCCTCCAGTAAATTTATTTGTTTTATTTTTTATCTCCAAAATTTCCTTTTGGTTCTTTTAAGTAACTTTTGTCTCTGTGGTAATTTTAATTTACTACATTAAAAGAATAACTAAAGTATACAAAACATTTCAAGACACACAAAAATATTTGAAAAAAATAAATATCCATGCTAGATAAATCTCTAAATAAACTAGGAATATAAAGGATTTTCCTCAACCTGGTAAAGCATCTATTAAAAATCTATAGTTAATATCATATTTAATGTGAGAGATGGAATGTTTTCTTCTGAAATTATAAACAAGTTCACTTTCATCATTCTATTCAACATTATACTGGAAGTGCTGGCCAATGTAATAAGGCAATATAAATAAATTAAAGAAATCCATGTTAGAAAAGAAAATCATCTTTATTTGTAAGCAACATGACCTTGCATGTAGAAAATACTAAGGGAAAAGACACATTTGAATACAAGAGCTCAGTAAATCAAAGGACCCAAGATAAATACAGAAACATCAATTAATTTTCTGTATCAGCAATAAACTATGCACGTTTTTAAAATAGGATGACACTCTGTATACCAAAAATAAGACATTGCTGAGAGAAATGAAAGGATATATAAAGAAATATCCCATTTTCAAGTTCAATATTGCTACAGTGGAAATTCTCCTCAAATTTATTTATAAATTCAAAGTAATTTCTATTGAAATATCATCAGGTTCATTTTCAGGAATTGGCAATCTGTATTTAGAACTTATGTTGAAATGCAAAGGACTGAAAATAGCCAAAATCAGTTCGAAAAAGAACAAAGTAAGAGGACTTATACTTTCAATTTCAAAAATTACTATAATCATACAGTAATCAAAATAGTGTGGCACTGGGAAAAGATATATAAATCAAAGGAAAGCATTTGGGAATCCAGAAGTAATTTCTTACATTTCTGGTTAATTGATCTTTAACAAATGTGTCACAGCAAATTCAATGGGGAAAAATAGTCTTTCAATAAATAGTGCTGAAACTATTGAATATTCACATATAAAAAGATGAATCTAGACCCTTATTTCATATCAAACACAAAAATTAACAAAATGGATGTTATACCTACATGAAAAAGCAGGAACTGTTACATTTTTAAATGAACATATAGGAAAGATATCCTCAAGACCTTGGGTTAGGCAAAGAGTTGTGAGATACAAGACCCAGAGCATGATGTATAAAAGAAAAAATAGATAAACTGGACATGATCAAATTAAAGATTCTGTGCTATTAAGAAAATGAAAAAGTCACAGACTGAGACAATTTGCAAATAAAATATTTTATAAACACCTTGTGTCCATGATACACAAAAAACACCAGTCAATAATAAGATAACCCAGAAAAAAATTAATATCAAAAATCATATGAATTAGATAGTAAACTCTTCACACTTTTATAAGCATGACACCCTCAAGAACACCCTCAAGAATCTCTTCCTCTTCAAGCTCTTCTGCTATATTTGTCTGCCATACCATTCATTAGAACCTACTGTCTATCATGTATTGTTACCTGTCCTTACATATGCATGTCTTGACTACTAAACTGGTATATAGATTTGGAAATGTCACTAAACAGTATGTTATAAATCTTTGAGGAACCCAGATTGGTTCCTCAAATGTACTGTGGCACAGTATATTGCAGAGAGTAGCTGTTAAATACTGATGATTAGGGAATCAGAAGACTGCAAAAGGCCTTTTCTTCCATGGAAGATCAAACATAGCTATTTTTTTTCTCTTCCTATCTACAAAGGGGAAGTTTGCAGAGCTTCCTTTGCCTGTTCTTCTGAGTGTTAACAACTCTCACTATCGACCAGTATTATACACAGTTGGTCTGGCACTTTTAAGTTTTATTCCAGTTGACGTATGTTCTTTTTAAAAAATAGCAGTTTAATTTGGTCACTCGGCCAAGGTTAACAATCAACTTCAAATTCTGTTCTACCGTGCTGAACTACTGAGACTATCTTCATTAAATTCACAGAGCCTGGAGAAATACTAGACAAGAGCTAAATATTCTTTAAGTCCAATATCTTCAAGATATTATGACATTCTAGGAATTCTAGTGGTATGCCTAGGTGTGTGGTCTATCAAATTAATAATTATTTTTTAATCAAACAGTAAAAGACACTGTCTTCCTGAACTGAGTAAAAATATAAAATACATAACTGATCCTTCATTATGCATGACGTTATATACCAATTATTTGTGAAGAAGCTTGAGAGTGTTATAAATATAATCTCATTCATTTTCTCAAATTTTCCAGAAGTTTGAGAGGTAGTCACTGTTATTTCTATATTTAACACTTAACTATATTAATAAAAACTAGGTTCCTTTACATTTTATAATCACAGTTACATTTATCATTCTACTAGCCTTTTGGTGAAAGATACTGACTGTTATCTTCTTTTTTCAAATGAGAAAACTGAGGTTAATCACTTCCTAAGATCTTTGCAATCATTACTATTGATAAGAGCTAATCTTTACTTCTGAGGAAGTGCGCCTGATACAAAGCATCATCCTAGTATAAAGAAGAGTTGGAGTATCGGATTTCGTATTAAGAAATGGGACAGTAAGGGGCAGAAAGGGAAACTTTAGGTACTAAGGCTAAATGCTTTAATCAGCATTTCTGTTAAGGTGAAACACCTGTTTTGCTATAGCTGTCTTTGTTCCTGGGCCTTCCCATCAAAGCTTGAACCTATATGTTTAATCCTTGACAGTACATTCTAGAATAGAAAAAGTATGAGTAAAAAAGTTACACTGCCTCAAACAATCATTGAATATAGGGCCCATATAGCAAGGTTAACAGTCTTCAAACTTCCTAAAATGGTCTTCCTATTTGCCATTCAGAAGGCTACTGTCATCTACGCTCTGCCTCCCAGTGGCAGATATGAACAGATGCTACAGAATGCCACTGGAGCAGGTAGCGAGGGTTGAACTAGCTACTAATAACTAGTGTATCTGTCCATATGAGTTAGCTCTTTCTTCACTTTTACACTAAGCATGCTGTTGCCTTATGACACAGTGACCCTCTGTGGGTTTTAATATTTATATTTGAGTCTTAGCAGTTTAGGTAAGTGCTAATTATTATAGCTTAAAAAAAGCCAAAAAATGGAAGAAGAAAACTGACAGCATAATATCTTTTGCCAGAAATATTCTCTGGTCATGCAATTCCCCGGGAAACGCTGATCAAAGAAGAAATTGAGAAGACAGCAGAGGCAGTATGTAAAAAGCTCTGCTACTACATAACTTGTAAGTCCAACTTGTGAGATTGGACAAGCCATAATTTATTGATTTGTACAATAGGAATAATATTTTTACCTATTGCATTCATATTCAATAACAAATATTCAATAGGAATATAATATTTTGTATATATAAGCTTATAAAATATTTGATTGCAGTATTAGAGGCAAAGGTCTGTGGTTAATGTTCAGTTGTGCCACTTACTCATTATACTGTGGGCTTTATGAATCAGTTTTCTTAAATGAAAAGTGAAGCTAGTTGTGTCTACTGGCCTCAGTTATCTGATTATGTTTTTATTTATAGAAGTAACTGAGACATTGCTGGCAAACAAACTATATTGATGATAATACAAAATTTGAACTATGGAATTATAAGAATTTGTTGATCTCTTGGTATCTGATGGAATCTGGCTTCCCAGGTGGCGCTGGTGGTAAAGAATCCACCTGCCAATGTAGGAAATGCCAGAAACACAGTCTAATCCCTAATTGGGAAGATCTCCTGGAGTAGGTAATGGCAACTCACTCCAGTATTCTTTCCTAGAAAATTCCATGGACAAAGGAGCATGGAAGATTATAGTCCATTTGGTTGCCAAGAGTCACACACGACTCAGCATGCACACGTGCACACATCTGATGGAATCTCTCACACTCAATCAAAACATTTACTTCCTCTTCTGCCACCATCTTCTCAGTGCCATTCTTGTTATGATCGTTATAGAGAGGAGGTGTCCTATTCCCTTTAAATCAAGGACAAAAGTCCTAAGAAGTCCACCTATACTGCAAAATCCGCATGGAGGAACAGGAAAGCAATGATGACATGTATATTAGAGGATTCACTTTGAATTAATTATTCCACACACTGTACTGCATCCTTAACAATCAACAATCCATTAGATGACCACCACATCTTTCTCTATCTTCAAATACTTTTGGCATTTGCCACAAAAACCAGATGTTGAAGCATAGTAGATTCAACTCATATTGGGTGAATAATTTTATGGGATTTTGTTAAGTACTGTTCAAATATTGAACCCATGGTAGCATTACTATCTATATTAACTTCATCAAAATGTCTATAACATGCTTTCAGGTCACATTTACAATCAAGGTGGGGGGGGCTTTCATTTGTTCTTTAATTTGCTAAAAATTATTTTTAAAGTGCTTATTGTGCTATGCAATTAGTTAATTTTTAAACTCATTGATGAATTAAGCATAGTTCCTGCTCTTATACATTTAATAATATAGTGGGATAAAGATAATAAAGAAATGGAACAAGAAAGTTAGTATATGCATTGGTTAGGATGTGTCAGATTATGCTATGCTAATGAGAAACTCCCAAATCTCGATGACTTGACACCAGCAAAGCTTTTTCTCTTGCTCATGCAGTTTTCTCAGTGCAAGTCTATAGGAAGGGTCTGCACACCTTTGTCACTTAGGGACTTAGGCTGACAGAGGCTTTGTCTTATCATGTGCTCCCTATAATCCCCACAGCAGTGGGAAATGGGTGTGGCAAATCCCACACTCATTCTTAAAATTTCTATTCATGAGTGACTCATATCCCTTTCTACTCTTGTTTCCTTTTGCAAAGCAAGTCACATGTACATACTTAAATTCAAAGAATAAAGGAGTACAGCCCTACAATGTGTCCAGATGGAAGAAAGTAAAAAATATTCAATGAATAGCTTTACATTATGATTTCCATAATATAAAATTTCAAATGAAGAGAGTCTAGAGAAAGAGATTATAGCAGTAAGATAAGAAAAAAAAAAACCTTTACACATGGGCTGTCTGAATATTCTTTTGAGTCTCAAATAGATAAGAATTCAGCCAAGTAATGAGCAGAAGAAAAAAATCTTATTAATACGGGTAAAAATTCTGAGGTTGCCAAGAGCTGGACCATTACAAGGAACAGAAAAAGATTTGGCATAATTGAAGCATGATAGGTAAGGAAGGGACTAGAAAAAGGGGCTGGGATGAGGTCTTTTAGGGCTCATATGCCATAGTTATGAGTATGAAGTCAAGATGAGCTTTAAGCCAGGGACTAGCATCATCTGATTTATGACTGCCTTGTGGAGCATAATGCTGCAGGTCAAGAGTAGGAACTGTAATGATACAGGGTTATTAAAAGTGGAAGGAGCCAACAGTAACTGTGGCCCACTCACACTAGGTGGCCATACAAAGCTTACACAGGGGATTACCCTGGAACACCTGGCTCTGGTGACCAGGGGGAATTGCAACCTGGGTCCCATAGGACACCTTCTACATAAGGCCATTTCTTCATGAAAAGGAGATGTAGCTGATATACCTAGTACATCAGGTATATGTACAAAGAAATACCTTCCAAATGATAGAATAAAATAAAACCTCAGAAAAAAGACCAAAGGAAACAAAGATAGGCAACTTATCAGATAAAGAGTTCCAAGTAATTGTCATAAAGTTGCTTACTGAACTCAGGAAAAGAATGCATGAACAGAGTGACAACATCAACCAAGAAGCAGAAAATAAAAAAAAGAACCAATCAAAAGAACTTAAGAACATAGTAACTGAGATGACAAATGCACTAGAGGTTATCAACAGGAGATTAGAGGATGCAGAAGACTGAATCAGAGATCTGGAAGACATGGTAGTAGAAATCACCTAATTAGAATAGCAAAAAAATAAAAATTAAAAAAAAAATTAAATGAGGATAGCTTAAGGGATCTCTGGGATAGCATCAAACATATGAATGTTTGTACTATAGGGATTCCATAAGGAGGAGAGAGAAAAGGACAAAAAACTTATTTGATGAAATAATGGTTGAAAATGCCCCTCAGCTGGTGAAGGAAACAGACATCCATATCGAACAAGCCCAGAGAATCCCAAACGATTAACCAGAGAGACCCATAATCAAAACATACTCCAATTAAAATGTCAAAGATTAAAGATAAAAATAGAATCTTAAAGCAGGAAGACAGAAAGTATAGGTATACCAGAGATATTGCAGGTTCAGTTTCAAACCAGTGCAACAGAGTGAATATACCAATAAAGTAAATCATACCCAGACAAAAGAATACAAATTCTTTTAAATTTTACTTGGAATATTCTCCAGGATAGGCCATATGCTGGACCACAAAGCAAGTCTCAATTAAGAATATTTAAATCACATCAAGCATCTTTTGTGAACTTAATGGAATAAAGTGACAAAATGACGCATTCATTTATGATGAAATTTCTCAGAATGTGTACAGAGGAAATGCACCTCAACATAATAAAGGTCATATGCAACAAACTTTGTGAAAAACTGAGAGCTTTCCCTCTAGGATAAGGAACAAGACAAGGATGCCCACTCTCACCACTTTTATTCAACATAGTCTCAGCAATCAGGCAAGAAAAATAAATGGCATCCAATTTGGAATGAAGTAAAGCTGTCACTATTTGCTGATAACATGATACTAATATATAGAAAATCCTAAAGATGTCACTAAAAAACTACTAGAATTGATAAATGGATTCAGTGAAGTTGCAGAGTACAAAATCAATTCATAGAAACATATTGCATTTTTATACACTAATAAATCTTCAGGAAGAGGAATTAAGAAAATAATACCATTAATAACTGCATCAAAAAGAATAAAACACTTAGGAATAAATTTAACTAAGGAGGTGAATTATTTGTCCTCTGAAAAGTATAAGGCACTGATGAAAGAAACTGAATATGATGCTGTTGGATGACAGAAATAAAGACTTCCCACTTAACTAAGTCACCTTGACACTAGAAAACAAAGCAAGGAGCTCCATATGATCAATGGACCTGCTTTTAAAGAATAACTTACTCACAGGGTTATGATCATATGGACAATGATCACAGCTGCACTCCACACCACTTATGGGCCATTGAGATAATTATATAGTTACCCTAGAGTATGATGGTAGGTGCTTTGAAATAGGATATGCTTTCCTAAGTCAAGATTTATGAATGAATAACTAATCTTGAGGGTAGCAGGAACACATTAATGCAGGTTTCAATCATTGCTTGGGGACTAAGAGAGCATAGAGGCCACCTGGTCCTAATAATTATTTAACATATTTATTAACTACCATCCTAAAGGAAATCAGTCCTGAATACTCATTGGAAGGACTGATGCTGAAGCTGAAACTCCAATACTTTGGGAAAAGACCCTAATGCTGGGAAAGATTGAAGGCAGGAGGAGAAGGAGATGACAGAGGATGAGATGGTTGGATGGCACCACTGACTCAATGGACATGCGTTTGAGTAAACTCCAATCATTTGAGTAAACTCTGAGCATTTTTTGAGTAAAAATGCTCAGCATCATGAATTATAAGGGAAATGCAAACCAAAAGCACACTGAGATGTCACTTCATACTCATCAGAATGGTTACTACGGACAACAAATAACAAATGTTGGTAAGATGGTGGGGAAAAGGAAACAGTTGTGCACTGAGGGTGCAGTCCATGGGATCACAAAGAATAGGACATGACTGGGTGACTGAACTGAACTGATTGACTACCAGGCTGTTGATGACAGAATGATAATTTACTGCACAGGATAGTCCTGGATAGCATCAGCAGAAAAACAGGAGACACTGTAAGGACTCAAGATAGTGGCCATTATGCTGACATCCATACACGACACAAATAAATGGAGAATGCTCATGGGTTGGAAAAATAGATACTGTCAATTTCTATATTACTCAAAGCAATCTAGAGAATCAGTAAAATCTGTATCAAAACACAAATGACATTTTCCAAAGAACTAGGACAAACAACCTTAAAATTTGTATAGCACCACAAAAGATCCCAAATACCAAAGCAATCTTGAGGAAAGGATGGAAGTATCATACTTCCTAATTTCAAACTATACTACCAAGCTATAGTAATCAAAACCTTATGGTACAGACACAAAACAGACATATAGCTTTGTGGAGCAGAATGCTGCTGCTGCTACTAAGTTGCCTCAGTCGCGTCAGACTCTTAGCGACCCCATAGACTGCAGCCTACCAGGCTCTTCCGTCCATGGGATTTTCCAGGCAAGAGTACTGGGGTGGGGTGCCATTGCCTTCTCCAGTGGAACAGAATAGAGAGCCCAGAAACAAGTCCATGTTTACATGATCAATTAATTTACAACAAGGGAGCCAAGAATATACAATGGGGAAAAGCTGATCTCTTCAATAAATGATGTTGGGAAAACTGGACAGCTACATGCAAAAGAATGAAACTGGACTACCTTCTTACACCGTACACAAAACTAAGCTCCAACTGGTTGACGACTGAGATGTAATACCCCAAGCCATAAAACTCATAGAAGAAAACATAGGCAATATACTCTTTGCCATCAGTCTTAGTAATATTTTTTGGACATGTCTTCTCAGACCAGGGCAACAAAAGCAACAATAAACAAATGGGACTACATCAGTCAAATTTTTTTCAGAGTAAAGGAAACCATCAACAAAATGAAAAGGTAGCCTACTCAATGGGAGAAGATTTTTGCAAATAATGTATGTGATAAGGGTTAATATCTAAAATACATAAAGAACTCACAAAACTCAATATCCAAAAAAAATCAGATTAAAAAATGGGGCAGAGGACCTGAATTTTTCCAAGGAAGACATACAGGTGGGCAACAGATACATGAAAAAAAAATGCTCAGCATCATGAATTATGAGGGAAATGTAAACCAAAACCACACTGAGATGTCACGTGATACTCATCAGAATGGTTATTACAGACAACAAAAAACAAGTGTTGGTAAGATGGTGGGAAAAAGGAAACACTTGTTCACTGTGGGTGGGAATATAAATTGATGCTGCCACTATGGAAAATAGTATGGAGCTTCCTCAAAAAATTATAATAGAATTACTATACAAATTAGCAATTACAACTCTAGGTATTAAAAAGCCCCCACTAATTTGAAAAGATAATCACCTCTATGTTCACTGCAGTATTATTTATAATATTTGCAACCTAACAGTCCATCTATGAATGAATGGATAAAGAAAATGAGATACAAACACACACGCATGCACAAAATGGAATATTACCAGCCATAAAAAGAATGAAATCTTGTCATGTGCAACAGCATGGATGGACATAGAGGGTGTTATGCTAAGTGGAATAAGTCAGATAAGGACAAATACCATACAATTTCATTCACATGTGGAATCTAAACAAGAAAACCCCCAAACAAAACAGAAAGAGACTCAGATACAGAAAACAAAGTAGTGGATTGCCAGAGGGAATAGGCTTGGTGAGTTGGGCACAATACCTACAGGGAATTAAGAAACACAAACTTATAATTATAATATGAATAAGAAATGGGTATATAATGTACAGCATGGGGAATAGAGTCAGTACTATTTTAATAACTTTATACTGTGACAGATGACTTACCATGATGATTAATTTGTAGTGTATATAAATTTTAATTCACTATGTTGAGCATGTGAAACTAATATCATATTGTATATAAATTATACCTCAACTTAAAAAAAATGCTTTTAGTTAAAAAATAAAAGTGTAAAGAAATCCACCTGTAGTAGAGAAAGAAAAGATAAAATTTCCAGATAATTTTTGATGATAGAAACAATAGGACATTCAGATAGAGTAGCTATGTGAGTGGAGAAGGCAACCGCACCCCACTCCAGTACTCTTGCCTGGAAAAATCCCATGACAGAGGAGCCTGGCAGGCTATAGTCCATGGGGTCGCTGAGAGTCAGACACAACTGAGGGACTTCACTTTCACTTTCATGCGTTGGAGAAGGAACTGGCAACCCACTCCAGTGTTCTTGCCTGGAGAATCCCAGGGACGGGGGAGCCTGGTGGAATACCGTCTATGGGGTCGCACAGAGTCGGATACAAGTAAAGCAACTTGGCGGCGGCAGCAGCAACTGCTATGTGAATTAAGGAAAAGATGACTCAAGAATGACTCTCTTATTTCTCATCTGAGTTATTGTGTGGGAAGTAGTTTCATTCACAAAGTTAAGACAGAGAAAGGAGGTTTTTGTTTTTCCATTTTTTCATTCACTGGTTTGTGAGTGAGGATGGCTGCATGACAGTTTGAGTTTGATTTAAAAGTTAACTTTAAGAAAGCTGAGACATTCAAATGCAGATCAAGCAGAAAGTTGTCTTTTCAAGTCTGGAGTCCATGAGAGACATCCTGGCTGGTTATATATATTTGGGAGTCGTCAGTATCTATAGGGTAACTTAAGCCAAGGAAAGAGATATTTCATGGATAGAGTGAATTTAAGAAAGAGAGAGGGCCCAGGACAGAGTCCAGGAGAGCTTAAATATTTAGAGGTCAGTAGAGGAAGCACTGGCAGAAGTGTCTGAAAAGACAAAACATCTTATCATAGAATCCAAGGGCAGTGTGAGCTTCGTTATGGAAAGGATGGTAAGTCATTTTTTCTGTCATGTATTTCCAAAGAGAAGCAAATATATATTCTGGGTCATCTATAGTTGTGCTCCATATAATTAAGCTGTGTGACAACTATCTATATGTATGTGTTCCAGGAAGTCAGTCTGCCAGGAAATGGAAGGAAGAAAACATCATTTGTTCTATTCTCGGACCATAACCTTCCTCTCAAATTGACTATTTCTGTCCCTGCTCCAGGGAAGACCATTCAGTTCACTGAAGAACCTAGAGACCCAGGGAAGGGAGATACGGCAGTGAAGTCACCTGAACCTTCTCTTTGGTGGAGCAAATTTGCAAAACTCCTCCCACTGACCACTAGATGTGAGCAAGTTTTCCAGGAATCTCAATTTATACAAATGCTTCTCTTGCAGGACAAAGCTAGTCTTCTTGGATCCATCTGAATTGCAGAATGTAGGGCTCTATCCTAGACCACTTCCTAAAAGCAACTGGGGTTTGAGTTCAAATCTGTAGCAATTAAAATTATTTCCCCAATTTTGTTCTGAACCAGATAACATAAACATCTCTACCATGTAGTCTCAAGAAATTTCAGGGCTTTAATTTTCTTCACTTACTAGAGAGTACTAACTCATGATAATCTGTACTCCCATATCACTTCTGATGATTTTTACCTTCCTAGAGCAGATAACTGAAGTTTTAGCCATTTTAGTGTTCATCTGATCTGTTAGCATTGCCTATAATGTAAAATACAAACTGTACAGTTGCTGCTAAGATATTAAGAAATACCTATTTCTTATGGGCAAGAATTGAATGTTAGAAGGTACCTGGAGCTTGTAAGGAGAACATGAATGGGGGACTTGATAGGGTAAACAGATTCCAATGAAAGTCTAAATCATTGACTCCTCTTGTCTCTCCTATAAATATTTTCCTTCATGCCACACCCTCTCAAGTAACCACATTGTCTGGAAGCTGAACTATTTATGTAAGACTAATTTAAGAATTGATTTCTTTGATCTATACATGTTTTCTATCCAAAAGACATAGTTTTCAAATAGTCTTATCTAGTTGCCTATCTCCCAGGAAGCTTGTTTGCTTCACAAATATAATAGATTTTCTTGAGCTTCTGAAAACCGAACTGGTCTTTTTCTTTATTAAATCACACCAGAAACCCAAAGGAATGTGAGCAATGAATTGAAATCCTAAGTACTAGACACCGATTTTTTTTTACATTTCACCCAAGCCCCAATCTGCATGTCCCTGTGGGGGAAATAGGATAGGAGTGAAATTTGCCATCATGCTTCTTTTTTTTCCTCCTCCCATAATTGACAGCTCTCAACAAATTCCTTTGAATATATGCTGTCATCCTGTCCACTGTGAGAAAACCATAGCCTAAAATTATTTCATTCTTATAAAATCTAAGTCATCAAGTGGTGAATGCCATCAGCTCACCACGTACCAATAGAAGAAGAGAGGCTTAGGAGGTTTCAGTGTGCACAACATAGCGTGCTCAGGTGTGTCTGACTCTTTGTGGCCCCACGGACTGCAGCCTATCAGGCTCCTCTCTCCATGGAATTTTCCAGGCAAGAATACTGGAGCAGGTTGCCATTTCCTACTCTAGGGGATCTTCCCAACCCAAGCATCAAACCCATGTCTCTCGTGTCTCCTGCATTGGCAGGTGTGTTCTTTACCACTAGCACCACTTGAAGGAGAGAACACCACTACTAAACAACACAGCTTATTTTTATTTGTTTTATAACCCACTGCTGACCTATAGTATGGGCTTCAAGCTGGGGGTGAGAAAGGTACCATACCAGAAAGGCAGAACACTTAGGAGTACGTTAGTGTCCACCCTAGTCATCTACCTTACATGGTGCACAACTGTCTCTGAGATGGGAACCAGAGCAACAAGCCAGATGCTTCTCATTAAATCTTCATCTATGTCATCTCAAAATTATCTATTTGTATTGATAAATATTCTACAGGGCAGTGATGATACCATTATGAACAATTTGATCAATATTTGCAGTTATCTAAGCTAATGTAAAGCACTCATGATAAACATGGAGAGGATCCCACTCTTTGCATTGCCTAACTATGGCTCATTCTCACTTCTCAGGTGTGAAATTCTACCACATCAAGACTCATTTTGGTTAACAAGACCATTTTGAAAGGTAAATAACTAACAGAATTAGTTTAACAATTAAGTCCTTTATGGAGAGTGCACAGTTGCCTTAAATTACTTCCCTCCTAAACTCCAGATGAGATATCCCCAGAGTAATGAGCACTTTGATAGCAGAGACTTAGAAAGCAGAAAAAGAATTTTGGAATATGAGGAGAAGGGCTTAGGTAAAGACATGCTTAGGTTGAATGCAAAAGCTGAGATTTAGAGCAGCCAGAGGCGTGATGGAGTAGGGACAGGAGGAAAGAAAAAAAAAAAAAAAGGAGGAGGAGGAGACCCTAAAAACAAAGGATACATATTAATACTTTAAAACTTTGTCCTGAACTTGACATACTCCCAGTTTGCAGTGTAATATTGACTCTTGACTATTCAGATATTAGATCTAACAGTCTATTTCCTTGGTGGTTCAGAAGGTAAAGAATCTGCCTGCAATGCAGGAGACCTGGGTTTGCTTCCTGAGTCAGGAAAATCTTCTGGAGAACAGAATGACTACCCACTCCAGTATTCTTGTCTGGGGAATTTCATGGTCAGAGGAGCCAGATGGGCTTCATGGAGTCACAAAGAGTCAGACATGACTGAACAATGAACACCAAATGGTAACTATTAAAATCAGCCTTCATCTCCTCAGATGCCATAGAAACAGATACATCACCTCAAAACTCATTATTATGTGATTTAAAAAATCTCCATATAAATTTATATTCTACATTTTGATAACAGTAAAGAGGAATAAGGGGGAGGGGAAGGGGTCGACAGAGGATGAGATGGTTGAATGGCATCACCGAATCAATGGACATGAGTTTGGGTAAACTCGGGAGTGGGTGGTGGACAGGGAGGCCTGGCATGCTGTGGTTCATGGGGTCACAAAGAGTCAGACACGACTGAGCAACTGACCTGAACTGAACAGGTGGTGCGAGTGGTAAAGAACCTATCTACCAATGCAGGAGACTTAAGAGATGTGAGTTCAATCCCTGGGTTGGGAAGATCCCTGGAGGAGGGCATGGCAACCCACTCCAGTATTCCTGCCTTGAAAATCTGATGGACAGAGGAGTCTGAAGGACTACAGTCCATAGGGCCACACAGAGTTGGACATGATTGAAGTGATTTAGTAGGCAGATAGGCAAGAGGAATAAAAACTTTGATTTTTTACAATAGCCTGACTGATTTAAATGAAAAGGAAGTCAAAAAGCCCATCAGTTTATGCAGCTGGGTTGTCAGATGTGGGAATCACATATGAGGCATTGTCTTAATTCTCTATCTCATGCATACATTTCTCAGACCATCATGCTAGTCAAGGCCAGAAATTAACATATTTTCACTCAAACACAAACTATCTTTCCTTGACTATTCTTGAGGCTGAAAGCCCGCCAGAGAAATTATAAACTGAGCACAGGGGAAGCTTAAGAAAACTTTTTTTTTTTAACCAGACTCGAGTCAAATAAAGGCATTTTAAACTCTATTTTCTTACTCTGCAGCTCAAATATATTTTTCCAAGAGATTATTTATAGTTGTGGACATGAACTAGATGATCTGTGAACTGCCTTTGGCGAGAGTCACTTTAAGAACCACAGACCTATCTTGGAGAGGGCAACGCTGGGACTCTGTGGGCTGAGAGGCCCCCAGGGACTTATGTTTTCCTACCAGCTCTGCCCTCACAGCCTTGCCACACACCCTGGGCAGTGTGTTACCCTGTTGCAGCCGTACTTTCCTCCAGAGTTTGTGAGTTAATCAGCAGCCCTCCAGAGGAAAACTAATTTAAATAATGTGTAAACAAAAGGTCTTGCAGAGGACAGTTAATAAATAGCCAAAGCTTGAAGCCCTCGATTGCACCAGTAAATCAGTTGGCCCCTTATCCTGCTCTATCAGCAGCCATCATCTGGCAGTTTTTACAAAATGTTCACAAGACTTCCCAGCCCTGTACAGTTGTAAAATTCAAGGATTTTAAAAATTACCACCTGAGTCCTTCTCCCAAGTCCTTCAAAGAGGTAAATCTAGAATTAGCAACTTTGTTTAGGGCCTAGTGACAGTGGTCACTTTGTACCTTCCTTGAACAGCAGCCCCAGAGCCAACAAGAGCCATACCTAGGGGTTGACTGGGAATCCCAACCAACCAACACCAAATGAGATCCTAAAACAGTTCCAAAGGATATGACCAGAGCAACTTAGCATGAATACACAGCCTTTTTCGTGAAAGTGAAAAGTGAAAATGTTAGTTGCTCAGTCGTGTCTGACTCTTTGTGACCCCATGGACTGTAGCCCGCCAAGTTCTGCTGTCCATAGGATTTCCCAGGCAAGAATACTGGAGTGGGTAGCCATTCTTTTCTCTAGGGGATCTTCCCAACCCAAGGATTGAACCCAGGTCTCCAGCATTGCAGGCAGATTCTTTACTGTCTAAGCTACCAGCCTTTATCATCTCTACCCATTAATAGCCCGCTTGACTTACAGTCTTATCTCTGGCAGTCATTCCATCTGCCTTCACAGGTCCCCAGCATTGATGCTGGGACAATTGCCACATCTGCTTTTGCTAGGTTTTCAATGTGTATCGCTGAGAAAGGAGCACACTGAGTCAAAACCACAGTAGCTGTTAGTGCCCACCTTGTTTGTTCCACTGGGATCCCGAGCCTAGATTTCGGCCATCGGTCAAGTGTGCTCATTTCAAATACCATCTATATCAATACCAGAGGTGACTGTTGTAGTTGTTGTTGGCTTTTTTGGCTTGTGTTGCTGTTGTCTGTAACCAAGCCTTCATGAAAATGATGAAGGAGTTTTTAAAAAACGTTATGTATGTGGTAGCTAACTTGAGCATCATTGGTCAATCATGGGTCCATCCTCATCTCAATTCCCAAGAAGGGCACTACTAAAGAATGTGCTAGCCATCAGACAGTTGCACACATCTCCCTTGCTAGTTAGGTCATGCTTAAAATCTTGCATGCGAGGCTTCAGCATTATGTGAGCCAAGAACTTCCAGATGTCCAAACTGGGTTCAGAAAAGGAAGAGAAACCAGAGATCAAATGGCCAATATTCAATGGATCATACGCAAAGCAAGGGAATTCGGGAAAAACACCTTTCTCTGTTTCTTCGACTACACTAAAGCCTTTGACTGTGTGGATCATGACAAACTGTGGAAAGCTGTTAAAGAGATGGGAATACCAGACCATCTTACCTGTCTCTTGAGAAACCTGCATGTGGGTAGAGAAGCAACCCTGTATGGAGCAACTGATTGGTTCAAGATTCAGAAAGGAGTTTGACAGACTGTCCATACCAGCTCTGCCCTCACAGCCTTGCCACACAGCCCTGGGCAGTGTGTTACCTGTTGCAGCTGTAATCAAGATAGGTGGGAGAAACATCAACAACATCAGATACGTGGATCTGGGTTCCTGGGTTGGGACGATCCCCTGGAAAAGAGAACAGCTACCCATTCCAGGATTCTTGCCTGTACTCTCTGTGCTTAGTTGCTCAGTTGTGTCTGACACTGTGCGACCCATGACTGAGGCCTTCAGGCTCCTCTGTTCATGGGATTTTCCAAACAAGAATACTGGAGTGGGTTGCCACTTCCTTCTCCAGGGCATCTTCCAGACCCAGGGATCAAACCTCTGTCTCTTATGTCTCCTGCATTGCAGGTGGATTCTTTACCTGCTGAGCCATTCTGGGTTTCCCATAGACTGTATTAGATGCAAAAGTAATTTTCAGATGGGTTCACTGCACCTCTCATACAGCAAGCTACCCTTTCCTCAGCATAGAGCGATAGCTACACGATCTAACATCACTTGCAAATTCTCTGTGAGCTTTAGACTTGGGTGTAGACTATTGGTAAAGAATGACTAGACTATTGGTCTAGGATGTGTTAAGACCTCTGAACTAGGATGTTTAGCCTTTGACTTTTTAGTTCCTGCCCAAAATTGTTTTTTTTCTTGAGGTACTTAAGGAAAAGACTTTCCTCCCCACATCTGTCTCTGGCTTCAGGTCAAAACCACCGACATCACAGCTACCTACCATTGTAAGTGCATACTGCCCTCAGCTCTAAGCAATTCTAGCATCCCTCATGCCTGCCCCTGGATTTTTGATTCATCATTCTTGCTTCAGGTGAAAATTGCTCAAGTTAGAACTTCCTTACATTCCTCAAGCTTAACTTAGCTCCAGCCTTAAGGATCTCCTGCCTCTCCCCTCCCTCTAACTTGTACTAAATTCATAAAAAATGTATTAGATTTCCCATTTCTTCTAACATTTGCCTGAACTAGACAGGAAAATAATCCATCCAGTGCCCAGAAAGATAGCACAAACGGGAACATTTATAAATATGGGGTGGCCACAGCCTTGAGAACCAAGCAAGCCTAGTTGGGGCTTTTGGTCCATTTATAAACCCATTTGTAAACCATGCTCTTAAGACTTCAGGTATTTGCATTATACCACTTATTCTGGTTGTTTCTATCACCAAGAAGTCTGTTCATTATAGATTGCCTTCCTACATAGCTTTTTGACAGTATATCAGCTGACACAAGTATACCCATTTTCTTGAAAACTAAATTTCTCATTATAAATGTATGCATTAATCTGGTTTGTCCATCATTCTTGTATGAGTCTGGTTAGTGTGACTCATCTAGAAGAGATCACTCTTGAGAAATATAAACATTCAAGTTTTTGGACATGAAATCTTAGATTTTTAAGGACTCATAAAAGTATATAGTAATGAAGGTTAATAGCTCAATTAAGCTATCTTCCTGGGAGTTGCTGTAGTTTCAACTTTAATTACCACAAAATCACACCCATATAATTTTTCTATAATTTGTTTGGCACTTATGAATGAAATTGTCTTTGAGTTAATCCATTTTTAATTCTTTGTCTATGTCTAGTATTGGTATCCTTAAAGTTAAGTCCCGAGTCATTTTACTTTGCCAGAAGTTTGATAAATTTGCAAAAGGTTTAGTTTCTTCACAAAGTATAATACGTCCCCCCAATTTTAAACCAAGAACTCTTTTGAGGAGCCTGTTGACATTTTTATTGAGAAATCAATGCAATGTTTCCTCTAACAAGTATATTTCTAATTATCTCTTTTTTCTTAAATCTTGTATCTTTCCTGTTGATTACTTAAAAGCTATCTTTCTTCAAGGCATCGCCAAACTTAATGATAGATTGACCTACCTCAGCAAGCATCCATACATTAGGTTTTTCTTTCTTAATTGTAAAATTTTCTCTGATCCTAATTTATTTATTTACTTCTTTCTACATAGTCTCTTGCTAACTTTTAGTCCATCCACATTCTATCTAGCCCTTTGCTGTCTTTGAGTAATGGCCAACACTGGGGATTGTTGTGCTTGTGTAATTCATGTTTGAGTATTCCAGCCTTGGTTTTATTTTTAAATACTTCCTTTTCCTTCTTCCTGCCTGTCTCATCACACTCGTTTACTCTATGTAGAGGCAGATAAAGGGTCTGAATTACGAACTTATGTTTAGAGAGAAATAATTATACATATTGCACTATGCTGGATTCCTTTTCTGTGGACACATCTACCACCCCCTACTCAGCACCCGCCCCGCTCCGCCCTCCAGCCAAACACACACACAATGAAAGGTGAAACGTATTAGAGGGGTAGCCCAAAGGTAGCCCCACCCACATTCAGCTCCTTTAAGAAGACTAATTTTTTTTTTACCTCATTTATATAAATTATATTAAAGTTCTCTCAAGTCGTCCCTCAGTAAACTTCTAATGCATTCTCCATAATACAACCAGAGTGATCTTTGCTAAGACACAATGTTGGGTTTGTGATATGATGATGATTAAAATTGTTTCTGACTACCCTATCTGTATAAAGTGAAACTCTGAGACAAGACAGCCTATTCCACATCTGGTTTTCCTTTCTGTGAGCCCCTTCTTTTCTCTGGAACTTCCCCCAGAGCCTGCTTGCTCCATATATTCAATCTGAAACAAGCCACAAGTGTTTGAGGACAGTTTCCCTTTCTCTTACTTCACCCTGAAAGCTTAGTGGTTTTCATAACATATTTTGTGTTGTTTCCTCTGCCCAAGACGTTCCTAAATCTATAGCCATAGTAGTCCTTGCTTCATGCCCCAACCTACTTTCATTTATAGAGACTTATTAGGATCCTGATAACTCTTTATTATGTTCTTTACTTATAATACACGTCTCTCTTTAGAAGTCTCTATCTAAGTCCCTCGTAGGCTCCACGCGTGTGTGCTTAGTCACTCAGTGGTGTCCAACTCTTGGTGACACAGTGCACTGTAGCCTGCCAGGCTCCTCTGTCCATGGGATTTTTCAGGCAAGAAAACTGGAGTGGGTTGCCATTTCCTTCCTCAGGGGATCTTCCCGACCCAGGATCAAACCCATGTCTCCTGTGTCTTACGCATTGCAGACAGATTCTTCACCCACTGACCCATTGGGGAAGCCCTGTAGGCTCCATAGATGTATGCAGATCATATTTTACCCAGAATGCATGATAGCATATCACTGGATATTGATACTTTGCTTCAGTAAGTTATATTTGATAACACTGCCCTAGAAGGCAGCCATCATTCCATCAATCCGCAAGCATGAACCCAGGATTTGTTTTTGAACAGTGTACAATTTTCCCATTCTTTTAACAGTCTCCGTGGTTCAAAACACTCAGTAATAAGGTAATTAGCAGGGACTATGTTGTGGTCCAAAAGCAAAGAGCTTCCAGGTGGTACAAGTGACATAGTCCAATAATCAGCCTTGCGTTCTCACCCGTCGAGCAGGGTACTGCAGCACAGTCAACACACTAGCAGGTCTCACACATGCACACGTGTGTGCACAAACGCACACACCCACGCTCTCGAGGAGCATGCAGATCTGTTGATAAACTGACAAACTGCAAAGGGTTTAGGGCATATAGTTATCAAAATTGATTCCTACATTTAGCTAATAGTATCTCAACTAGCAAAGGCATATTTGCCTGGTAAACTACAAGTTAAAAAAATTTTTTTTAACAGTTTGACCTTTTGAGAGTCTAGATATAAAGAGAATGAAGAAAAAATCGCTTTTCCTAATTTCCTTTAAGTATTCAGAAGTCATGGAAACTTTGCCCCAGATTATTTTTTGCACTACCTCACTTTCCATTAAATTCAAGCTTGACTGTAACCTTTCAAAACCTGTTCTTATTTTCCTTGAAATTAATGGAATACTATGATCTTGAAGAGCAAAGATAATGTTGTTTCTACTTTTGTCTTCCACAGAATTAGTATTGTCCTTGTGTATTACATCACATTTGATATATATTTATAGACTAAACATAGAAAACATCTCATTACCACTCTCTGTTCCATAGATAAAGATGAGAAGTGGCATGGATACATAGGCACACATACATATGTAACATAGGCATATACTCTGATAAAAATTCAACTAGAAAGAAAACTCCAAAAAAGGATGAAGTGAGCTAAACTAGAACACACTTTCTTCTTTACTATTCCAAATGTCTTTTTAAATATCAGAGTTCTTTCAGTATTAGTCTAGTTTATTCCATATAGATCATATCCTTTAGGGGTTTACTATTTAGATGTTCATGGCATTTTACTATTTATATTCATGGCATTTTGCTATTTATATTCATGGCATTTTATCCCAAATTAGGATTTTGTCAGAATATTCTATTTTTCCTGCTTTTCTTACTAAAGATTATCTCAGGCTCAAATTAATAACTTGATTGCAAAAATTATATTCCTATTTAAATTATTTGAAGACCTTCAATACAAATTAATTGAGTAAATAAAATGAGTTATAACCATATAATAAAGGTAATTTTTGTCAATCCCCAAATGCGATACATCTGACCTCTAGAAATATACCTGTGAAAGAATTCCCTGATCTAATTAAATGTAAATGTGTAAATAAATTTTACCATAAAAAGGGATCAGTTGTAAAAACAGGGCACACTCTCTAGGCATTTCAAAGAAAGAAATGAACATAGAGAATTAGTGCTTACAGAGTTGATAGAAAGGTTGGCAATGGGGAGAAGATTGCTAGGTTTTAGGAAATTAGGATGGTTAAGGGAATTGCCAGATAGTGCTAGTGGTAAAGAACTGGCCTGCCAATGTAGGAGACATAAGAGACATGGGTTCGATCCTGGGTCAGGAAGATCCCCTGGAGGAGGGCATGGCAACCTAATTCTGTATTATTGCTTGGAGAATCACATGGACAGAGGAGCCTGGAGAGCTACCGAGTTGAACACATCTGAAGTGACTGAACACACATACAAGGAAACTGCCAGTAATGAACTCAGCTGACTGTCCATTGAAGCAGAGATCTCTCACATGCCCACTGTTGCCTGCTAACAAAAGTGACCCTGTTTCTCACTTCCAAATATCATGCAAATGTCTCTTTGGCAGAAACTAACCTAGAATCCTATTAACTAGGGCTCATTACTATTCAGAATCAATGGGCCAAAAACAAACACATAACAGGTTCTCTGAGCAAGTCTGAAAAGTGTTGCTTAATAAAAATAGCATCTTTTGTCTTTTTTTAAATAACAGATATGGTGGCCATTCTTTTAATGGATGTAAATTCTTTGACATCTCTCCCATCCAGAGGTGTGTTTATGTTTTCTTCCTCCCCTAGAAGCTTGGGATCCTTATGATTGATCTAAAGATAAAGTACAGGAGAAGTGAATTCATGAGACTTGTGGGCAAGGAGGTAGGGGGTGGGGTGGGGTGGGCTCTAAGACCAGAGAGCTTCTGCTTGACTCTCTGGGAATGCTTGGTCCCAACGATGTCTGTTAGAACACAGCCACAATGCTGAGGGGGCTTTGGAGACAGTCCCAGCTGAGCCCACCTTTGAGTCACCCCAGCCCAGACATCAGATATGTGAGGAACAAAGGCTCCAGATATTTGTCCCCACTGCTCCACGCACTCCTAGCAATGTGAAGCTTGATACATCACAGAACACAGACAAACCATCCCCTTTCCCTGTCTTGTCTGAATTTCTGATCCACCAAATTTGTGTTACAAAAGAGTGGTTTTACATCACTGAGTTTAGGATAGTTTATTACTCAGCAATAGTTATACTTGAGCAGCTCTTGAAAACATGAGCAGTAAGAAAAAACTAATGAAGTGAATGGAGACTTAGAGACTGTGGAATTCATTTTGAGTATGCAAATTTGAAAGTTGCTGCAGTAGATGAACAGGTAAAGTTTATGCACGGAGCTATGCAATTAGGCGTACAATCATCTGTTATAAATCTGTAGTATTTGTCTTCCTCCATTTTATTTCTTCTCCAGTTATATATAATCTTAAGTCTGGGCCCTGAAATCTCAGCAGGAATAGATTTGGTATGTCTGGGTCTTCTTTAGCCATTCCCATATCATCACCCAAATTATACAGCTGTAGTGCAATTTGGGTCTTTATTAACAAGTTACAATTTTCAAAGATACTGCACAGTCTTACCACATTAATTAACTCTCATCCACACACTCCCAGAGGAAAAGAAGGAACAAAAATTCCAATTACCGAATCCATTCGCTAAGAAAACCAAGTTCCCTGTAAGTGGAGCTTATCATATTTTTCTAAACCTTTCCCTTGAGTTTGCCAATTCAGTTATACAACGTTCTTATGGCTAAGCTTCTCATCTCTTCCTCTTGCTTTTGATTCAGATGTTCTCTTTGATTTTTATCTCTTTGCTCCTTTTGCTATGCTATTAAGAGTGATGGTTGTTATAAGCTTTTATGTGACATTGGATGTTATCAAGCACCTGAGGGATTAGATCTATTCATTTTTCCATTCTGTACTCATTACTACCATTTTTTTCTATATGTTTGAGTGTTCAATGTGTATAAAACTGTAGCTTGGTCTTATGGCAGGTGAAAGAAGTACCGAAGACATAGTTCCTTGCTGCAAGGTACCTACTTTCTGATGGAGATTGTTCTTGTTTTAGTGACTGTCATGTCCACCTCTTTTGTGACCTCATGGGCTGTAGCCTGCCAGGCTCCTCTGTCCATGGGATTACCCAGGCAAGAATACTGGAGTGGGTTGCCATTCCTTTCTCCAGGGGATCTTCCGGAACCTGTGTCTCCTGCCTTTGCAGGCGGAGTCTTTATTCCTGAGCCACCAGAGAAGCCCTCTGATGGAGATACATATAGAATATACAAATAGCATGAAAAATGTTTACATAAGAAGCACAAGTTAAGGAAAACAAATCTGCTGTTATTACGACCAGGCTTAGCTTCAGTGGGAATTCTGGCTTGAATGATTGGCCCAAGAAGGATTGAGCTTGAGTTCCCTGTTACCTTTCCACATAACTGAGCAACTAACGTATGCCAAGTAGTATCATAGTTAGTCTGCATTTTTATTTACCTGATTCAGGGCTTAGGTTGCCACTAACAATATTGGACAATTATCTAAAAGATCAAGCTAAGACAAGAAATCTGAGGTTTGTTCAAGGCAAGGGAAGACAGTTGGCTTAAAGGCAATGAACTGTGGAGTGGCAGTAATAGTTATAGGTGATCAATCCATTCAAAACAGCATCCTGGTCAGGTCTTTCATATCCTGACCACCTACTCTGTAATCAAACTGTCCTAAACTTGGAGCTGAAGGATGGCTAAGCCATAAGTCTCTGCCTACAAAAAGTATAGATATCACAGGAGAAGGATATATAAGATTCAGTGGAGGCACAAAGACCCGAAAAATCTAATACCTGTGGGAAGGTGACTAAGTAAAGCAGAAATACAGGGTATCCAATGACCCAAACCACTGGATTATAGTTTAGAATACAGCTGCATCCCCCCAAATGAATTAGCCAATCTGAAAAGTAAACAGATATGGATATACACAGCAACATGGATGAATATCAAAAACATTATGTTTAATAAAATTAGAAGACATAAATGAGTCTTAGGTTCTATGACTCCATTATAAGAAGTTCAAGAGAAGCCAAAACTAGTTTATGATGAAAGAAATCATAACAGTAATTGCTTCTGCAGACTACTGACTTGACGAAGCACAAAGGAATTTTCTAGGGTGAAATATTCTATATCTTGCTTGGTTACTATATACTATTGGTTACAAGACAGGATACATTTGTCAAAATTCATTAAATTGTGAACTCAAGATCGTCTCAGTCTTTTAGTTTGGTTTATGCTGTGCTTCTCAGCCTCTCATCCCTAGGCACTTATCATCAAATTTTGAGGGTAAGGACAACAGTGAATATTTGGTTCATTTCAATGCATTTTTCTGCTTTCCAGTAAATGGGACCCTCAAGTTCTGAAGGACATGAAAGCTCAGCAACACCTGTAAACAATTCATTTCACATATTATTATTATCATTTTTATTCTACTGTTTCTGTCTTATTAAGGGATAAGCTAGTCCATTTCATCCAGAAGTAAAGGTCTAAAGTAGATTTTAATAAACAGTGTTGTGCCAACTGAGCAGCCATATAGGAAAAATATAAAACTGAATCTGTTCTTCATGATATATACCTATATGAATACCAAATGGATCAAAATAAACATAGGAGGAAAAACAAGAATGCATTCCTTTATAAGCCAAAGGTAGATAAAATTTTCCTTCGATTCAAAATCTAGAAGCAACAGAGGAACAACTTGATAAACTTAACTATATCAAAATTAAAAACTACTTGCTGATAATAGTGTCTTATGATCCTTTGTATTTCTGTGTTGTCTATTGTGATTTCTCCTTTTTCATTTCCAATTTTGTTGATTTGTTTTTTTTCCCTTTGTTTCTTAATGAGTCTGGCTAATGGTTTGTCAATTTTATTTATCTTCTCAAAGAACCAGCTTTTGGCATTGCTGATTTTTGCTATGGTCTCTTTTGTTTCTTTTGTGTTTATTTCTGCCCTGATCTTTAAGATTTCTTTCCTTCCACTAACCCTGGAGTTCTGCATTGAAGGAATCAACCTGCCTGACTTTAGGCTACACTACAAAGCCACAGTCATCAAGACAGTATGGTAGTGGCACAAAGACAGGAATATAGATCAATGGAACAAAATAGAAAACCCAGAGATAAATCCACGCACCTATGGACACCTTATCTTTGACAAAGGAGACAAGAATATATAATGGAGAAAAGACAATCTCTTTTACAAGTAGTGCTCGGAAAACTAGACAGCCACTTGTAAAAGAATGAAGCTAGAACACTTTCTAACACCATACACAAAGATAAACTCAAAATGGATCAAACATCTAAACATAAGACCAGAACCTATAAAACTCCTAGAGGAAAAATAGGCAAAACACTCTCCAACATAAACCAAAGCAGGATCCGTTTTGACACACCCCCAGAATATCAAAAATAAAAGCACAAATAAACAAATGGGACCTAATTAAAATGAAAAGCTTCTGCACAACAAAGGAAACTAAAAGCAAGGTGAAAAGGCAGCCTTCAGAATGGGAGAAAATAATAGCAAACGAAGCAATGGACAAACAATTAATCTCAAAAATATACAAGCAACTCCTGCAGCTTCATTCCAGAAAAATATATGATCCAATCAAAAAGTGGGCCAAAAACTAAACAGACATTTCTCTAAAGAAGACATACAAATGGCTAACAAACACATGAAAAGATGCTCAACATCACTCATTATCAGAGAAATGCAAATCAAAACCACAATGAGGTACCACTTTACACCAGTCAGAATGGCTGCCATCCAAAAGTCTACAAGCAATAAATGCTGGAGAGGATGTGGAGAAAAGGGAACCCTCTTATACTGTTGGTGGGAATGTAAACTAGTACAGCCACTATGGAGAACAGTGTGGAGATTCCTTAAAAAACTGGAAATAGAACTGCCATATGACCTAGCCATCCCACTGCTGGGCATACACACTGAGGAAAGCAGAATTGAAAGAGACACGTGTACCCCAATGTTCATCGCTGCATTGTTTACAATAGCCAGGACATGGAAGCAACCTAGATGTCCATCAACAGATGAATGGATAAGAAAGCTGTGGTTCATATACACAATGGAATATTACTCAGCCATTAAAATGAATACATCTGAGTCAGTTCTACTGAGGTGGATGAAACTGGAGCCTATTTTACAGAGTGAAGTAAGCCAGAAGGGAAAACAACAATACAGTATACTAATGCATATATATGGAATTTAGAAAGATGGTAATCATAACCCTGTATGCGAGATGGCAAGAGAGATGCAGATGTATATAACAGTCTTTTGGACTCGATTGGAGAGGGTAAGGGTGGGATGATATTGGAGAACGCCATTGAAACATGTAAAGTATCATATGTGAAATCAATCGCCAGCCCAGGTTTGATGCTTGATACAGAGTGCTCAGGGCTGGTGACCTGGGATGACCCAGGTCAGGGCTGGTGACCGGGATTACCCAGAGAGATGGAATCAGGAGGGAGGGGATAGGGAGTTCTGGAAGGGGAACACATGTATACCCATGGTGGATTCATGTCAGTGTATGGCAAAACCAAAATGATAATGTAAAGAAAATAAATAAATAAAAAAAATTAAAAACTTATCTGCATCATGAAATGCTGAAAAAGTAGATAATCTTTCTCTCCATGACTATAGTGTCCCACTACACTAGGTAAATGTTCCTAAGGCCAGCTGGACTTTCTGTGACACGTGTGGCAAGCACCAACCTGACAAAGAGCACCATGCAAGAAAAAACTCAAGGATTTTCTGCATGACCAGCAAGGGAGACTTTATGACAGAAAGCCAAATGGTTGTGGCAGGCAGACGGAGCCAGTTTTCCAGAATAAGGCTAAAACTATGAAGATTGTGCTCAGGTCTGAACGTGTTGAGCCCAACTGCAGATCTAAGAGATGTAAACATCTTAAAATGGGAAGAGTTAAGAAATTAGAAGGCCAATGATCCAATCCTAAGCTTCATCTCTTGTTTTACTATAAAGATAATAAAAGCTTGAGGCTATGCAAAGTTTTTTAAAAAAGGGTTAATGATAAACTGAGAAAAATGTTTGAAACTTAGAGTTTTGATATCCTTATTAAAGCACTCCTCATAATTAAGAAAATGATCATGCTTAATACAAAAATTTACAAGAGGTACAAAGAGAACATAGAAATAAAAATTAAAATGCATCTCTCTGTGTGTGAAAATAATGCTATCTTCTCACCTTTAACTAGGGAAATAGCGATTTTAAACTATGTCTGGACACTTACTTTGAGTACTAATATTATTTTTTTCTATTTTTAAACCATTATAGTTGCACTGAATAAGTAATTGTTTTAATATTGGTGAAAATAAGGATTTTCAGTTTGAGAGAAAAGTCCTAGATATAAAAAAACTCTACCCCTTAAAGTTGAATTAGAAATTAAAAAATTTATTTTGTTTTAAAACCATGTACTGACTAGTTCAGTTTACTAAAAAGACCTAGAAACAGTGACGAGTCAGGATCAATGAGCAACCCTAGAACCCAGGCTGTGATCTCTAATTCCCATTCCTCACAGAAAGGAAATGAGGTTCTTTGGGGAGGAATTGAAACCGAGTCCACCATAACTCATTCTCTCTTGATCAAGTGTATGAGTGGCAATTTTTCTATACAGAATAATAATAGCAAACAAATACATGAGGAATGTTACAATTAGAAACTTGTCATCTTGCAAGGTCTAATCAAGAATCATTTTCAAACAACTGTCATAAATGCATAGTAAAACTATTGAGAGAAAAGTTGAAGTGCCCAATAATCATTTAGCATCACCAAACATTAGGAAACTAAATATTTTACTCATCTCTAGAGGTGAATTTGAGGTACCATTTATGAGGTTTAGGGAAAAAATATGATGTGATCCAATCATGCCTTTATGTTTACATTTATCCTGCAATAATGTGGAACATGAAGGAGCAAATAAAATTGTGCCATTTAAAAGGAAATCCAGTTGTACAAGGGAACTGGCCCAATAAGTCAATGGCATGTGAGAGAAAAAGGGAAATATTTCTAGAGAAATATTTAAGAAGATGCTCAAGAGCCATGACAATCATATGCAATGAGTAGATTGTTTTCTTTTTTTTGAGAAAAAATAACTAAAAACTGAAAAAGTTTTAACATGGTCTAGACATAAGTTATTAATGAATTACTTTTTTGGTATTATAATAATAGTTTTATGGTTATATTAGAAAATACCTGTTTTAAAAATATATAAAGAAGTGGATTAAAATGACATGATATTTATTGTCAGTGTCAAATGCTATATGTGTTTCATTATACCAATTATATACATTTTTAGATGTTTTAAATTATGCATTAATGACCAATGTAAGTACAATGTAAGTTTTTATAACATTTATTTATACCACCTCAATTCCTAGCTTATCTTGAGGTGGGGTAGTTCCCATTTCTGAATAATTCACAGAGAGCAAGAAACAGATGTATAACTAACTCTTGTTAGACTGTGAGGCATTATCAAGTTTTATACATATTCCCATTAAATAATTCATCTCTAATGACTCTTTTATCCATGAGTCACTGTATAATAGAAAAACCTTTCTCAAACTAAGAAAAGGGCAGTGGAGTACACTGTCTTTAAACCAAGAAAAAACGGACAATTTTCAATTGATGGAATCAGAACTCAGGATAAATGGAGTAGTCTCCAAGGATGGTCAAATGTGATTCTCTGCAGATGGCTGCACAGGATGACACTTCATAAAACATCATTTCTCAGCTAAGCTGCACAGCATCTCTGATGCTTCAAGCATATTGTTTATCTCATCAAGAGGAGCAGGTTCTAAAGGTAAGAACTGAACAAGTGCCATTGAGCAGGAAATGGAGCAGATGGTCCATCAAGGATGGTCTGCCTTTACTTGATGAGAGGCTGATCCAATCCCAAGCAGACCAGTTGCCAATTAAAAGAGGTCTTGGCTGAGGGAATCTGTACTTTCCTTTGACAGATAATCGGCTTTTCCATTTTCTGACTCTGTCCACTATCCTGTTCCATAACTGCCCTTTTCAGGAATAAAGAAGTCCCTTATGAGCAGTTCTGTGAAATATTTCATTGATACTGACTAGTGAACATCTGGATTTTACCCAAACTTCTTACCCCAGTTTTAGGCTGCATTAGCTAGTGGCTGCACACCCCTTCTAGCTTGAACACTAAGGAAGAAATGTGCCCATGCTTTGTAAAAGAACTTTGAAGACATGAATTAACCATGAGATTTGTTTAGACTTCCCTCTGCCACAAAAATGGGCTTTACTAACTATTCTTTTTAAACACATCTTAGGATTGTAACACTTTAGATAAATAGAATGTATTTAAGTTTTCATGTAAATAGCTGTATAAAGATACTTCGATTAGCAGGCATATTTCAACTTTCAAGGTTTAGGATCCTGAGTTCTAGTATTATTTAATGAAAACAATACGAGTCTGAAGACTATCAAGATCAAAAGTCTAGTACCAAGAAGCAGAAGTCTACCTTCAAGGAGGAAAAGGGAGTTTTCTGTTTATAAGATGATTCTTCGACCAGGTGAGTCAGGTCATGATAGTAGACAGCTTGAGTAACATGGAGCCAGGTATGAGCTACATAGCAAAGTAATAGGCCAAAAACTTGCCACACCTGAAGAAAACCTGGAGGAAATAGTAAACTGGAAGAGGGTAGTGGTTTCGATACACAAGAGTAGGGAAAAAATAAGGTATGCATGCATATTTATATCATCTCTGGAAAGAACTTGGCCCTGTGTTTCTTTTAAACTTTGATAAGTCTTTTTCTCAGTTAAAGTTTGGGTGTTTTCTTGCCATACCCAAAGTCTGTTAGATAATAAACCCTCCAGAAGCAGCTCCATATCTGTTTTATTCACCACTCTTTCTCTAATGGCTACCATAGTGCTTGATATCTAGCAGGTGCTTGGTAAAGCCCTTCAATAAAGGAATATGTAGCGCAATGCAGAAACTGAGTAATTAACCTATCTCAAATAATAAATGAGTGTTGACTCATATTCTGGGCATAACTAAGCTGGAACACTTTCATTTTTATTTCTGTCTTTGCATTTCAAAGAAACAGGAGGACTTCTCTCTAGAATTCAGAACATTAAGCCTGGGTTTGATTCTTACTATAACCCAGGCATTGAAACTGTTTCAACTTATAGTTAAGTGCTTGAATGGTTAGAAATTTCAAGGGAATCAAAAGTTTTTTTCTTATAAAGGAATTTAAAATATTCTGATCCTGCATATAAATTTTTTGGACTCTTTTGACTTATTAAGAATTAGGTCTTTAACTTCTTTATCCTGTATTTCATAACAGACTTCAAAATGATCTCCTGCCTCCAGGCTTGCTTCCTTGCTCTTCATCTTCCACACACCTCCAGCATAACCTTGATAAAACTCAGATTTGATCAGGTCACTAACTCTTATGTTCCAAAATCCCTTCATGGTTCATAATTCATGCCTTAGCGTGGCAGCAAATGCCCTTCATCTCCTTCTGTTTTCAGCCCCATCTAGGCCAGCCTCTTTACCCACAGATCTCATCCATATGCCATATTCCTGCCATACCACATGTTTCACCAACCTCAAACTCTTTCATACCTTTCCTCTTGCTCTTTCTTCTGTCTTACATGCTTCTTTCCTCATTTTCATCCTGAAAGTATCCAACTACTCTGTCAAAATCTAGTTTAAATGCCACCTTCTCTGTAAAGCTTTCCTTGACTCATCCAGATAGAATTAATCACACTTTCTGTGTTCCCATACCTTAATGTAGGGTGAACAGATGGAAACAGAAATTTGGGAGCCAGAAAGATCTCCTTTCCAATCCTGGCTCCTCTGCTCACTGTGACCTTGGACAAACCACTTAAGGACTCTATTTCCTATCTATAAACTGGATATTATTATATCAACATGTCAGAGTTTCTGTAAAGATTAGCTGTGATCATTGATACAAAATGCTTAGCACAGGTCTTGGCTACATAGTCAAAGCTCAGAGGAAGTTACTTACATTGCTTTCATCACTGTATTAATATTTCCTCATTCATCACAATCTGATTGGCAGTATAGATAACTGCATGCCTGCCTAATCATTGATATAATGATTTCCTAAGCTTGGCTGGGAAAATATACCACTATATCACAATTGTTAATCATGTGTGTTATTTTAACAGCATAAATATAGGCTGTTATAAACTGTCCTCTTTGTAATTTTGCACATAATAATCCCCCAAAAGCAGCATGACAGGGGCTAACACTTTTTTGCCTCCTTTTCATTGCAAAGTATGAAATTAACATGACTTTATAAAGGTTTTTAGAAAATAATATATAAATCCACCTCTAACCTATGTTTCTAACAACATAGCTGCTGCAGGTTACCTGGGCTGAAATGCATGGGGACTCCTCAATGATTCAGCTCACTCAGTTCAATTGCTACTTAAGCACGTGCTATGCCCAGGTCATGGCTTTCCAGGTGGCATTACTGGTAAAGAATCTGCCTGCCAATGCAGGAGGTATGGGTTTAACCCACAGGGCAGGAAGATCCCTTGGAGGAAAAAATGATGACCTACTCCAGTATTTTTGCCTGGGAAATCCCAAGGACAGAAGAGCCTATTGGGCTACAGTCCATGGCATCCCAAAGAGTTGGACACAACTCTTTGAGCACATTCATTCATGTCATGCCCAATTCACTGGGAAAGCAATGTAGAACAGAACACAAAAAGCATTCTTTCTAATTCACTTAAAGTAAACAGTGACATGTACTCTGTTGAAACAACGAGAGTCCCATCAAATTCACCTAAGATGTCTAAATGGGACATATTTGTGTGACGCAATTGTGTAAGTCTCAGCAGATAACATCTGTGCCTCTAGTCTCCAGGAAAAGTACTCCTACTCTAACATCAGTGTAGTCTTTCCAGTTGTGTCACTACCCTGACAAAACTCTTCTGTGATTTCATATTTCTGACTTGCAGCAGCATACAATCCAAACTTTCAGCATAGCACAAAAAGTCTTGGAGAAGTGTGACCACACCTATTTTTCTAGCCTTGCCTCTCTTACTTAGTTATAATTCCTATATTCCAGCCATAGGAAAATTGTTTCCTTGGACTTTCAGTTTCAACTCCAAAAGAGCAAAGAGTTCAGAATTTAGTAATCCCATCCTCATAACAACTAAAACCTAGAAAAACTGAAAATTATTTTACTTGGGACCAAAAGAGAACTGATGTTGTCGGTTGCTATAATATTAAAGTTGGAGAAATAGGTTCATCCAGAGATACACAATTAAGGTCTTATCTGAAGCAGAAACCTACTGGAGCCATAAAATGGTAGTAATACTTGAATGATATTTTGAGGAATTGCTGGAGACTGAGAGTGGATTAGCCAGAGAGTGAGAAACCCCTGAAGGCTGCAGTCTTGGGGGTTGGAGGATACCCTTTCATTGGCTTTACTACTGAGAAACTCATCAGGTTCTCATGGTGAAGATCTAAAAAAGATCTCCTCATGGCTATGGTAGAGGGAGGGAAAGAGTAATTATTGTGAAATATGGACAGAGATTTATCCATTATAAATATCAACACACCAAGTGAAAAGTTTTATAGAATATTTTTCCTGCTAGGGAAGTGCATGCCACCCACTCCAGTCACTTTCAGTCTTCTGGTCTCATCTAAGAATATGAAATCATAGAGAATAGGTGTCCAGGCCTCAAAAAATATATTGAGAATTATGCAATCAAGAAAAAAAGACAAGCTGGGGTATAGGAGGAAAGCTATATCAATGGAAAAACACTTGTGAAAGTCATAGAACCAAGATGAAGGGTGTGCAAAACAGATTTGATTGAAAGATTACAGAATGCTCCTCTCCTCCATAAAATACAACTATACCAATAGGGCTCTGGTATAATAACAGTGGATTGCAGCTGAATGAGCAGCAAGATATGAACTCTGTAAGGAGGAGTACTGAGGGAAGCTCAAGTCAAATAGGAAGACAAAAACTCAGACATTACAGGAATTTTAAGACTTTAGTACATAAAGCTAGAGCAAATACTAAACACAGCCAAACTCCTAAGCAGCTTACATAAATTCTCAGACCAAATACCTATATACCTCCGTTCCTATTACCTACTTATTTTAATGTTTTAACATAAAAACACCTGACTTTCGACAGAAGCAGAATAACTATGAGATATCTGAGTGTAAAAGTAGTATGAAGAGGTAAAGAAATCATCAGAACCAGAACTAGAAATAGTATGGATTTGGGGACTATCAGAAAGGGAATTTAAAATAACTGTGATTCAAATTTTAGGGACTTTAGTGGCAACATGCAAGAACATATGGATAATGTAAGCAAAAAGATATATAATCCAAAAAAGAATTAAAAGGAAATTCTAGTAATCACAAAAAGCATAACAGAAATGAGGAATGTATTTAATGGACTTATCAGTAAACTTGGCATATCTGAAGAACAAGCTAGCAATTTTGTAGTTAGGTCAAAAGAAGTTATGAGCTGGAATCCAGAGAGAACAAAGAATTTAAAAATCAGAATAGAACATGTAGGAACTGTGGGACAATTTCAAAAGGTGTATTGAACACATACTTGAAGCATTAGAATGAGAAGAAAGAGAATGGAGAACTTTGCAAGTACTTTCAAAATTGATGACAGATACCAGACCACAGGTTCAGAAAGCTCAGCTAAGTGAAATAATTACAAACCACCTCCTCCCATACCTCCCCCCCAGGTATATACTCATATTAAAATTACAGAAGACCAAAGACAATAAGAAAATCTTAAAAGATGCCAGAAGGAGGGGAATACTTACTTACTAATAGAGAAGCAAGTATAAGAATGACAATGGGCTTCTCATCAGAAATCGTATATTAAGGAAGAGACTAGAGTGACATATTCAAAGTGTCTAAAGATAAAGCCACCAACCTAGAGTTCTATATTAAGGGAAATCATTCTTTACAAGGGAGGAATATAGGATTTACTGGACAAGCAAAAGTTGAGAGAATTCATCATCAACAGACTTGCCCTGAAATTCAAAACAAGACTGTTATCCAGAAAGTAGATGATACAGGTCAGAAACTTGGATCTCCCTAAGGAAAAGAGAGAGGGAAAAAACTAATTTTGATTTGCTTATTCTTAATTGATTTGATATATAACTGTTTTAAGTTATTATAGTAAAAATTTACTGGATGATTGTAGCATGTGAAAACAGTATCGCAAAGGATAAAAAGGAGAAACAGGTAATACTCTGTTATAAAATACCTATTTGTGAATATAAAGTACTATTTATAAGTGAATAAGTATAGTATTATTTGAAAGTGGAGTTAGATTGTTAAAATGTGTACGGAAATTATAGGTCAATAAACAGTTTGAAAGACGTATAATTGTAATGCTGAGAAGTTACTAAACATTTTATGATTTTACTTTAAAATGAGAGAAAGTTTCCTTTGTTGTGCAGAAGCTTTTAATTTTAATTAGGTCCCATTTGTTTATTTTTGCTTTTATTTCCAATATTCTGGGGGTGTGTCAAAATGGATCCTGCTTTGGTTTATGTTGGAGAGTGTTTTGCCAATTTTTCCTCTAGGAGTTTTATAGTTTCTGGTCTTATGCTTAGATCTTTGATCCATTTTGAGTTTATCTTTGTGTATGGTGTTAGAAAGTGTTCTAGTTTCATTCTTTTACAAGTGGCTGTCTAGTTTTCCCAGCACCACTTGTTAAAGAGATTGTCTTTTCTCCATTGTATATTCTTGCCTCCTTTGTCAAAGATAAGGTGTCCATAGGTGCGTGGATTTATCTCTGGGTTTTCTATTTTGTTCCACTGATCTATATTTCTGTCTTTGTGCCAGTACCATACTGTCTTGATGACTGTGGCTTTGTAGTGTAGCCTAAAGTCAGGCAGGTTGATTCCTCCAGTTCTATTCTTCTTTCTCAAGATTGCTTTCGCTATTCGACATTTTTTGTATTTCCATACAAATTGTGAAATTATTTGTTCTAGTTCTCTGACAAAGACGTCTGGTAGCTTGATAGGAATTGCATTGAATCTATAGATTGCTCTGGGTAGTATGCTCATTTTCACTATGTTGATTCTTCCGATCCATGAACACAGTATATTTCTCCATCTATTTGTGTCCTCTTTGATTTCTTTCATCAGTGTTTTATAATTTTCTATATATAGGTCTTTTGTTTCTTTAGGTAGAAATACTCCTAAGTATTTTATTCTTTTTGTTTCAATGGTGAATGGAAGGTGAAAAGGCAGCTTTCAGAATGGGAGAAAATAATAGCAAACAAAGCAACGGACAAACAATTAATCTCAAAAATATACAAGCAACTCCTGCAGCTCCATTCCAGAAAAATAAACGACCCAATCAAAAAGTGGGCCAAAGAACTAAACAGACATTTCTCCAAAGAAGACATACTAATGGCTAACAAACACATGAAAAGATGCTCAACATCACTCATTATTAGAGAAATGCAAATCAAAACCACAATGAGGTACCACTTTACACCAGTCAAAATGGCTGCCATCCAAAAGTCTACAAGCAATAAACGCTGGAGAGGGTGTGGAGAAAAGGGAACCCTATTACACTGCTGGCGGGAATGCAAACTAGTACAGCCACTATGGAGAACAGTGTGGAGATTCCTTGAAAAACTGGAAATAGAACTGCTCTATGACCCAGCAATTCCACTTCTGGGCATACACACTGAGGAAAGCAGAACTGAGGGGAGAGGGAATCAGAAGGGAGGTGGGGGGGGGGTTCTGGAGGGGGAACATATGTATACCCATGGAGGATTCATGTCAACGTATGGCAAAACCAACACAATAAAGTAAAGAAAATTAAAAAAAAAAAAAGAAAAAAAAAAAAAAAGAAAGAGACACATGTACCCCAATGTTCATCACTGCATTGTTTACAATAGCCAGGACATGGAAGCAACCTAGATGTCCATCAACAGACGAATGGATAAGAAAGCTCTGGTACATATACACAGTGGAATATTACTCAGCCATTAAAACAAATATATTTGAAGCAGTTATACTGAGGTGGACAAAACTGGATCCTATTATACAGAGTGAAGTAAGCCAGAAGGAAAAACAATACAGTATACTAATGCATATATATGGAATTTAGAAAGATGGTAATCATAACCCTGTATGCGAGATAGCAAAAGAGATGCAGATGTATAGAACAGTCTTTTGGACTCTATGGGAGAGGGCAAGGGTGGGATGACATGGGAGAACGGCATTGAAACATGTAAATTATCATATGTGAAATCAATCACCAGCCCAGGTTTGATGCTTGATACAGGGTGCTCAGGGATGGTGCATCTGGATGACCCAGAGGGATGGATTTGGGAGGGAGGTGGGACGGGGTTTCTGGCAGGGAAACACATGTATATCCATGGCGGATTCATGTCAATGTATGGCAAAACCAACACAATAATGTATAGAAAATAAGTAAATAATTAATTTAAAAAAATAAAATGAGAGAAAGTAAAAAAAAGGAGGGAAAACAGTTAAAATAGACAGCCGATACAAACACAGTAGATGTAGTAGTAGTTTGTGCCACAATTATATCAATAATTACTTTAAATGTGAATGGTCCAAATACACCTATAAAAATATACATTGTCATATCGGATAAATAACACAAGACCTACCACATATTGTCTGTTAGAAAGCCACATTAAATATAAAGAGACACATAAGTTAAAAGTAAAGAGACTGAGAAAAATATACCATACTAACACTAATCCAAAAACAGCTAAAGTTGATACATTAATTTCTAACAAGTCTACATTCAGAAAAAGGAAGATTGTCTGGGATAAAGAGAAGTATGACATAATTGATAAAGTGATCAGTTCTCTAAGTAGACAAACCACCCTAAACAGGTATGTACCTAACAAGAAAGCAGTAAGATATATGAGGCGAACATCCATAGAATTGAAAGGAAAAAATAGATAAATGCACTACTAGAGTTATAGATTTCAACATTCTTCTGTCAGTAATAGATCAATATTAGCAGAATATGAGTAAGGATATAGCTGACCTTAACATCACTAGGCCATAAAACAACTAACACAAATAGATTAGATGCTTTATAAACTATTTTCTCAGACTACAATGGAATTAAAGTAGAAATTAGAAACAGAAATATAGCTGGAAAATCCTAGTCATTTAAAACAGACTTCTAAATAACACTGGGTCAATGAATCAAGAGAAATTTTGTATATTTGAAATAGATGGAAATTAAAAAGCAGTTTATCAAAAGGTGTGGGATGTAGCAAAATAAGATTAGAAAGAAAATTATAGTATTAAATCATATCTTAGAAGATAACAGAGGTACATAATAACCTACTCCTCCTCCTTAGGAAACTAGACTAATTTAAGCATAAAGCAAGGAGAAAAAATGAAAATTAGAGCATAAATCAATAAAACTTAAGACAGGCAAATGATAGGTCACAGTCTTTAAAATCAAAAACTTTTTTAAAAAAGTTCAATAAAATAGGTAAAAAATAAAAAAGACAAAAATTAACATCAGATAGAAAAGTGTTTATCTTGTGTACATGAAAAGGATACCAAAGAATACTGTGAACAAAAATCCTGTGCCCACAAATTTAATAACAGATGAAATGGACCATTTCCTTTAAAGACATAATCTACTAAAATTTCCACATGAAGAAGAAACTTGAAAACTCTATTAAGCAAATGATATTAATAATTAATAAACTTCCAAAAAGAAAAGTACCAGGTCCAAACGGTTTTACTGGTGAATTTTACAGAACATTTAAGGAACAAAAAACACTGACTCTCCATCATCTCTTTCAAACAATTAAAGCCCAGGGAAGATTTTCTAACTCATTTTACAAAGGCCAACATTGCCCTAACAACAAAATCAGATTAAAAACATTACAAAAACCAAAACTATTTATAAAACACAAGCTTACATGCAAAATCAGCAATAAAATATTAGCAGATCGAATCCAAGAATGTTTAAAACGAATTAAACATGACAACCATGCAGGATTCATTTCAGGTGGAAGGATGATTCAATATTCAAAAAATCAGTGTAATCCATCCATAGCCAACAGCATTCGACAAAATTTAACATCCAATTAAAGGCTTCCCTAGGGGCTCAGATGGTAAGGAATCTGACTTGCAATTCAAGAGACCCGAGTTTGATCCCTAGGTCGGGAAGCTCCCCTGGAGAAGGGAATGGCAACCCACTCCAGTATTCTTGCCTGGAGAATTCCAAGGATAGAGGAACCCAGCAGTTTACAGACCATGGGGTCTCAGAATCCAACAGGACTGAGTGACTAACATTTTCAACATCCAATTGTGGTTTTGCTTTTTTTAAAGTCAGAAAACTAGGACTTAAAAAATTTCTTGTTTTTTTAAAGAAAACTAACAGAAGAGAACTTTCTCAACTTGACAGAGAACAACTACAAAAACCTATATTCTGTGTCATACTTAATGATGAGAAGATAGCTGCTTCCTCTCTAGGATCAGGAACAAGACACTGATGTCCTCCCTCACCATCCTGTTCAATATCTTAATGGAAGTTCTAGCTAATGCAGTATAACAAGAAATACATGTGAACGTTACACAGGTTGGAAAGGAACAAGTGAAACTATTATTTGATATGACTGTCTAGGTGGAAATTTCTGAAGAATCTATAAGAGAAGAATACTAGAATGAGCCATGTTATATAGATTTGAGTTTGAGACTTTAATATGAATTCATGCTTAGCTCACTATTGATCAGATAGCTATGTACAAAAATATCTTAAATCTACACTGATTAATTTATACATCTATTTTTTTCTTTCTCTATCAGCTGAGAAAACCTAGCAGCAACGATGTCACAGTAGCAACAAGCATAACTAGCACCCAGATCTTGATTTCTAATACCATTAGCCAATAAAATGAGCCACAGATCCTTGGATGATGCTAGGATACAAAATAACAAGATGAGCCTGGAGTGTTGAGTAGTGTCAGAAAGAAAATATGAGGAAAAAACACAAAGAGAGGAGTAAGCAAAAGAGATACAGGAGCCAACTGAAGGAACTCCCAATTGTTAAAGCTGGAACAATTTAAATAACAAGCAAAGGAGTATTGTATTGGGTTGGCCAATTTTGGCCAACCCAATTTATAGTCTAAAGTATAAGATAAATTCCCATGGGTTAATACAGATATAAAATTTGTACATTGTAAAGAACCTGCCTGCCAATCCAGGAGACATAACAGACGTGGGTTTGATCTCTGGGTTGTGAAGATCTGCTGGAGGAGGGCATGGCCACCCACTCCAGTATTCTTGCCTGGAAATCCTCATGGACAGAGGAGCCCAGCAGGCTACAGTCCATGAGGTTGCCAAGAGTCAGACATGACTGAAGTGACTTAGCTTGTGTACACACATATATATAATTGACTGAATAAATAAGGATAACAGACAAATTACCCATGCAAAATAATTTCAAGTTATTTATGCAGCTACTTTGCCCTCAATGAAGTGGCACATAATTCTTCACTCTTTTAGTAGGACTGTGCACAGTGAGTTTCTTCTTATAAGTATAGTATCAAAAAGGGAGAAAAGGGAAAAAAACCCAATGGAGAAATGAAACACTATCTAAAGCTAGGTGACCAATATTAATGTAAAAATTACAAAAATGTTGATAATTCAGTCAAAGAAAACAGACAAGTCCCAAATGAGGAATATTCTACAAATTGCCTAACTAGTACCCCTCAAAACTTGTAAGGTCACCAAAAACAAGGAAACACTGTCACAGCTAAAAGGAGCCTAAACAGGTAAGACTAAATGGGATGTAGTACCCTGGACTGGATTCCGGAACAGAAAAAAGATGAAAAACTATGGAAATCAGAATAAAGCATTGACTTTCATTAATATGTCAATATTGTTTCATTAATTCTGAAAATTTTATCATTTGTTCACTTGCTCAGTCATGTCCAACTCCTTGCGACCCCATGGACTTCAGCATGCCAGGCTTCCCTGTCCTTCACCATTTCCTGGAGCTTGTTCAAACTCATTTCCATTGAGTTGGTGATGCCATCCAAGCATCTCCTCCTCCTGTCATCCTCTTATCATACTAAGATATTAATAAGAAAATATGGGTACAGGGTATACATGAGAATTCTGTGTTATTTTTACAAGTTTTCTGTAAATCTAAAATAAAAAGATTTTAAAATATTTTAAAACATATCTTTATTCTAACATACCATATATTCTTCTCATCTCTCCTTCTCTTGATGTTTCCTTGGTCAGACATGAGCCTGCTTCTCCATTTGACAAAAATCTAAGACACTGTGTCTTCTATAAAGTAATCTTCACCCTCTCCAGATGGTATTTGTTGTTTCTGTCCTTGATGCCATGGTACTTATCTCATTACAATGTAGTCATGTGCTTGTCCTTTCCCACACAGGCTGGGTTGTCTGTGGTCCCCACCATGTCTTATTATTCTAACACTATACCAGCAAAGTGTAAACACAATGGAGGTTAATGTATGTTGACTCAATGAAAGACTGTGTTAGTAATGCTTTTGAATTTTAAAAGCAAGTTCACATACATTATTTTGTATGTTCATCTCAACCTATGTGTTGACAGGCCACTATTTTTGCCATTTCAAATGAGTAAATTGAGACTCAGAGAATGGAAGTCTTACTCTAGTTATTCAAAGTGCTAGAAAAGGTATTCATCTCGGTTCTTAGGACTCTACATTTACTTTCCCCTCCCATGTAGAGATAAACTGAGGCTCTTTCTCTGGGTTTAAAGCCTGATTCTGTCCACTTCTATCTCTCTGATCTTGGGCAAGTCACGAAATCTAGGTGAACTTCAAAAACCTTAATATATTTTTAGTGGAAGCAAATAATAGTATTTACCTTAGAGTTTTGTGAAGATTAATGATACATTGCTTGTAAAAAGTAACTTACTTGGTAAGAGCTCAGTAAACTGCAACCACTTCTACTATTAGTAATATCAGTGAAAAAATAAAACTACTTAAGAATCAACCAATCAGCTTCACCAAAAAAAAAAAAAAAAAGAAAGAAAGAAATGTAAGGCCCATTTTATTTGCTCTATTTGGGCTGACACATAAACTCTTATGTTTTACTTGTCCTCTCCTTTAAAATACAAGTTCAATGGCAAAGAACCAGTGCTCTCTTTGAGACGGCCATTTGGACTGCAGGACCTCTAAGTTCTTTTCTGTACATATATTCTTCCATATTATATATTTCCTTTGCAATCCCTCAAGTAATGCAGCATACAATATCAGAGGCTCAATAAAGGATGACTGACTGAGGCTTTCAAACTCCCAACACAATCACTTTCATGTTGCCAACTTTAATTCGGTTTGTGATTTATGGGCATATGGAGTGTTTTGGATCCCAGAATTTCCTCTTTTGAGTCATGATTTGCAAATGGATATAATAACCCATAAACTGATATCAGCATCAAAACAGAGTCATCCAACTTGAGTAATAAATGCCTTTGGAGGGAAAAGATACCAGTCCATTAGGAAGGGCACAAACAACGAGCTAGGGAGTGCGAACAATAGCCTCCATAAAGTCAGGGTTTCTCAGTCCATTCCACACATTCTGTCCCCTCTAAGACACTGTGTGTAACGAGCGCCTAATGCAATCGGACTCTCACTCTCCCTTGGAGAGGCAGGCCTGCAACAATAGACTAAACCTCAGCCTTGCCAACCCCAAACAGACATGCCGGTCTGCCTCATTCCAGATTTGTGGCTTGTCTCCACAAAGTAATAGTGATTCTCTTGTCTGTACCGATTGCAGGCTGCAGATGGGTAGCCTAATGCTGTAATGTCAGACTAAATTCTCCACAGATGAACTGGAAAATTTCCTTACTCATTCAGAAATCTGCCAGCCAGCTGTCAGGTCTCCAGGACTCACTCACTTGCCCAGATCACCAGCGAACAGACGGTGTTCACCACAATGATTAGTCTGTGTTTTCAGTTTAAACCCTTTTCTCCTATCTAATGATTTAATCCATTCTTCTTTCTTCAAAGACTCTGAAAAATGATCACTGGAAATTTCTTAACCAGATGGATTCTTCAGGAAGGCAACTGAGAAAAGTGCCAAAACTGCCTTGAAGTAAGGGATAAAAAGTGTACCTCCATGAGCTATGTATTGGCCATGGCCTCACTCCATGCCCAATCATTCTTCCAAGGTGTCCAGTGAAGGACTCCCTTTCGTGCCAACAGAGATGGGGAACCGGGAAGCAGATGCCAGCTCACTAGGTACTTGACTGTCACCATCAATAAAGGACACAACATAATTTCATGGGACTTTAAAAGCCAAGACAACATTTAAATAGAACAGGAAATAAGTGGCAAATGGGCTACAAAGAAGAAAGAAGAATCTATTTCATTTTGCATTTAGAAAATATGAGAACATCACTCCATCTAAAGAAATATGGTTTTTGCCTTGACATATTTGAATTAATAAATAGAACATAGAGATCATCTGTCTGTGGGCTTTGGGTGGTGGTTTTTGTTGGTTTTGTTTTGTTGAAGTTAGTTCGTCCTCTAGCATTTGCTCTGCATACAATTAGTGCTTAAACATCTAAGAATGCCCATTCACAGTCTTCCTCTATAGAGTGGACATTTTGAAAAATCCAATATTCTGTCTGAATACATTTCTCTCAGGGATTTCCTTGTTAATCATGCACAGTCTATGCATTTTCTCTTTCTTTACTCCATTACTCTCTTTCATATCAGAATTTTTGTGGGAAAACCGAGAATTACTTATTCAGTCACTTTTCCAGGGTATTTGATTCAAAGGCTGTGTAAAAACAGAACAAAGCATAAGGCGTAAAGTGTGAAGTGAAAATGCTGATTTTCACCTGATTTTGATTTGCTTGGTCTAGGGAGTTGAGCAATTATACACTTAAGCAATTATGTGGTAAATAAGACTCAGAGAGTTTGTGGGTAGATTCTGATGATGTCTTTCCTAATTTTACAATTCCATCTTGTCTACTTCAGCATTTAGATTTTCCTTCTTTCTCCCTCTGCACCACCACCCACACCTCAAACTGTCCAAACTAGCCTAGGTTTCACTTTCTGTATCGTCTTGCAGTGGGTAGTTTTCCCAAACACTATACAAGAAGGATATACTGGTTTACACTTCTCTATGGAAGTGCTTTGCTCAGAAAATACTCACTGATAAAACTCATACTTAAGGGGACAGTTGTCACATGACCAAATACAAAAAATTCCTTCCAAAGCTTTGTTTTTTAAGCTAGTATCCATGACAACATCTTTTCAGGGAATCCACAAAGGCTTTGAGGACTGGAAATTTCATGTCTGTTTTTCAAAATGATTTTAAAAATTAGTACAAACATAACCTGGACTATTTGGAAGGCTAGATTTTGAACTTTCCACTTGATCTGTGCCCAAATTTGCAATTGTCTTTTCAATTGTACTCTTGCAAGTAATCCAAAAAATAGCTGTAATATAAACACTAAATGTTCTGCTGCTGCTGCTGCTAAGTTGCTTCAGTTGTGTCTGACTCTGTGCGACGCCATAGATGGCAGCCCACCAGGCTCCTCTGTCCCTGGGATTCTCCAGGCAAGAATACTGGAGTGGGTTGCCATTTCCTTCTCCCTAAATGTTCTAGATGTGCCAAAAATAGATGAAGGGGTATGGACATTCAAAGACTTCTCATTAAATTCTTCATTATTCGTCTGGAGGGCTTCTCATGTTCAAAGTCACCCTCATCCTAAAATTTTGAGCTTTGAAATTAGTAAAGTTATATTATTTATGATCACTAATAGAAGTATTGCCTTTCACACCTACATTTAAAGTTTTATCAAAGAAATTATTCTCCTATCTATTTTCAAGAAAAATTAAATTAACCTACAGTTTGGGAAACTGTATGACAATCAATCATAAATGCTATCTAGAGAACAATGGCACTCTTTTAATGGAAAAAAGTTAATTATCTAAACATTTGCAGAATATTAAGATGTGAGGATAATATACCAAATTTATTGAAATGTAGCTGAGCCTTGAAATATTTAAGCTCTCTCAGAAGCATAAAAAAACATTTAGGTTTTGGAGCTTGATCAAGATGGCGGAGCAAGAGGACGTGGAACTCACCTCCCTTAACAAACATATCAAAAATACATATCTATATGGAACAATTCTCATTGAAAGCTATTATAAAACTGGCAAAAGGATTTCTATACAATGAAGGCTGTAAAAAAGATGTACACATAATTAGGGAGGAAGGGAAGAAAAGCAATTGGAGTCAGGGCCTGTGTCCCTGAGAGGGGACTTAGAAAAAGGGAGAATACAGATATGGACCCCCACCCAGGGAAGTGAGTGGTAAGAGGCACAGATTGGGCACCCCAGTCCTGGTGTCGAGCCCATCTGGCTGGCTGGATGACTTCTGGGATTAACTGGAGGGCCAGGCAGAGCCTGGACTCCACCCATGAGGAGCATGTGCAGGGAAGAAAGAGGTGTATTCTTGTTGCAATACCCCTATTAGATAAAATAGATTTGAAAACAAAGGCTATAATGAAAATCAAAGAAGGGCATTATATAACAATGAAGGGATCAATACGAGAAGATGATATTATATTCATTAACATATACATACCCAATATGAAAGTGAAAGTGAACTGAAAGTCACTCAGTCATGTTCAGCTCTTTGCAACCTCATGGACTACAGTTCATGGAATTCTTCAGGCCAGAATACTGAAGTTGGTAGCGGTTCCCTTCTCCCAGGGATCCTCCCAACCCAAGGATTGAATCCAGGTCTCTCGCACTGCAAGTGGATTCTTCACAAACTGAGCCACCAGAGAAGCCAAATATAGGAGCACCTAAATATAAAGAGGGGTGGATGTGGCAACCCACTCCAGTACTCTTGCCTGGAGAATCCCATACAGAGGAGTCTGGCAGGCTACAGTCCATAGGGTCACAAAGAGTTGGACATGACTGAAGCAATTTAGCATGCATAGCATAAATATATAAAGCAAATACTAACAGTCATAAAGGGAGAAATTTACAATAAGACAATACGTATAAGAACCTTTAACATCCACTGACATCAATGGACAGATGAGAAAATCAATAAGGAACAGGTCTTAAATGATGCAGTAATCAGTTTGACTTAATAGATATCTACAGGACATTCCATCTAAAAGCATCAGAATATATATTTTTTACACATGGAACATTCTCCAGGATAGATCAGTTGATAAGCCACAAAAGAAGTCTTGACAAATTTAAGAGGATATAAATTATACCAAGTATATAAAATAAGAAATCAAAGAGGCAAAATAAAAATTGATACCACAGAGATTAAAAAAATCATAAAAAATGCTATAAACAGCTATACCAACAATATGGACAATCTAGGGAAAAATGAACAAATTTCTAGAAACATACACCCTACTAAGACAAAATCAAGAAGAAACAGGCAAGTTGAATAGATTTATCATTGAATTGGTAATTTTAAAAGCTCCCAGAAAATAGAAGTCCAGGACTGGATGACTTTACAGGGGTCATCCTGTGACCCCTAACAAAAATATAATGAAAAATGAGTATCTATCCTTCTCAAAGTATTCCAAAACACTGCAGAGAATGAAATACTCCCGTACTCATTTTACAAAGCCATCATTACCCTGATATCAAAACCAGACAAAGACACTACAGTAAAAGAAAATCAAGGATCATTATCTTTTATGAATACAGGTACAAAAATCCTCAACAACATATTAGCAAACTAAGTCCAACAATGCATGAAAATGATCATACACCATGATCAAGTTGGATTTATCCCAGGACGCAAGGATGGTTTGATATGGACAAATCAATTTGATATATCATATTTAAAAAGGAAAGACAAAAATCACATAGCTATCTCAATAGACACATAAAAAGCATTTAACAAAATTCAACATCCATTCATGATAAAAACTGTCATTGAAGTGGGTACAGAAGGAATGTATCTTAACATAATAAAGCTCATTTTGATAAACCCACAGCTAATATACTCAATGGTGAAAAGCTGAAAGCCTTTCCTCTAAATTCAGGGACAAGACAAGGATGCCCGCTTTCACCATTTATGTTTACTTTAGTATCAAAGCCCTGTTCACAGCATCAGACACGAAATAAAAGGCATCCAAACCAGAAAGGAAGAGATAAAACTGTCACTATATGCAGATGATGTTGTACTTTATATAGAAAACCCTTATGTCTCCACCAAAATACTATTAGGGTAAATGAACTCAATCGGTTTGCTTTGGTACAAGATTAATATGAGGAAATCTACTGCTTTTCTATACACTAGTAATCAGAAAGAGAAAATAAAAACCAACTCTGTTTTAAACCACATCAAAAAGAAGAAAATACCTAGGAATAAACTTGACCAAAGAGGTGAAAGACGTATATTTGAAAATTATAAAACATTGGTAAACCAAATTGAAGATGATACAAAGAAATGTAAAGATATCTTGTGCTCTTTGAAATGACTAATATTTGTTGAAATGTCCATATTATCCAAAGCAATCTATAGATTTAATGCAATCCCTATCAAAATACCAAAGACAGTTGTCACCAAATTACAACAAATAATTCTGAAATTCATATGGAACCTTGGAACACCTCAGACTGTCAAAGTGAACTTGAGGGGGAAAAAAAAAAAGGCTGGAAATACCAACTTCCCAGACTTCAAACTATTCTACAAAGCTACGGTAAGAAAAACAGCATAACTGGCACAGAAACAGACACATATATCAATGCAAGAGAATAGAGAGCTCAGAACCAAATGCACACATTTATGTTGAATTAATCTGCAACTAGTGTACAATGGAGAGAAGACAGCCTCTTCAATAAGAAAACTTACTGGGATAACTGGACAGCTACATATAAAACAATGAGATTAGAATCATTAACTCACATCATATACAAAAATAAACTCAAAATGGATTAAAGACCTAGATGTAAGACCTGAAACAATAAAACCCCCAGAACACTATTTTACATATCATAGTGATACTTTTTGAATCTGTCTCTTAAGGCAAAAGAAATAAAAGCAAAAGTAAAACAAATGTGACCTTATTAAACTTAAATGCTTTTGCACACAAAGAAAATCATTAACAAAATGAAAAGACAACTGACAAACTGGCAGAAAATATTTGCAAGTCATATGACCAACAAAGGATTAATATCTGAAATATATGAACAGCTCATAAAAGTATCAAACCCAAATAACCAAATAAAAAAACAGAATACTTGAATAGACATTTTCCCAGTCAGGAGATACATATGGTTAATAAGCAAATGAAAAGATATCTAACACTGTTAATTATACAAAAGTGTAAATCAAAACAATGAGATTATTATCTCACATTTGTCAGAGTGGATATTATCAAAAAAGTCTACAGAAAGCAATATTGTGGAGGATGTTCAGTTAAGTTCAGTTGCTCAGTTGTGTCTCTTTGTGACCCCATGAACTGCAGCACACCAGTCCAATTATCAACTCCCAGAGTCCACCCAAACTCATGTCCACTGAGTCGGTGATACCATTCAACCATCTCATCCTCTGTTGTCCCCTTCTCCTTCTGCCCCCAATCTCTCCCAGCATCAGGGTCTTTTCCAATGAGTCAACTCTTCACATCAGGTGGCCAAAGTATTGGAGTGTCAGCATCAACATCAGTCCTTCTGATGAACACCCAGGACCCATCTCCTTTAGGATGGACTGGTTGGATCTCCTTGCAGTCCAAGGGACTCTCAAGAGTCTTGTCCAACACCACAGTTCAAAAGCATCAATTCTTCGGCACTCAGCTTTCTTTATAGTCCAACTCTCACATCGATATATAACTACTGGAAAAACCATAGCCTTGACTAGATGGACTTTTGTTGGCAAAGTGATGTCTCTGCTTTTTAATATGCTGTCTAGGTTGGTCATAACTTTCCTTCCAGGGAGTAAGGATGTGGAGAATAGGAAACCCATGTATAGTGTTGGTGGCAATGTAAATTGGTGCAGCTATTATTTTCCTGTGCAGGAAAACAGTATGGAGGTTCATAAAATAATTTAAAAAGAACTGCCACATGACCCAGCAATTTCATTCCTGGGCATATATCCAGGAAGAAAAACTACTAATTAAATAAGATACACATACCTCAGAGTTCATAGCAGCACTATTTATCATCACCAAGGTATAGAAGCAACTTAAGTGTCTATTAACAGATGGATAGAGGCAGTATGGTATTAACATATATACACAGTGGATTATCACTTAGCCATAAAGAACAATGAAATTCTGCCACTTGCAGCAATGTGGATAGATATAGAGAATATCATGCTTTGTGAAATAAATTAGAGAAAAACAAAGACTGTGTGATATCGCTTAAATGTGCAAACTAAAAAATAAGATGAATGTATATTGCAAAGAGAAGCAGACTTATAGATACCAAAAACAAACTAGTGGTTACCATTAGGGAGAGAGGAGGGAGGAGAGGCAAGATGGAAGCATGAGATTAAGTGATATAAACTATTGTGTATAAAATAGACAAACAATAAATATATATTATATAACATGGGAATTATAGCCATTATTTTATAATAGTTTCAATTGAGTATAATGTATGTATGTGCGCTCAGCTGTGCTGACTCTTTGTGACCCCATGGACTGTAGCCCGCCAGGCTTCCATGCAATTTTCCAGCAAGAATACTGCTGTGGGTTGCCATTGCCTACTCCAAGTGTAATGTATAAAAATACTGAAATCAGGATGCTCTATATCTAAAACATACTGAAAATCAACTGCACTTCAATTAAAAAATTAACCATCATAAAATTGAGGTTTTGGTAACATTTTTATATATCTAAAAATTAGCAATGTAAAATGGCGAAGTAGCAACATTCCAGGTAAAGCATCTCTGAGAAGTCAGCTCTAGGGAAGTATGTAGACTCTGCTGATACAGGATGGTATAGGTTTTCATTGCTGACTACAGCAGTGTGCAAATATAGTTCTTTGAAATACAGATATTATTTAAGTTTCAAAGGAATTAGGTAGTATGGCAAAGCTAATTTAATATTTGCTTAAGAGATTTTCCTTCCCTTCTTATGTATATCACTTTCCTTTCAGGTCCAAGAGGCCAGGTTTTAGTTCTAAAAGTGTGATACTGTGCAAGGTAGTTAAACTCTCTGAACCTTTACGCTTGCTCGTCAAAACAGGGTTGATAACTTTTCATAAGTTTGTGGATTAAAAAGTCATAAAACCTGGCATATACACTCAATAAGTAAATATGTGCCCTCTTGATCAGTCCTCATAGCCCTCACTTCAATAGACAGATCTTAAACAAATTTCAGTATACCCACTCCAAAAAGTTCTGCAGTAGTTCTTAAAACTGAGAAATCAACAGGCACCATTTAAAATAAGGGGTGTGGGAAATAACACGGATGAGCACAGCTGTGGTCACCTGAGCACTTAAGTTACAAAAAAAATAGTACCAAAGTGAAAATACTTCCTCTTTCAGCTGTCACTCACAACAATGCAATTGCAAAGACATTTGCAAATTTGATCTTGATTTGGTCTCCACAGATCAAGTGGAGAGTTAAACTAGCCATCCAAGTAGGACAGGTTATGTTAATACTTACTTCCAAAGTCATTTGGAAATTAAAACACAGAACTTTCAGTCCTCAAAGCTCTTATGGATTCCCTAAAAAGATGTCATTGTAGATACCAAAGTCTGAAAATAAAGTTTCACAGGAGCAGAATTTTGTATTCTTTTAAAAAGCAGATTTAATTCTTCAGGGGCAAGAGCTGAAACTGAATGGTATCACATTTTACAATTAGTATCTTTATCCTTATTTTAAATGCATTTTAATGTAAGTGAAAATCACTGCTTTGAAGAAAGCAGGGTAAAAGGAATGATGTAAACACAACTTACTTTATTCCTATTTTTGAATTTTTGAATTAATTTTCAATTATTGTTTGGGAATTTGGGTCATCCAAAGTCATAATTAAACCTATGCAGCTAAACCAGGTGTATGATAGAATGTATCCCTATGTGTAAGGAAATAGGAAATGGTAGGAACTGGGGTGACCTGAAGAAGGGGCAACCTTTATCCAGTTCCCAGTTACTATACTATCACCACAGAAAGCACTTGAACCCAGTGTTCCAAGTCTTCTATTTCTTCAACAAACCAGAAAACTAGATTTTTACATAAAACCTGATTTTTCAATGATGCAACAATCTCAGTGAAGAAAACAAAGCACTATGGAAACCGAATAAAGCATATCTATGAGCCAAATTTACCTCCAGACCCAACTGTGACAACCAATATTTACAGACAATTTAGGAGTTTGGGATGGTGAAGTATAATGGAAGTTGAAGGTGATTTACAGAAGTTTAACTCTTCCCCACATCCTACCTCTTCTGGACATATTCAGCTAAGTGCATTCTTTACAGAAATTTCTTCTATATTGGCAGAAGTTTGACTCAAATTCAAGAAGATTATTTTATCTGATTGATGCTCAGGTGGCGCTAGTGGTAAAGAACCTGCAGCAGACATGAGATGCAGGTTTGGAAGATCCCCTGGAAAAAGAAATAGCAACCCAATCCAGTATTCTTGCCTGGAGAATCCCATGGACAGAGAAGTCTGGCAGGCTACAGTCCTTAGAGTCACAAAGAGTCAGATGTGACTGAAGCAACTTAGCACACACACACTCAGAAGCTAGGTAGCTTTGCAAGTGGTTTTTCTTCTTTTTTTTAAGATGATAATTTGTTGGAAATAAGCCCTCATAGCTAGAGTTTTAGGGAATGGCTCTTTCAATGGCATCACTGTGACATCTGATTTAACCAAAACACCACTCCCATGGGTCCACCACTGAGGGTAACAATGACTTGACTTGATTAGTTGCCAATTATTACACAAATTGTACTCTACCCGAACATACTGCCATCACAGACAGGGACTTTATTGCTGACAACTTTGGAATTTATACCTAAGTGCATTTATCTTAGCTTAATTCTATATATTTATATCCAATTACCTGACTAGACCACTTCCATGTACAGAGAATTTGCAGACTCATTAATCTAATACTCCATTTTGTGGTTTCTATCCCCTTGATATCGTACAAATCCACAATCATCTTTTTGCATTGTCATTGTATTAGTTCAGGCTTTTTCCACTTTATTCTGCTGGGAAGACTTCTTGCTACACCTCAATCAGTTCCCATCACCTCTCAAGTTTTATCCAGGAGGTCAAATGATTTTGTCACTCCACTATTTAAAACCAACAGTGACCAGCTGACCTCAGATAAAGTCCAAACTTGTGATCACAGTCTATAGGATCGTTCATGGTCTGGCCTCAGCTTACTGCTTTAGCCTCATCACTCCCCAGTCTTCCCTCTTAATCCTCTATGCTTTGATCACTCTAAACACAAGTGTAGCTGGCCAGGGCATACCAGGTTCCTACGGCTCTGACTTAAATCAAAGAATCAACATCATCTTAATTATCTGGAGAGTGGAGTGAGGGTGATTTTTCAAACAAAAAATAGAGGATGCTATTACAGAAAAAGACAGTGATTTCTCTCCTACTGGAAATGTGTTTGGACATACAGGTTCTATCACATAATAATACCCCAACATGAGGCTTATCTACAGATTTCATATACTAGGTGTGTCTGTAGATCCAGATATCTACCTTATCCAAAAGTCTTAACCTTTGATGGTGTCTGCCTTAGAAAATTTGTTCCTCAGCTATGTCAGTTCTCTCTTGTCTCTGCCATTCATAATGCAGCTCCCTCTTCCTCTAATATACTTCTTTCTCTGAAGGTTCCTCTTGTCTTCAAGATTTGGCTCACGTGTCACCTTCTCAAGGAAAACTTCCCTTCCTCTGATCTTAGATATTCCTCTTGTGAACTTCCTTAGCACTTCATGCTTAATGATCAGGGTGTTTATAAAAAATTAACCTTTACTATGGAATTCTGGCACAGGCTGAAGTATTCAATAAACGTTTAGACAATGAACAATAAATGGCCAATTTATATTTAATAAAAGTTAGCTACCAATCTAGTTTATCCCATCTAATGCCATGTCATTCACCTTCTGACAAGGTCTATTCCCTACACACACATATACACACATACATATGTACATACACATACTTACTGACATACCCCCTTCTCCTCACCTTATTGGGACAAACAGAACCAAACTGTTTGGTGGCCCATAGAACTGATGCATCTCTGTGTGGGATGGAAAGTTGAAGTGTTTGAGATCTACCACCTTAGCACCATAGCCTGAATGCACATGATCTGTTGGTTATCTTAGAGGCTTATTTACTCTAAATTGGATAAGGGTTAAACTTAATTACAGACATCTAATAGTTAAATGACTCAGTGATCAGTGCCTGAAATGATCCTCACATCTTGGTGTCTATCAACACATTCAAACCACCCATCAAGTCAATAATTGGCACATTCTGTGGAAGTGTCTGGAGGGAAGCTAAGAAACCAGTGCTCTCCAGCTTCAGCATACTCTTGAAGCATGCTTTCCCTGGAGATCAGAGCTGTCAAAGGGCACCTTGATTAGGGGAGACCATCAAGGCTGCTCCTCACTTTCCATATGTCAGAATTTTAACAGGTACATGATATTATACTAAATCCAATGCCATCTCTCTAATACTTATGAGGAAGTGAAATGGGCAATTAAAAATCTATGAAGATTGATTGATTTTCTCTACTAGCAATTATGCCTTATAATTGTTTGCTGAAAGTGGGATTGGCATTTCACAAAGCTAATGATTGGCTGGGATTTTGTGCTTACTAAATCTCTGCGGGCTCAGAGTTGGGGTTTGGAGGAAAACCAAGAGGTGAGCAGCATTTGAGAACCCTCTCCAAAGCCTTTCATCTAGAAGCTGGCTAGTGAGCTCTTGAGGTTTCTGACATTTCCCTCCTTCCAACCAGGTTGGAACCCCACTGTAATCAAAATTCACAATGTTCCAGAACCTAAGCTTTGGTCCTCATTAAAAACCCAACAGACAAAAACGTCCAGGAGGCCTGCTAGCCAAACCTTTTCACACGGCAGGGAAGGTGAGCATTTGGTTTTATTTTAAAGTTAGCAGACTGGGTTGGGGCTCATTTTGAAGGCTGATGAAAGACTGAGGAGCCCACGTTTCATCTTCTGATTCATCCAAAATTAAACAATTCAGAGATTTTGATCACTTAGTCTTTTTTTTTTTTTTAAACAAATGTGACAGATAGTAAATACCTTTCTCTAGTATACATAGAAGGATACACTGTGTTTGCCAGCAGGCTCTTGATGGACCGTTCTTCAGCTTATTCTAAGATCAGATAGTAAATCACAATTTCCTTTTAAAGCACTGTTACAATTTTCACCTCTTATTGAAACCAAAGTGTGCGTATTCTACTGCTTTAGGTGTTCCTTACCTGCTGCTCATATTCCCAGTTATAATCTATCTTACTTTTAAAAAACATTTTTGAAGAAGTGGGCATGTGATTTATGTAAGCCTTGTAGAACATGAACGGGGAAATGAATTAGGCATCTATTGCAAGGCTCATTAGTCACATTTGAATTAAACATAAATCTTTGGAGAATAACAAAGTATTTTGCATTTCTGAGGTTTCTTCCCCCTTGAATCAGGACCTGAAAATTAAAAGATTTTTAAAATAATAATAAATCCCAAAGGAAATAAATGAGAACTCTAACACACCAAGCAAGATCATGGATGTTTCAGGGAAAGAGATGATGAGACCTCTATATAAAGTCCCTGTGACCACCTGACCTTAATAGCCCCACCCTCTGTGACTACCTCAGTCCTCTTCACCTCTGGCTCCTCTGAGCACAGTAAGGAACTCCATCGCTCAGGCTCCCACAGGGTTCTGTCTACATCTTCTTCATAACTCATCACAATGCACTGCAATTATTTGCTTTCCTTGAACGTCTTCCCCACTGTCTGTCATCTTCCCCAAGGACTAAGACTTAACCGTCTTCATTCCCAGCATAGAGCAGAGCACCTCTCATATTTATTTGTATATGCATTTGTTTATTTACACCTCGACTCTCAGCAAAAGAATTTTTGAGGCGCTTTATAGAATAGAGGTATTTATAATTCAAAGGAATAAAAGATAAATCCGTAAATAAAAGGGAAGAGAGTAAAAATCAAAGGCGGTTAGTCAGTGCCTGGCACAGTTGCTAGAGTCTATCAGTCAGGGTCTCAGCAGGAATCTGATGGCACATTCAAATGGAATCCGTTAAGGGGAGGTTGAATAAAGGGACAATTTGCCAAAGTGTCAGAAAGGCTTAAGAAATGGAAAAAGTGGGTAGTGAGGTGCCTCTGGGAAGATAACTGAAACAATTCCACCAGTTTTGACTTCTCCAGACCTAAATGCTGGTGACTAGAGGCAAGAGAAAGAACTATAAGGCAGCCTGATGGTGAACTTACCAAGGGAAGGAGCTCACCTGTGGTGTCAGAGGTCATGGAATGAGTACCTAGTCTCTCTCTTCCCACCTTTAGATCTTTTTCTTGGTACCTTTCATGGGCTAAATCGAATGGAAGCCCATGGACAAAAGGTCTCCATATACCATCCAGGTCAGGTCCCAGAGTCCCAAACTACACGCAGTAAAGAGGGGTGAGGAGAAGCCACTTAACACACCACACATACTTGCCAATTCTGTTACAGACACTTTAGCCACCAGCCAGAGCAAAATGAGAATCATAATTAGTGCCCCAAATCAGAGCATTTATTACTAATAATGTCAGTGGTTTATGAAAAGGTCTGAGATAAAAATCTCCCATGGGAACTCCAAAGAGTGACTTCCACAGAGCTCCTTCTTGTAGCACGCCCGGAGGCACACAAAGGGCCCAGTACACAGAGCAGTTAAGAAGCAATTTCACAAAGTTACAATAACGAGTTATAAACCTACCAGTTTCATAGCCTGATGAACTGGCGTAAATTTTAAAGAACTTGGAGGAAATGTCAAACTGATTATCTTTAATGTAATTCTCCAAGAATATCAGTCACTTTGTTTTTAACAAAGATTTTGATAAAAGTTGAGCAACGGGCAATTAACATAGCCTGGCAAAACCAAGGATTACATATGAATGATAAAGCTTCAGGCTTCAGTAATCAAAACAACAAAGGATAAGGCTAGGTTCTTTTGTGAAATGTATGGTAAAGAATCTGCCTCCAATGCAGGAGACCTGGGTTCGATCCCTGGGTTTGGAAGATCTCCTGGAGGAGGGCATGGCAACCCACTCCAGTGTTCTTGCCTGGAGAATCTCATGGACAGAGAAGCCAGCTGGGATACAGTCCATGGGGTTGCAAAATGTTGGACACAGCTGAGCAACTAACACTGTTTTCAAGGTGTAAGATACCTAACCCAGATATGCATTTACATAGATGCCCAACACACACAGACACACACACACAATCACGCTGGTACAAGACTCTGAAAAAACTCAATAAACATCTGTTTTAAAAAGCAGATATTGAAACATGCAGAGAATGAAGCATACTTCCAGTTTGTGCTTTCTTCATCTTTGCTACCAAGTAGACTCCATTTTCTTCTCCTTAGTATATATTCTGATGGAAACTAGTTATTTCATTCCTTGTTATGGTACAAAGAAATAATGTCCTTCCTGAACTTCTAATCACTGTCATCATCACTAAATTTAAAATCGCTTACGAACAGCAGTTAGGAAGTCTACTGAGTACTAGACATGCATTAACCTCACATAGCTATCACCATCTCCATTTTACAGGTGAGGAACCCGAGGCACAGAGAGCTTCAATGCCTTCTATGAACGGTCCTTGTCTCTCTCTAGCTATATCTAGCATTTATCTTTTCCTCAGTGTCTCCACTTGGAAGACATGGACCTTTTGAAGTTCATCACACCTGCTGGTTCATACCTAGGATACTAGCACAAGCTCTTAATCTACCTGGAATGTGCTTTCCTCTTCACTTAGTAACCACTCATCCTTCAGATTATATCCAAGCATCACTTCTTCAGAGATGTTTATTTCAATTCCCATATGAGACTTAACTCTCCATTTTAGAATCCGATGAAACTACATACCTATCCTTTATAGCATTTGTCTCACTGCATTTTTCTATTTTTGGCATAGTTATTGGCTCAGTATCTCCTTAGTAGACTGAAAGCTACATGAGGGTAAGCTATGTCTTTTCTGTTTACTAATGTATCCTTGGTGCCTAGTACAGCTCCTTGAGCAATATAGGTGTTCCTGGAGCCAGCAGTGTGCTGGGAGCTGTAGATAGAACATTAGAAAATATGGACTTCATCTCTTTGCTCATAGAGTGTTTGGTGTAAAAGAAAGGTAATCAGTAAGTAAGTACAACGCCATGTATGGTAGAGGTCAAATCAGGAGAGGTTCCAGGGAGAGCCATGATGTAGAAGGTTAAGGGAGGTTTCTCAGAAACAAAAGACCTAAGTAATAGTGATCACTAGGTTCTTTATGAGGAGTGATTCCTACTAATGTTAAGAAGGAAGTAAACAAGGAAACCGAGGAACAAGGAAGGCATATGACTTGCCATGTCTGCTCAGCTAAATAGAAGGGGAACTGGATTCAAACCTAGACAGTCTTGCTCCCACTTCTGTGTTATTATTAATAACTCCACACTTCACCGAACCTTTCAGTTGCCTGGGCAAAGGAGAGACTGGAGACAGGCAGGTCTCCAAACAAAGGCTAGAGCAAAATGACAGCTCAGAGTAAAAAAGAACTTAAAGCTTTTAAGAAATTAATTATTTTTTGTTTTATCTTTCTAAAAATAAAAATAAACTCAAACACTAGCTATAATGTGGCAACTAGATTGGAGCAAGGCCAGCCAAAAACAGATTATCCTTTATTCATATCCACCCATTAAAATCTTTGGGACCTGTGTTGCTTGGAAGTCCACATAAACCACAGATGGATTAAGGCTTGATTTCTACCTGGGTCATCTCTCTTTTGCAAGACCACAAATAGAAGACTACATTGAACTCATCATTTTACCCTATGCATGCTCTGGTCACAAAGATGGCCCCAAAAGGGAATCTGACTTGGTTCAGAGCAAATCTATTTCGAGAAGGTTCACACAACCTCACTGTTTTAGAAGTTTAAAGAAATGTGATCATATCAAGTCCATGTGTAACAATGAGGAAAAAGTAAAAGGATAATTATCCTAGTAACTACTTCCTTCTCTAAAAAAGAAAATTTCAAAGAGGATGTAGTTAAAAAAAACAGTGGGCTGGTTTTTCATCCTTACATGTTTGAAGGACTATGCAGGGTTGGCGGGTAGTGGTGCTGCATCAGGCATTTTTGTACATACTACCCACAGGGAAATCTAAATCTATAACCATCATCAGAAAATAAAACAAGAAGCAAATCAGAAAGGAATGAATGAAGGGCAAGTGATAGCCAAGGGGTTTACAATGATCAATTATTAAAATGCCTTAAAAGAGCAAAGAAAATGCTTATCAGATCAGCAAAGCACCTTTTAATAAATAATATGATTTGGGTTTAATTAATGGCCTAATTACAGCTTTACCCAATAGGCTTAAATGCTCCAAAGGAACAGTTTGAATCTCTCTTGTAGATAATCTGTGTTTTAAAAAATGTTCTAATTACATATTTGCTTGAGTAAATAATGTGAATTTTACAAAACTGCCTAATGATATATTTATGTGGCTGTATTTATCCAAATGGCCTCTCATTCTGTACTAATGGAGTTGGGATTACGGTTCCTGAGAGACACAGGAACTTGGGATGGCTCTAGCTTTCACCTGACACCCCTATTATTCTGACTGTTTTTGTTTTCTGTCACCCCAAAAGACACCACTGAAAGCATGTGACCCACTTATTCATCATCAGTTTATTTAGGAAAAAATTCTTGCTCAACTTTTTGTGTAAACACATTTTGCAGAAAGGGTACAGACTTTAAAAAATGAATATTAATGCTGTACAATGGTCCATTAAAAGTGGATAATGAGATTGTGACCAAGACAGGACATTCAAGGTTTAATTAGCTGCATAATTTATTCTTTTCTTTATATAGTATCTTACAATGCATTACAAAAAAAAATCAGACTCTTTGTCTTAGAGTCAGAGACTTAAAGCCACATAATGGTCTGTATTAGGTAACAGACATCATAAAAAAACTGTTTAAATATTCCAGCTTTGGTGGGTGGGGGGCATGTATTCATTCAAGAGTTTTAAGTCATTTTCATGTTTTAGAGACATAAATCTAGAAAAAGTGGATGGCTATCTATTCATAAAATTGCATGAAGGAACTAAGAGTTTCATTTCATAGTTCTCATAAAATCTAACTCTTAGCAGACATTCACTTGGGGCTTCATTCACAAAATATTAACAGCATGGTTCTGGAAAGGAAATACAGTATTTATATTTCCAATGATGCTACAGACAAGATGAGATAGTTTACCAAAACACATACAAAAAAGGATAAAATAATTGAGGGAACAAGGGAATGAGGAAAAACTAGCTGTGAATAAAATAGAGGAATGAGATTAACATCCTACCCATACAGTCAACAATAGGCTATAGATGCCGAGCTTCCAACAGAAGCAAAACAGAAAACAAGACTGTTTATACAAATCAAGAGTCAGATAATCAACAAGATATAAAAATTGGTTCACAGCAGGGAGGAAAGAGTAAACTGGGAGATTGGGACTGACATATACACACTACTATAAATAAAATAGATAGCTAATAGAAACCCGTTGTATAGCAGAGAGAACTCTACTTAATACTCTGTAATAGCCTATAAGGAAAAAGAATCTTTAAAAAGAGGGGCTTTATGGATACATGTATAAGTGATTCACTTTGCTGTACACCTGAAACTAACACATTATAAACCACCTGCACTCCAATAAAAATTTTAAAAATAGGAATAAATTTAGAAAATTGGTTCATGAGAATCACAGGCAAAATTGATGCCCTGTGTACACAGGACTCTCAGCAGTATCCCAACAGAAGATAAAAGAGTAAGTTTCCATATGATTGTCAATTATCATTACAGGACTAAGTTCTTTTAAAAAGGAAGTATATCATAAATGCAATATTGACTCTGCTGATCACAGTGGTATCTCTCTTGGGTGATTCAGAAGTCATCCAATAATTGCAAGGATTCAGGGCCCTCATTATAGGCATTAATTGTGTTTTTACTATAGTTGGGAATAATTATTAACTTAATTGAGGGTTCAAGCTGATAGAGTGCCAGATTAACTAATTTTCATATTAACAAAAGTGTATTTATTAAAATTTTGAATTTCTCTGCTGATTCTCCTTACATTATTTCTTATCCTGGGCACAATCTCACAAAGCTCAGGTGATCCCATTGCTCAGACTGAAAGACCTATGATTCCGACTGGTAAAGATGTGGACAGCATGGACCCCGAAGCTCTACAAGCCTAGCATTTTCTTCTCATCCAATAGCATCTAAGGCTGCTGGCCTGTGGGAGGGCTGTGGCCACACCATCTGTTTACTCTGGCCTCATTTGCCTGTATCAAGTGTAGGAAACTGAAGGTACTAAGCTAATATTTCAGAAACTTTGCAGTAACTGAAGAGAGAGAGTGATAAGGGGGGTGGGGTGGGAAGCTCTTTGGCAACTTAATTATATTGGTCACTCGTGGGCTGCATGATAAACTTAAGAAATATTTTTGAAATAGTACCCGGCTAAGAGCAAGCCATAACTCCAAGTACTTTGAAGAGAAGCCCATTCACTCAAGTAGTCATTTATAATTAGGCTGTGAAACTCAGCCCTGTAGTCATTTATTATTGAAATTACCTTAAGGTGATCTCCAAAACAACTTCATCTCTTGATTTACCTCCTCCTTCCCTTGTAAAAGTAGCAAATGGAATTCGTGGGATTAGCATAAGAGGAGCAAATAGGCAGAGGTGAAATGCGGCTAGGAGCTAATGCTTAGCAGGACCCAGAAGGGAGGTGCCAGGAGGACATGGGTGGATCAGTGGAGAATTGATGGGAAAGACTCTCTGCTCCCAGAAAAGAGTGGGCTTCAGTGGTTTCTCTCAAGTTTTATTGCACATTAGCAGAACCAGATGCTCTGCCCATGTGGGCAGCACCTGGGGGGAGTACATCGGCTTCCGACTAAGTGGAGAGTTGGGAAGATTCTATTCAGAAAATGAGATGTAGTATGCAAGGGGTTTACCTGTCCTCAGCCTTCACAGAATATATTTCTTTGGATTTTTTTTCATTCTATATCCACCAAAAGAAAAAAAAAAAAGTAGGTGGTATTATCTGTCTGGCTACTTTTGCTAAATGAAATGTCAGCAAGCTTTATCCATTTTGTTGCACAGATATTGGCTTACTTTTTAATTTTTTCTTTTTTAAAATTCTTATTGGAGTATACTTTACAATGTTGTGTTAGTTTCTGCTGTACAGCAAAGTGAATCTGCTATATGTGTACATATATTCCCTCGTTTTTGGATTTTCTTCTCATTGAGGTCACTGCAGATTATTGAGTCGAGCTTCCTGTGCTATTCAGTAGGTTCTCATTAGTTATCTATTTTACACACAGTATCAGCAGTGTGTAAATGTCCATCGCAACCTCCCAATCCATCCCACCCCTCATACTGTATGATTTCTTTTATAGAGAATTCATTAATGGGCAAAAATAATTCATAAGAAGTCAGAATGGCAGTTTTGATTGAGGAGGGGGTGGATCTTCACTGAAAAGACCACGAGGGAACTTTCTAGAAAAAAAATGAAATATTTTAAAACTTGCTATAGATTGTTTTACATAGGTATGTAAACATTTATTGAGCTGGACACTTACAATCTGTGTATTTTCATAAATAAAATGTATTAACATCCAAAAAAGAGGAAAAAAAATAACTTTCTATTACTATGGAACACAAAGAAGAGAATAATCTTTTCTTTTTTTTCTTTAAGATGGTGGGTAGCTGGAGAGAGGGAAAAAAGGGGAGAAGAAAATACTCTTTCCCAAACTTGAAATCAATACACCTGTAATCAAACCCAAATGAAATTGTATATGCCAAAGTTATTAGACCTAGAGTCTACTTGTTAGAAATAAATATTTTGCCAAAGGATTAAATCCCATTATGTCACGGAGGCTGAGTTTCTTCAGCCAACCAGAAAAACCGTGACAGGTAAAACTTGATAGCATCTATACAGGGGGAGATGCAGGAAGCACAGAACCCCCAAGTTTGCATGAGAAATCTTGGAGTTTCCTGTGTCCCAGATCAGAACCATGCCTTTGTGGGCAGCTCTGGGTTCTCAGACTTACATTTGGGATAAGGCTTACTGGCCTCCATTCTGGCCTCTGCCCTTCCTCCTGCATGTCTCCCCACTGCTTCCCTGGTGCTGTCACCATGCCGCTCACAGCTCACCCATTCTGAAACCCGTCCTCTCAAACTGCTCTTCCAGGCATTATCCTATTCTCCAGTATTTCCTGGCTCCTCTCTCATCATCAAACCTTACTGTTTTATTTGCTGCATTCTCAGGAACTTAGTGACCCACGAGTTTTATTAAATGCTGAGATAAATGGTGACTGTGTTACACCCTCCAAAAAGCAGATTTCTAGTAAACAGCAGCCTCAATGACATAAGTCAGAGAAGAACATCTTAGAATCATGGCAGCATGGAAAAAAAAATCTGTGATATTTTTCAGCCTGCTCCAGCAAACAGCACTTCAGTGATTAGGATGGCTTTGGCTGCAAGTAAGAAAATCTGACTTGAATGGACAAAAAAATGGTAGGAGTATTTTATTATGCCATATGAGAACTGAAAAACAGTACTGAGTGGGTGCTTTGGTGCCCATTTCTTCACTTTGCCCAATTCATCCTGTTCCCCAGCTTGTCCCAGCTAAATGTTCTTATCTTGGCAAGATGTCCATCATAAAGCAGCCCATGATGACACAACCAAGTTCAGGAAAAAAACCATCCCTTGAATTATCAGCGAGAAATGTTTTATAATTGCTCACAAGCAATATTCTCACCCCATTCATGGATCACAGCCTTGTCATGGCAAAGGGGCTTGCATAACTTAGTGAACTCTGAAGGACACCACACAGGGCCACCCAAGATGGACAGGTCATAGTGGAGTGTTCTGACAAAATGTGGTCCCTGGAAGAGAAATGGCAAACCACTCCAGTATTCTTGCTGCAAGGACCCCATTAACAATATGAAAAGACAAAAAGATATGACACTGGAAGATGAGGCCCTCAGGTTGGAAGCTGTCCACTAAGCTACTGGGAAAGAGAGGAGGGAAACTACAAAGAGCTCCAGGACAAAAGAAGCTGCTAGGCCAAAGCAGAAACGACCCTCAACTGAGGATGTGTCTGGTGGTAAATGCAAAGTCTGATACTGTAAAGAACAATATTGCATAGGAACCTGAACTGTTAGGTCCATGAATCAAGGTGAATTGGATGTGGTCAAGCAGGAGATGGCTAGAGTGAACATCGACAACTTAGGAATCTGTGAACTAACACGGATGGGAATGGGAAAATTTAACTCAGATGACCATTATATTTACTACTGTGTGCAAGAATCCCTTAGCAGAAATGGAGTAGCCCTCAGAGTCAACAAGAGAGTCTGAAATGCAGTACTTGAGTGCAGTCTCAAAAATGACAGAATGATCTCAGCTCATTTCCAAGGCAAACCATTCTACATCACAGGAATCCAAGTCTATGCCCCAAACACTGAGGCTGAGAAACTGAAGTTGAATGATTCTATGAAGACTGATAAGATCTTCTAGTGATTGAAAGTCATAGTCATGTCAAACTGTTTGCGACCCCATGGGCTATACGGTCCATGGAATTCTCCAGGCCAGAACACTGGAGTGGATAGCTGTTCCCTTCTCCAGGGGATCTTCCCAACCCAGGGATCAAACCCAGGTCTCCCACATTGCAGGCAGATTCTTTACCACTGAGCCACCAGGGAAGGTTATAGAATTAACAACAAAAAAAGATGTCCTTTTAATCACAGAGGATTGGACTGCCAAAGTAGGATGTTAACAGATACCTGGAGTAACAGGCAACTTTGGCCTTGGAGTACAAAATGAAGCAGGGCAAAGGCTAAGAAGTTTAAATATACTTTCCCAACAATACCAGAAATGATTCTAACAATGAACATCATCAAATGGTCAATACTGAAATCAGACTGATTATATTATTTGCAGCCAAAGATGAAAAAGCTCTGTACAGTCAGCAAAAATAAGACCTGGAGCTGATTGTGGCTCAGATCATGAGCTCCTTATTGCCAAATTCAGGCTTAAATTGAAGAAAGTAAGGAAAACCAGTAGGTCATTCAAGTATGACTTAAATCAAATCCCTTGTGATTTTATGGTGGAAGTGACAAATAGATTCAAGGGATTAGATCTGGTAGACAGGGTGCCTGAAGAACTATAAATAGAGTTTGTAACACTGTACAGAAGGCAGTGACCAAAACCATCCCAAAGCAAAAGAAATGCAAGAAGGCAAAGTGTCTGAAGAGGCTTTACAAATAGCTCAGGAAAGAAGAGAAGTGCAAAGCAAGAGAGAAAGGGCACGATGTACCGAACTGAATGCAGAATTCCAGAGAACAGCAAGGAGAGATAAGGTCTTAAACGAACAAGGCAAAGAAGTAGAGGAGAACAATACAATGGGAAAGACTAGAGAGCTCTTCAAGAAAACTGCAGATATGAAGGAATATTTCATGAAAGGATGAGCACGATAAAGAATAGAAACAGTAAGGACCTAACAGAAGCAGAAGATATTAAGAACAGGCGGCAAGAATACTCAGAAGAAGTATACAACATTTCTTACTGGCCATGATAACCACAATGGTGTGGTGACTCACCTAGAGCCAGACATCCTGGAGTATGAAGTCAAGTGGGCCTTAGGAAGCATTACTACAAACAAAACTAGTAGAGGTGATGGAATTCCAGCTGAACTATTTAAAAGTCTAAAAGATGATGCTGTTAAAGTGCTGCACTCATTATGACAGCAAATTTGGAGAACTCAGTAATGACCACAGGACTGGAAAAGCTCAGTTTTCATTCTAGTCTGAAAGAAGGGCAATGCCAAAGAATGTTTAAACTACTGTAAAACTGTACTCATTTCATGTGCTAGCAAGATTATGCTGAAAACCCTTCAAGTTAGTCTTCAGCAGTATGTGAACCAAGAACTTTCAGATGTACAATCTGGGTTTAGAAGAGGCAGAGGAACCAGAGCTCAAATTGCCAATATTCATTAGATCATAGAGAAAGCAAGGAGATTCTGGAAAAAAACATCTACTTCTGCTTCACTGACTACATTAAATCCTTTGATTGTGTGGATCACAATGAACCATGGAAAATTCTTCTTTTTTAAAAAAAATACTTATTATTTATTGACTTGGCTGTGCCAGGTCTTAGTTACAGCATGTTCCCTGGCCAGGGTTTGAACCTAGGCTCCCTGAATTGAGAGTGTGGAGTCCTAGCTGCTGGACCACCAGGGACCTCTCCTGTGGAAAATTCTTTAAGAGTCTGGAATATCAGATTACCTTACTTGTGTCCTGAGAAGCCTGTACCCAGGTCAAGAAGCAACAGTTAGAACCTTACATGGAACAACTTACTAGTTCAAAACTGGGAAAGGAGTACAACAAGACTGTATATTGTCACACCGTTTAACTTCTGTGCACAGTATATCATGCAAAAGGCCAGGCTGGATGAATCACAAGTTGGAATCAAGATTTCCAGAAATATCAACAACCTCAGATACACAGATGATACCACTCTAACAGTTGAAAGTGAAGAGGAATTAAAGAATCTCTTGATGAAGGTGAAAGAGGAGAGTGAAAAAGCTGGCTTAAAACTCAATATTAAAACACTAAGATCACTGCATCCAATCCCATCACTTCATAGCAAATAGGTGGAGAAAAAGTGGAAACAGTGACAGACTTTATTTTCTTGGGCTCCAAAATCACTGCGGATGGTGACTGCAGCCATGAAATTAAAAGAGGTTTGCTTCTCGGCAGGAAAGCTTTGACAAACCTAGGCAGTATATTAAAAAGCAGAGACATCAGTTTGCCAACAAAGATCCATATGGTCAAAGCCATGGTTTTTCTAGTAGTCATGTACAGATGTGAGAGGATCATAAAGAAGGCAGAGCACTGAAGAACTGATGCTTTCAAACTGTGGTGCTGAAGAACACTTTTGAGACTCCCTTGGATAGCAAGGAGATCAGATGAGTCAATCCTAAAGGAAATCAACCCTGACTATTCATTCAAAGGACTGATGCTGAAGCTGAAACTGCAATACTTTGGCCACCTGATGTATAGAGCAGACTCATTGGAAAAGACCCTGATGCTAGGAAAGATTGAAGGCAAAAAGAGACGACAACAGAGGATAAGATGGGTGTATGGTATCACCAACTCAACTGACATAAATTTGAGCAGACTCTGGAGACAGAGAAGGACAGGGAAGCCTGGAGTACTGCAGTCTATGGGGTCTCAAAGAGTTAGACATGACTTAGGAGTGAACACCAATAATAGTCTGAGATGTCATATGCTCCTTCCTAATCCATAATTGTCATGGACAATGTGAAATTATGCCTGGCTTAGATTATTCACGCTACCATTTAGTCATGTAGGAGAAGGCACACCTCCCAAACAAAATCTAGATTCTTTGCATATAATATTAACTTAATAAATTTAGATATCAATCTGGTCTTTTACCTTAATTTACTTTGATCTCAATTCAGTAACCATATCCTTCCTTCTGTAGAAGGTTTTGCAGTGCTGATCTGTAAGAATTTCAGTGTAAGAAAAAGAGAAGGGAAGGAGGAATCAGAAGACCAAGCAGTTTTGTAGAGTCTAAATTTCGTGATGTCTAAAAGATTTTATTACACGATTGTGTTTCCCATTACCAGTGGCCTTTCCCAGTAACTCGGAACTCAGAAACAATAGAGTAGCTAGACCACAAAAATCACATCAGGAGCAAGTGAGTACACATTTACAAGAGTACAAGAGGTTGCCTGTGGTCCACTATGTTGGTGACGCAGGAATGGAGGCTATTTTATAGCACCAATGAGTGAAAGCACCGGTCACAATGAAGGTGATGCTTTTTCCAGAAGTTGAAAAAGCTATAAAACTGTATCTTAAACCTTCATTTCATTGATCTAGAGTGAAGAATATCAGCCAGGTCCACTGCTCCTAATTTCAAACTGACTTAACTGGACTCCAATGACTAAAAAGTGAACTGAAACCTGAATATTTTTCTCCTGAAAAGTTTTATGAGCACAATTGGCTAGATATAGGGTCTCTGGTTTACATCACTTCACCTGTTAATGAACCTCACAGCACTTTGACCTCCATCACATGGCCTTCCACAAACAGGCTTGTACTATGAAATACATCACCCTCAACGTATCTCAAATAAGGACAAGATCTTCCTCATCTTTATAGTACTCTCTAGTGCTTGGAATAGTGATAATTAATAGCTATTAATATAAATTTATTAAAAAATAATTGCTTGGTTTGAAAAGCTGTTGAAAATAACTTGTTTATAGTATGCACTGTCAATATAAGAAAGAGATCTGTCTAGAGTGTTTCTTTGAAATACATTAAAACGGAAAGTCTATACCCTTAATGTTTAATCTTTTACTAATTGAAAAACCAGGATTGGTGGGATGGGGGGATGGGTGGGAGGGAGGCCGACAAGGGAGGGGATAATGTATACATATAGTTGATTCATTTTGTTGTACAGCAGAAACTAATACAAGGTTGCAAAACAATTATACTCCAATTAAAAAGAAAGAAAAAACTAGATTGCCAGAATAAAGACTGTAAACTAGTTGTGCATTAATTGTATTGAAAAATCAAGACCTACTAGTACATTAGTAATTCTGGATGAAAGTTTCACTTCCAGAAATCATTTTTCTTGTACAGATACATCTCAGTAGACTAATAGGAGTGAAGTGGGGTCTTCCCAAGAGCCAACACTAGAGCTCTGGATTAAAAGTGCTTCACAACAAATAAGAGTCAGAAGAGTAGGGTGAAACTCCTGCATTAGTCTCGTGGCATCACTGTTTGTGTAGGTAAAACCATGTGATCTAAAACAACACCTATGGACAGAAGAACACATTTACTCAATGGATTTCTGAATAATTACATCTTACTGGCTGGGTAAGTATTCAAAAATCTTTCCTTCTCATTTTGAGCAACAGTTTTGTCTCCTACAAAGTTCAGGTATAAGACTGACTTTTAAAGATATTATTATGAGTGATCACAGCCAAACCAGCTAAAACTTGATTTTAGCTTTCCTTGAGGAACTGTTTGACTTGACTGATTGCCCTTCCTATAAGCCATGTTTGGCATCTACTTGAATTAAATAATCTGTGAAGCAAAAATGCCTTCCTTTGCTTCAGTTTGCCATAGCACTTAAAATTCTAACCACTAGTATCAAATTACTCAATTAAACAACCATTGAGAACTTACTACATGAGTGAAATATATTGATTAGTTTTGAGAAAGTTAAAAAAATCTGTTTTAAATAGTATGTAACCCACAGAGGCAAAGGATGAATAAGAAAATAATTATAATTCAGTACATATACACATAAAATACTTATATATGCAAAAATATACTAGAGGGGATCAAAGCTAGAAGAGATGTGATCCAGTTGAGAAAATCAATTGGGAAAATCTTTGTAGACAAGAAAATATGTGTAAAGAATCTTAAAATACAGATGTAAAAAATTTTTAATTTTCTATTGGAGTATGATTGATTAACAATGTTGTGTTAGTTTCAAGTATACAGTAAAATGGTTCAATTATACATATACATGTATCTATTCATTTTCAAATTCTTTTCCCATTTAGGCTGTTACATAATATTGAGCAGATTTCCCTGTGCTATACCGTAGGTCCTTGTTACTTATCCATTTTAAATATAGCAGTGTGTATATGTAAATCCCAAACTCCCTAACTATTCCATACCCTACTCCGTAAACATAGGTTTGTTATCTAAGTCTGTGAATCTGTTTTATAAATAAATTCATTTGTAAAAAGATAAATTTTTAATAGAACTGATAGTGAAAGCAAGTAAAACAGGCATATGAGCAAAATTAAAGAGACTTCTTGGTTTTTATGATTCTTTCAAAATGGGCAAATTCAAAATGGATAAAACCTAACCCAAGGACACTGCAGTGAACAGCTGACAGACAACAGGATTCAGAGGAAAGAAGATAATTGACAGGGAGGTTTTAATGGTCAAGGGGAGCCTTTGAAAGGTCCAGAACATGAGGTACAACAGGGAGATCCTGAAGTTTCTGTGGGTGGTAGGAGATGACTGGTCAATGACATGGCCATCCCAAAATGAGTTTTTCCTTCTCTACCATTTATTCTCAGGCAGTCTCTAACCTCTGTATGCATTAATCTGCTTTGACAAAGCAAAAAGAAAATAAATCTGATGATGCACTTTGCTCGAGAATGTGGAATCTATATTGAGGCCAACCTTAGGGAAACAGGAAATCAGAGTGAAGGTTATAGCTCTGACAGCGACCTGGGCTGGCTGCGCTTTCATTCCTTTCTAGGTCACACTGACATGAGGCCCACAGACAGCTTTGAAATCTGCCAAAGAAGTCAACACATGCCAGGATGGAATGGGATTCCACTTCCTTTTGGTTTTTGTAGCAAAGAACTCTCATCAGATGTAGTCTAGTCTTTAAATAATGTGCCACTTAGCTTAATCATTCTTATAATTCTAAAAAAGCCTTTTGATAGCCACAAATGGGTAAGGAAACAATAAAATGACAACAGATAAATGTACTAAAGATATAAATACTAAATTAAAAGGAAAATTAAAACTAGGAAAAAAAAGTTCTCCTGACTATAATCAATAAAAAGAAAATTCAGAAAACTATATCCTATTTTTCACTTATTAAACTATCCACTGATACTAGCTGATAGAGGAAGCTCTTTGCCATAGGGTAGGAACATGAGATACTGGCATAAGGTTTTGATTCAGTAATTCAATCTCTGGAAATTTATTCCAAGAAAATATATTCTATTTGTAGATCATATTCACATTATTTCTAATAATGCAAAACCATAGACAGCTTAAATATAAACCAAAGACAATGATCAAATTTATTTAGAACAGTAACAGGAAAACTATGTAGAACATGTAATGGTGGTGGTTTAGTCGCTAAGCCTAAAGAGTTGGGCACCCAACTCTTATGACCCCGTGGGCTTTAGCCTGCCAGGTTCCATTGTCTGTGGGATTCTCCAGGCAAGAATTCTAGACAGGGTTGCCATTTCCTTCTCCAGGGGAATCTTCCCAACTCAAGAATCAAACCTGGGTCTTAAGCATTGCAGGCAGATTCTTTACTGACTGAGCTATGAGGGAAGATGGGAAGTGCTTATGAAATATATCATGATGCAAAATTAAATGGATAGCTGTTATGATCACAAGACTATAGCAAGCATACTGATAGTATGTAAAATATAAAACAATGCTTGTTTTACTTGACTACAGAATTTACAAATAAGCTTTCTTTGTCTTTTTGTATAGTTTCTCTGGTACTGACATGTTGCTCTAGTAATTTTTAAAGGCTTTTATGTTTTAAAGTCTTATTCAAGAATTTCTAACTGCAATTGGATTAAAAAAATAATTTCATCACAGTATTTAAAGTACCTGAAAGTATGTATTTGGTCCCATTCAATTTGTTAAATAAAGAAGCTATTGCCTAACGAACAGCACTTAGAAAGGAGTCCTGTGCCCCCATACTAATTGAGAAGGATCCAATAGGCTGTATATTGTCACCCTGCTTATTTAACTTATATGCAGAGTGCATCATGAGAAATGCTGGACTGGATGAAGCACAAGCTGGAATCAAGATTGCCAGGAGAGATATCAATAAAATCAGATATGCAGATGAAACCACCTTTATAGCAGAAAGTGAAGAAGAACTAAAGAGCTTCTTGATGAAAGTGAAAGAGGAGAGTGAAAATGTTTGCTTAAAACTCAACATTCAGAAAACTAAGATCTTGGCATCTGGTCCCATCACTTCATGGCAAATAGATGGGGAAACAGTGGAAATGGTGGCAGACTTTATTTTCTTGGGGTCCAAAATCACTGCAGATAGTGAATGAAATTAAAAGACACTTGCTCCTTGGAAGAAAAGTTATGACCAACCTAGATAGCATATTAAAAAAGCAGAGACATTATTTTGCCAACAAAGGTCTGTCAAGTCAAATGTTTGGTTTTTCGAGTAGTCATGTATGGATGTGAGAGTTGGCCTATAAAGAAAGCTGAGCGCTGAAGAATCAATGCTTTTGAACTGTGGTGTTGGAAAAGACTCTTGAGAGTCCCTTGGACTGCAAGAGGATCCAATCAGTCCATCCTAAAGGAGATCAGTCCTGAATATTCATTGAAAGGACTGATGCTGAAGCTGAAATGCCAATACTTTGGCCACCTGATGCAAAGAACTGATTCATTTGAAAAGACCCTGGTTGATGCTGGGAAAGATTGAAGGCAGGAGGAGAAGGAAATGACAGAAGAGATGATTGGATGGCATCACCGATTCAATGGACATGAGTTTGGGTAAACTCTGGGAGCTGGTGATGGACAGGGAGGCCTGGCGTGCTGCAGTCCATGGGGTCGCAACAATTCAGACGTGACTCAGGATCTGAAATGAATTGAACAAGAGACATCCAACCATGTGTGTTTCTCTCTCATCAACATACCTTCCAATCCCAGACACTTTCTCTACTTATTTCCTTCACCTTTCAACAAATAAAATTTGTAAATCTTAGGCTTTGTAGAGTACCTATTCTTAACTATATCAGGCACGGGTATCTGCAACCCCCATGTATTTATCTACAATACTATAAACTTAATTGAGTCAATTCATTTCTGATCTATCACCTACCTTAAAGATAAAAGATTTCATGATAATTGACACATGTAATGAGATAAAAACTTTATTGTAGTAATGCCTGGCATCAGAGTTCTTTGTCTTATAAAAGGACTTCATTGTGATAGAAAGTGAGACATTGAATATTAAAGATAAAGTGCTCTCCTTAAGAAATTAGAGGAGTTTGCAGTTTTGTTTTGAGCTTGTCAATTAGAAGCAAAGAGCTTCATATTAAAAGAAGGAAGTGCTGTGCTGGGGGAGAAGTCCCTGGTGACGATGTGGAAAGAGGAATAGTTGTAAGAGTTGAACTGTGTGCAATATGACCGCTCCCTGACACTGACAGACATTCGAAAGTTGCGCTGTCTGCAGCAGCCTTGTGTTTGTGACTGCTGTGAGCGACTCTCATTTGCATTGTGTGCGTGCTGAGTTGTGTCTGACTCTTTGTGACCCCATGGACTGTAGCTTGCCTGGCTCCTCTGTCCATGGGATTTTCCAGGCAAGAATACTGGAGTGGCTTGCCATTTCCTTCTCTAGGGGATCTCTCTGGCTTCTGCGTTGGCTCTCATTTAGCTGGGCATAAAAGATTTAGCAAAGAAAATATATTCAGCAGTGTCAGAAAATAGAGTATAAGGTGACCAGAAAAGTAAAAGTTCCCAGGGAACCGGATAAAATCTGGGAAGGGCTTCATTCAGACTTCCACAATAATTGGAACAAGGTTTTAATTAATTTTAGAATCCCATAGATTCCCTGCTGGCTTCCCCAGTAGACAAGCTAATGACAGAGGAAAAACATCACATCCAGGCTTTAGCATCTAGGTCAGTTTTTGCACCACAATTTCATGCTACCTCTTAATTCCATTTTCTATTCATATCTGTTCCAAGAGGCCATAAAAAACATAAATGTCATGGAACAAAATACATGGATAGTAAAAAAAAAAAAAGAAGGAAAAGCTCTTTTAACTGAAATATACTTTTTAGGTACTGAAGAAACCTTCAAACACCTACTGTAGAATGAAATATTAAATAGCAATTGAAATGGCAAAGTTAAAAGATAAATTAGCCTTCTCTATTGCTTTTGTTCCTCCTTCATTTTTCCTCTCTCTTTCCTTTCTTTTCAGTACTTTTCCACTGCTACTCGTGAGATGCAAAGTTTCACAAGGCTCAAATTCATCATTAGAAGATGGGAATCTTATATAAATATAATTCACTACTTTCTGATCCATAAGCCAAAAGCCAGGACATACAGATTAGCGATTTGGGAGGTTGAGAGGCTGGTGTAGCCATTAGTGCCATTTCTCGTGTACATTTTCATTGAGGGTTCCGCTCCAGCCCCTGAGGTACTAAGACATCCTAGGTTTCACAACAGTTTGGACTGGGCATGAAGAATTTGGGAGAAGAGAGGTCATCATCTCATCTATCTCTAACTCAGAGTTTTGTGTAGAGGAAGAGCTTTGACAAAAGACCTGATCTCTAAGAATGATCAAAATGAAAGGAGATTTTTATATGTGGTCCTTCTTCTGACACAACAGCCAGCTAAATCAGTGAACCTGTATTGAGAAATGAAAAATAACATGGCATGCCAAAGGCAGTTACTGCTGATGGAGAATATGGCAGACAAATCTCCACTTTCTTTCTTTCCTGCTTTTATTTTTTTCCCCCAGTGCCATCAATCTCTCCTCCCCTATAAGCCAACATGTCCTCAAGAGCAGCACCGAGCATGACAACAGTCACTTTTTCCCCCCCTAGGGTTTGGCACTGTTTGTTGTTTGGGAACAGTTTGTACCTTATTATATCTATCACAGGGGAGATTAGCCTGAGTAGTCTCTCATGTCTTTTAGTGAAGTGTGGTTTGTAGACCAGAAGCCTGGCCGCAACCTGGGAACTTGTTAGAAATGTGGAAACTTGAGCTTCACATTGAATTGGCAACATGTTAATAAGATCCCCAAGTGATTTTGAGGCATATAAATTTTTAGATGTGCTTTAGGGAAAAATTGGAAGGTTGTACCTTCTATCAGTTCTCGAATTACCAGTGACTGGATAGTGCTACTCTGAGTGGAAAGCATGGGCTTCGCAGGAGGCATTCCTAGGCTTGACATGCCGTGTGTCACTGGGCACATTACCTCACATCTCTAGTTCTCAATTTTCTCATGTTAAATAATAAAGAAATCACACAAAATTGTGAGGATTAAATGGAACCGTGTATCTAAAATATATGCTTCAGGACTTACAATAGTAGTTGTTTTAAACTGACTCCAAGTATGAGCTTCAACCCGTATCTGAAGCTGACTAATGTCATCTCACATGCAATCCTTCACTCAAAAGCTCACTTCCCTTTAGGTGAAAGGACTACTCAAAACCATTTCTCCTAGAAGACTTTCATTGATCTTGAGATTCATGCCTTAGTGTTTTGCTATCCTACTGTGTTTTGTTTTGCTCTGTTTGCATTGCTTTCCTTTTAGTAAGCAATTCCTCAGAACAGAATCACAGTAGCACTAGAACAGGGATGTCCCAAACTAATGAATGACTCAGTGGTGGTATGTACTCACGAGCCTATAAAAGGCAAAAATAGATCAGCTCAGTACCCCTGAAACAGGGAAGAGATTAAGTCTTACATCAGAAAACATGGACTGATTTGGTGGCCAGTATTACGATCAGAAATGGAGACAAAACAGTCTTTGCCCTCAAATATCTTAGTTTGTATGAAGGCAATTTAATAAATGCCATGGAAAAGGAAACCCATGGAATTTGGGGAGCTCATAGAAAGGGACATCTAGACTATATTTCTAGGGTTAGAGATGGAGTGATTTCAGAAGACCTCACAGCTGACATGTCATTTAATGTGCACAATTATGAATGGGTTATTTACACATCTATCAGCTCACTCAGGAATAATAAAAAGCTGGTTGGGTTTAAATCTTAATTGGAAAGTTGAACAAATTATTAATCTTGGTGTGCTTCTTTTCACATATCAGTTTAACAGGAAAAACATCACATCATAGATTAGTTGTAAGAATAAAATAAAATATAAATATATCTATACCTAGTGCTTAAGAAATACTTGCTATTTAGTTCTTTCTTTTTGTATAAATTAGTTTCAAAATAGCCATCATATCTCTTACCAGAATTTCTATATGAGGCAAGTGGGTCAAGATTGCAGTAGAGTCCCCAAGGGGATAATATCTCATGTCAGTATATATGTATACATCTGTATATACACACATTAATATATACACATATGCACACATGTGCTTAGTTGCTCAGTCATGTCTGACTCTTTGTGACCCCATGGACTTAGCCTGCCAAGCTTCTCTGTCCATGGGATTCTCCAGACAAAAATACTGGAGTGGGTTGCCATACCTTCCTCTAGTTATACACACATATATTTATGTGTATATGGAAAATATTTAAATTAAATTAAGAAGAGGAAGAAATGCTGAGGTAGGTAGTCAGCAAAAGCATTTGAGAAAAGCAGGTCTCAAAAATGCCTCAAGGTCAACTCATCCTATACCGAACTATAAGTGCCTCTGAAACTTGCTCTTCCAGCATTTTCCACCTCAGTCTGTGACAACACTCTCCAGCCACTGTCAAGTCAGACATAGGAGTCAATCCTTTAGATCTTCTCATTTATGCCCTTCTCACACCCACCACCAAGTCCTGATGCCTTGATGTCCTAAATATGCCCAGTAACCACTCCCTCTTAAATTCCTCCTTCACAATGTAACCTAGTCACATGGACCTCAGGATTGGACACAGTGTTTGGTATTCAGTACGCTTACCAACATTGCTTTAGAAAATCAGAGACAAAGTGCTGTGTAAATTTTAGACAGTGTATATTTAGGTAAATAACACAAATTGTGACAAAGAGGTCAAGAGTCTTCTCCAACACCACAGATCAAAAGCATCAGTTCTTAGTGCTCAGCCTTCTTTATGGTCCAACTCTCACATCCATACATGACTCCTGGAAAAACCATAGCTTTGACTATATGAACCTTTTCCGGAAACTGTTGTCTCTGTTTTTTTTAATATGCTGTGATTTAGGGTCAAACTTGAAAGGTAAGAAGCATTAGCTGATAAAACCAGCGTATCTGGGCTCCAAGGCCATGCTCCTCCTCGAGAAGGAGGAGCATATAATTTATATTCAACAATTCAAGTAGTAAAGGCTGGAAATGCAAATGGATTTCAAACCACAGTGCTTCAATAAATAGGTGCTGTCATTTGACATGGACGGGAGTGCAAGGGGACATAACAGTCACAGGAGAGGAAGGGTCTCAGCAAAGGAAGTTAACGTGTGTGGGGAGAGGGGGGTCTGGGTGTGGGTGGCAGACCCCAGTGGCTTCACAGCGTTCCTCAAGTTGCCCTTATCAACAACTAGGCAAAGTGGAAAGCAGCCAGCAGACGTGAATTTGGTGGAAATATTTGCAGAATCTGACCACTTCTCAACACCTCTACTACCACAGTCCCCCTCAAAGTCACTGTCTCCTCGAGCCTGGACTCAGCTTTAGCCGCACACAAGCTCGAGGGCTCTCCTTCCTGCCCTAGGGCCCTCCTCAAGGCTCGCACGAGGGATGTTCACCTCTGTCACACCGTGTTATTCCTCTATTCACATCCTCCCCAGGCTGCCCGTCTCACTTCCAGCAAATACAACTCAAGTCCTTATAATGGCTTCTGTGGCCCTACCTGTCCTGCCCCCACTTTGACTCCGTCTCCTACTGCTTTTCCCTTTCCATTCTCTCAGCATCAGCCATACTGGCCTCCTTAGGCTTTTTCAGTCCTCCTGCCTTGGCCCTAGCGCCAGTCATCTTCTCTATATCCCACCGTATCTGCTGGAGAGGTCCACTCTTCCCCCTCCTTTAGCTTCATGATTGAATCTCATCTAGTCAGTGAGACTTCCCACCAGCATCCGGATTAAGGTTCTGCTGCTTCCTCCCGCAACCCAGCTCTGACACTGCCAATTCTCTTCACCTACTCTCTATTTCACGGCATGTTTCACTCCGCAAATGTTGCTTTATTTATTGCCTTGTTGACTGTCTCCTTCCATCCAACCCTTGGGAATATGGAGCTCTGTAGGGTCGGGGATCTTTGTTTTCTTCACTGATGTGTACAATACCTGGCATTTAGTAGGTGCTCAAAAAGTATCGATATTGAATAGTGAATGAAGGCAAGTCAGGAAACTTTTCCAAAATCAGCAAAGTTAATACAGAAGATAATAAGGCAATGCTTTAAGGCATTACCATGCATCCTTGAGCTATGAAACTAGCTTCAGGAAGAGTTACTATTATTCATTCATGTATTTAATAAATATTTGATGAGGGCCTGCTCTATGCCAAGTACTGTTCTCTGTTCTAGGGATGTAACAGTTGGCAAAAAAAAAAAAATAGCCTCAAGAAGGTTGAATTCTAATGGGTAAGACAGACAATTAAAATTAAAATAAACAGGCAAAATACTTAGAAAGTTAGACGGTGGTAAGTGCTAAGCAGATAAAGCAGGCAAGAGGCTAAAATGATTAACATACTTCCTAAGAACCAAAATGATAGTATACAATAATAGAACAGTTTAGAGAAATATTAGGCAGTGTTGAAAATCTTGTACCATTGAAAAAGTTACATTTTTCCTGTGTTTTGGTTTTACTGGAGGCAATGTTTAGGTGTATCATGTGCCTCTCACAAAGTCACCAAGTGGCTGTTGGATTGGTCTCACAGCAGATTCTTGCTTCCTACCCACAGAAAGTTCTGTCCTTCCTATGGGCAGATGAGGTGTGCTTCCCGGGGTAGGTGCAGTAAGCAGGACCTCGTGCATTCAAGAAGCCCCACTGTCTCCAGGAATCCCGAGATAGTGATCAGTGTATGAGAGGCACAGCAGAGTCACCTCATAAGCTGACTTCCACCACTCCAGCCACTCCTGTGGCATTTCACACTCAGAGCGAAGTTATACATGGGTTTATCTCTGCAAGGGCATTTTTTGGTTCCAGGCTCATGCCTACTGATGGCAGTTTCCTTAGTCTCCCTTGAAAGAAACAAAAAATGCCACAAATAGAAAATCAATTGTGGGAGCTCTGGGCTGCCGCCCACTCTATTCTCTTCCTAAGCTACTTGCTGGCCAAGTCCCATCCTCTTACTTCCAGAATTCACTAAGATTCCTGCTTACAGACTTTCTTGCCCCAGTGGAAGGAAATAGAAGTTATGAGTCTCAGTTCCTGGAGGAAGTGCCTAAGATCTGTGTCCACCTATGTTCTTTCCCTACTGCAGTGAACTCTGGACACCGTGGTGAGATGGATCCTGCCTAAGACAATGAAGACTCATTAGGCAAAGCCTCTAAATAAACACAATACAATTATCTGTGGACATGTAGCATAAGCAAAAAATGACCTTATGTTTTTTGCTGTTGTTCTTTTAAAGATTCTTTTGATGTGGCTCATTTTTAAAATCTTTATTGAATTTCTTGCAATATTATTTCTGTTTTATGTTTCTCACATTTTTGGCCATGGGCCACATGGGATCTTAGCTCCTCTGGCAGGGATCGAATCCACACCCTCCGTCTTGGAAGGCAAAAGCTTAACCACTGAACTTCCGGGTAAGTCCCTGACCTTGCATTTTAAGCTACCAAGATTTTAGGGTTGTTTGTTACCATAGCATGACACAGTTCATCCCAAATAAATCCAAAACAAATCTTTTGTGAGCACCTGGCAATCTTTCCTCCCCACCTTAGGGAGAATAGCACTAAGGAATCCAGCGTGTCCGAGGAGAGAGTCCAACACTTTTTAAAATGAGGGAATTTATGCAGATACATGGAAGAGTCAAAGTGCCTGGTATCTGATCACTAGAGAAGGCTACTTTGAAGGGCAGTATAGAAATATGCCCCTGAGATCTCTTCTGATACATCCCAAGAGAATTTTTTTTAAAGTTTTTCCAGAAAGTGGGAGGTTAACCTAAAAGTTTAATTAAAAAAATAGGTGTAACAACAGAAACTCTCTGAATAATGGAGAAGGAAATGAAAACAGAAGAATTTTACTGGTGCACCTTTTGTTGCTTCAGCAGTTCTTAAAATGACCATGGAAGTGAAAGCAAGACTGGGAGACCAAGAGGCCCCACAGCAATAGGAGTGATGATGCCCAAGGGTACAGTGACATCTTGGGAAGTGAGCTGCAGGATGGGTGTCAGCTGTTAGCACCTTCTATGGCTGGAGCAGAGATTAACCCCAGAGCCTATAGCAGATCTTTATTTGGTCCTAGAAGAGCTGATGAGCTATGCCAGGATGTCGCCTAAGGGGAAGGAGGTTGGGGGCCTTATAGGAAATTTCAACATGGAGGCTCAGGCTCAAAATAGGATTTTATTGTCACAGTGATTGCTACACAGATTTTGACAGTCTTCTCCTAGACTGGACTGGGAATTAAGAGTTCATGGGAAAAAGGATAAATGTTTATAGAACCATCCAGAAGGATTTAGAATCTGTTGCAATAATCTGGCACATAAATTTAAATGAAACAATGCATTCACTGCATCTTAACGAAACTAGGGATACATTGGGTCTTAAATCATGACATTTAATGACAGCTACTTGGAAGCCAAACCCATCTGCCCCCAAACAGGAGATATCAATGGTAGTAAAATGGCATACAAATTGAAGCCATGGGATGCCACACCAAAAAAATTATACTTTTAAGGACATCTTTAATTTTCACAGTATATTCTTTCAAGTTTACATAATAGTGAAAAATTATGGAAAAACATGGAAATTATCATCCAAATACCAAGCAGGCACTACAGATAGCACTAGGCTTCACAACGCCATCAGCCTGTAAGTCGCTTCAGGGTAGAAATGGGTGCAATGTCTAGAATAGTCATTCCAGGAATTGTCTGTGAGCTGTGGCTCCCATCACAGCTCACAGGCAGCAGCCTGAATCTGCTTCACTTTAATCAGAAAAGATAGATGGAATGGAGCCCACTCAGTTCATGGCTGCCAGCCCTCTGCGTCTCCCTCCCACAGACACGTGTGCAGGAAGCCTGGCAGCTCCTTTCCCCTTCCTGTCACTCTCACTAGGCTGAGGAGGAGGCAGATGCAGGAGTGGTGGGGGTAAGCAAAGGCTACCAGAGCACTTGCCACACTCCGACCTGCCAGTACAGGCTCCCTACCCAGTGCCCAGTGCTCCTCAGGGACTCTTCCTGGGGTCGAAACTGAGAAATGGGTCTGAGCACCTCAGCAAGGTGTCCCAAAGGAGAGGCAGGCCTTAACAAGTTGGGGCTTTCTTTGAAACAAATAAATGAGATGATTTTACACCCTAATTAAACCCTCTTATCTTTGAAAGAGACAATTGGGAGTTAGGCAACATTCTGTACTCAACACAGAATATCTGCATGAAAGAGTTTAGAGAATCAGTGAAGAGTTAGGTAAAGAGGGAGTGAGAGGATCAAATGGGAAAAATAAATTTTAAGCACTGATGAACTTTTCCAGTGTCCCCAATGGGAAGAATCCCAGTGGGGGACAGTGACACAGGCCCAGACAGGCAACTTTAATTGGGAAGACAACAGACAAACTTGGGATCATGGTCTGCTTCCCTTACTAATAAATGTCCCAAGTGCTCCCAGCACAAACTGTCAAAACAAATCTAGCTTCACTCTGACTTTTTTGATAGGTGTTAACACTCCACTCAAGCAAATTATGAGGCTGCTGTATCAATGTAACCTCCTCTCTCCCCAAAATCAAAAATGTCAGGAAAAATCTAGAGCAGAATTCTCAACTTTAAACACACACTCTAAACAGAGTGAGGATTACAGCCCCTCGAGTTAAGTGACACAAGGCAAACTAGATGTGCGGTTCGAAGTTCTCACCTAGAGCTACAGAACTGCCTTCTTTAATTTATTCATTCATATGCTTCTTATATGGATGGATTAAGCTTGATATAATGGCTAGTAAGACATATATGTTGTACACCTACAGAGTTTATGAAATGGCAGAAAGACAATAATCATATGACAAGGTGAAATGTCCTCTGACAACAGGTTCCTAGGACAGCCTAAAATCATAACTCATAGCAGGATTATTCAATATAGACAAAAGTAGAAACAACCCAAACATCAGTTGATGAACCAATAAACAAAATGTGGTATATCCATACGAAGGAAAATTATGCAGCCATAAAAGAAGTGAAGCATTAATACATACTACTGGGTGGGTGGATATTGAAAACATTATGCTAAAGAAACCACATATTGTAATATTCATGTTATATATAATGACCATACAAGGTAAGTCCAGGCAGACTAAAGCAAATTAGTGTTTACCGGAGGCTGGAGGATGGGAGGAATGAAGAATAACTGCCAGTGGGTTCAAAATTTCTTTAGGGGATAAAAGTGTTCACAAATTAGAGGATGAAGGGCTGCACAAACTTAAAAATGTACTGAAAACCACTGACCCATACACTTTAAGGGGTTTTCCAGGTGGCTCAGTGGTCAAGAATCCACCTGCATAAGCGGGAGATGCAGGAGGCAAAGTTTCATCTCCTGTTTTGGGAAGATCCCCTGGAGGAGGAAATGGCAACTCACTCCTGCATTCCATGGACAGAGTAGCCTAGCAGGCTACATATGGCCCATGGGATCACAAATCAAACACAACTAAGCAAACGGTGAATTTTATGATATGTGAATTCTATCTCCATTTAAAAAATAGTTAAAGGAGAAAAATCTTTAAAGCCTATAGCCTTTTGCGAAGCAACACTAGCCTGATATACAGAACCAATGTTTCTTGTAAGGGTATGTGTGAAGTAGGAGGAAGAGCTTTGGCTTCAAGATAAGGACCATTACTTGCTTCTCATGACTATTTTGCTGGCCAAGGCTTCCTAAGCTAAAAATTAGGGCTCCTTAAATGTTTTTCAGAAATGTAGAAATAGCATGTATAAAATCATCTATTGTAAAGTTGATTCTCAATCAACAATTGACCAAGAATATTACAAAGTTTACATATTGAGATTCACAACTAAGATGAGATTTCTCTAGTCCTCTAGGCTCCCAAAACAGCATCCAGAGACGTGGTATCCAGTGGCAGGTGTGTGTTAGTCATTCAGGCACGTCCGACTCTGTGACCCCATAGAGACGGTAGCTTGCAAGGCTCCTCTGTCCATGGAATTCTCCAGGCAAGAATACTGGGTCGGTTGTCACTCCCTTCTCCAGAGGATCTTCCTGACCCAGGGATGGAACCTGGGCCTCACACACTGCAGGCAGACTCTTTACTGTCTGAACCACCAGGGAAGCCCCATCCAGTGGCATGATTACATCAAACCAAACAAAAAAGCAGAACTGTGATAGCAGGAGTACATGCACAGAACCTGTTAAGGGCTACTACTTCCTTACCATAACATGGCAAGAATTAAATGCCATTTCCTAATTTATGAGTATCTGTGCATCCTGGAAACTCCCTAACTTCATACCATAGTGATTTAAAGTCTCCTATATTTCCTCCTATATTTTGGAGATTCTATGCTTTGGCAAATTAATTAGCTGAAAAGCATAACTATAAGAACACTCTAAAGATGCTTCCTATTGGAAAGACACTGATCAATTTCAATCAAGACCCCTGATGTATCTTAATTGAATAGATAGATGATAAATTTTGATTAAAGTACAGAACATTTAATTAGGAAAAAGATGTTTATACTCTACCAGTTTCCATTGCTTCCCCATCTATTTGCCATGAAATGATGGCACTGGATGCCATGATCTTAGTTTTTTTTAATGTTGAGCTTTAAGCCAACTTTTTCACTCTCTTTCACTTTCATCAAGAGGCTCTTTCGTTCTTCACTTTTTGCCATAAGGGTAGTGTCATCTACATATCTGAGGTTATTGATATTTCTCCCAGAAATCTTGATTCCAGCTTGTGCTTCATCCAGTCTGGCATTTTGCATGACGTATTCTGCATATAAGTTAAATAAGCAGGGTGACAATATACAGCCTTGATGTACTCCATTCCCAATTTGGAAACAGTCTGTTAGTCCATGTCCAGTCCTAACTCTTGCTTCTTGACCTGCATACAGATTTGTCAGGAGGCAGGTCAGGTTGTTTGGTTCCGATCTCTTTAAGAATTTTCCATAGTTTGTTGTGATCCACACAGTCAAAGACTTTGGTGTAGTCAATAAAGCAAAAGTAGTTTTTTTTTTTTTTCTGGAACTCTCTTGCTTTCTTAATGATACAGCAAATGTTGGCAATTTCATGGTGACTACAGCCATGAAAATAAAAGATGCTTGCTCCTTGGAAGAAAAGCTATGACCAACCTAGACAGCATATTAAAAAGTAGAGACATTACCAACAAAGGTCCATCTAATCAAAGCTATGGTTTTTCCAGTAGTCATGTATGGATGTGAGAGTTGGACCATAAAAGAAAGCTGAGCACCAAAGATTTGATGCTTTTGAACAGTAATGTTGGAGAAGACTCTTGAGAGTCCCTTGGACTGCAAGGAGATCCAACCAGTCCATCCTAAAGGAAATCAGTCCTGGATGTTCATTGGAAGGACTGATGCTGAAGCTGCAATACTTTGGCCACCTGATGCAAAGAACCAACTCATTGGAAAAGACTCTGATGTTGGGAAAGATTGAAGGTGGGAGAAGGGGATGACAGAGGATGAGATGGTTGGATGGCATCACTGACATGATGGACATGAGTTTGGGTAAACTTTGTGGACAGGGAAGCCTGGCCTGCTGGAGTCCACACGGTTGCAAATAGTCGGACATGACCAAGTGACTGAACTGAATTCTACCAGTTATAGTTTCCCGATTTTATGTTATATATAAAAACCCAAGTTGAGATGGTAACTTTATCTGAGACCTCTTTATAGCAAATGTATTCATCACAGGGCAGAGTACAATTCTAGGTGTATAGTGGGAGCATGGTAAATACTTATTGCCATGAAAAAGTATTACATAACAGACTAGCTTCCAGCCAAGAAACTGAGATGTTTGTTATATGAATTGTTCTTTTCTCCTAAGGAAGAGACATCCAAAGGCCTCTGTCACCTGGCTCTTGCCTCTGTCTTCAACATCACCTCTTCCACTTGCTCTACTACACACTAGTCTACAGTCACTCTCAGCACTGTCTCCATTTCACAGTCTATAATCAAAGTAATATTTGGAGTGCTGTAAATATGTCATGTCCTTTCTTGCTTCTATGCCCCTAATGATGCTATTTCCTTGCTTTCATCTTCATTCCCATGTCTCTATGAGGTTAAATCTTATGTATCACCTGTGATTCAGCTCCAGTGTAGTCTACTCAAGGAATTCTCCTGATCTCCCCAGCCCTGCTCCTCAATGAGGCTGAGGGGTCCCTCATATATCCTTATTATCTAATAAACTGTCTGAGTGTGTTATAATTGTCAGCTTACTTATATGCCTCCCATCCTAGACTGTGGACCTATGGCTTTCATATTCCTAACACAGTATCAGACACTGAATAAATGTTAACTGACTTCAAGAATAAATGGGTGGATGAATAAATAAATCCATAGTTTAGTCCTAATGGTATTCAGCAATTCATTGCAACAATTTTGATTATTGCCAACTTCTGAAGTTTCCTCAACTTTAATACTTGAAGTCAAATAATTACATTTGATGAGAAAGACGATTAGTCTCATTTAAATAAAACTCAGCATTATTATCACATGTAATTTATAACAAGTTAATCCAACTCATACTTAATGATATGAATAATTGCTATCATGGCATAAGTTCACTTGGCATAAAGTCAGACAGTTAACACAAACAAGTGCAAGTAATGTTGCTTTTATTTAAGCCAAGTAAGTAATTCTCCCAAACCACTGAGGGAAAAGAAACTGGGCAAAGAAGGAGGCTACTCTGCCTGATTCTTTAATCAGGAGCTGAAGTGGTTTGTGAAGCAGAAGCATCCAATATCCTTCACTTTTAGGAGCTAAGGGCCACAAAAATGTCATTCTTAGCTATTTGCTGGTTCACCCATTAATGCTAACAGTTACCTAAAGGAAGAATGGGAAGATGTTGGCAATTGCTTTAAATGTCTTTCCTCAATCAGTCTCTCAAATGGGCTTTCTTTTTGAAGCTCAAAACCTTTGAATTTTGAAGCTGTTTTTTGTAGCTGAGTGCCTGGGTAGCATTCCATGGTTCAAGAAAGAAAATGTGACACATATATACAATGGAATATTACTCAGCCAAAAGAGGAATGAAACTGTCATTTGCAGAGATGTAGATGGACCAAGAGACTATCATATAGAATGAAGTAAGTCAGAAAGAGAAAAACAAGTATCATATATTAACTCATGTATGTGGAATCTAGAAAAATGATATGGATGAACTGTTTTGCAAAGCAGAAATAGAGAAAGATGTAGAGAACAAATGTATGGACATCAAGAGGGGAAAGGGCAGGATGAAATGGGAGATTTGGATCAACATATATACACTTCTATGTATAAAACAGAGAGCTTATGAGAACCTACTGTGCACAGGGAACTCTACTCAATGCTCTTTGCTGACCTAAATGGGAAGGAGACACAAAAACTAAGATCATGGCATCCGGTCCCATCACTCCATGGCAAATAGATGGGGTGGCAATGGAAACAGTGGCAGACTGTATTTTCTTGGGCTCCAAAATCACTGCAGATGGTGACTGCAACCATGAAATTAAAAGATGCTTGCTCCTTGGAAGAAAAGCTATGACCAACCTAGACAGCATATTAAAAAGCAGTGACATTACTTTGCTGATCAAGGTCCATCTAGTCAAAATATGTTTTTTCCAGTAGTCATGTATGGATGTGAGAGTTGGACTATAAAGAAGGTTGAATGCTTAAGAACTGATGCTTTTGAACTGTGGTGTTGGAGAAGACTCTTGAGAGTCCCTTGGACTGCAAGATCAAACCAGTCAGTCCTAAAGGAAATCAATCCAGAATGTACATTGGAAGGACTGATGCTGAAGCTTTAATACTTTGGCCACCTGATGCGAAGAGCTAACTCATTAGAAAAGACCCTGATGCTGGGAAAGATTGAAGACAGGAGGAGAAGGGGACGACAAAGGACAAGATGGTTGAAGGGCATCACTGACTCAATGGACCTGAGTTTGAGCAAACTCCAGTAGATGGTGAAGGACAGTGAAGCCTGGCATGCTGCAGTTCGTGGGGTGGCAAAGAGTCAGACATAACTGAGTGACTGAACAACAACAAACAGTGATCACTGATTCACTTTGTTCTACAGCAGAAACTAACATAACGTTGTATAGCAATGATACTTTAATGAAATGATAAAAATGAGACAGTAGAGTCATTCTGGCAGCATAAAGAATTGGATTGGACTTGGCTTATTTGATCTATGTAGAAGGAAATAAACCTCTTGACTTGAGAATTCTAGAGCAGTTAAGTCATGGAAAGCATGTATTGAAAGAAGGCCTTAAACTGTCCATGTAAAAAACCCAGGAATCATGAGAAAAAGCAAAGGACCATTTTGCTCTGCCCTGATTCTGCTTTTTCCCTCTCACAGATATAGACTGTACTCATAAACTGATTTTAATTCCACATGTCACTCATTAATTACAATCTCAAAAGTTAGCTATTACTATGGAGAATCTGCAGTGCAGACCGTGCTGAGTTATACTTCTGGTACCAGCTGCCTCCCAGAAGGAGTAAAAAGTGTTTACTCTCAGAAGGTGTAAAAAGTCTTATTTGATTCCAGAGATTCATTTGGATCAAAAGAAATTAAGAGTGTAGAAGCTGGGTTTTTGTACAGCCACTCAGTTCTTGAAGGATGAAAGAGAACCTTAAAAGTTGAGAGAAAAGGAGAGCAAGGAGGGAGAAGGTAAGAAAAAACTGAACATTTCCCTTCTGTGTTTAGGTGTCACAAACAAGGTGCCAATCCATAATTGCGTAGACATAACTCATTGCTTGGGAAAAAAAACAACTCATGTCACCTTCTAAAATATGTTGGTCATTAAAAGGAATCAAACCAATATATTTACTCTCTGACCAATAATACCTGTACTTCAAGTTAGGTATAGATAGCAATTGTTTTTTTCATATTTCAAGTTGATTTCAACTTCAACAAGATTCCTTGTTGAAATATGAGTTTAGTAATTATGATTTGATGTGAACGAGCTTCTTTTCAACATATTTACTGCAATTTTTGCATTCTTTCCATTAACATGAGACAGTCATATTTAGGTTGTGTAAATTATTTTTAAATTGGCTTTATTACAGACTTAGTATTTGGGGTATAATTTGAACTCCTACACATCTTAATTCATTTGAGATCCAATTAAATTATTTTGATATTCCAAAATTCTTAGCTCCCACTCATTTTTCTCATTCCAACAGTTACTCTCTTATTTATAACTAATTTGTCAGAGAGGAAGTCAGGTCAATTAAATAAGGCACCGGAAGTGTATTCAAATGAATCTGTTCTGCTTCCAACTGATAATCTACTTTGCATTTGGGCTCATCATATCACCAATGCATCTGTGTGTTTGTGTCTTTATTTGATAAAAAGAAAAAAAAGATTTGTATCAGTGATTCCCTTGGATCACAAGCAAAATACTTGATACAAATCTTATTAGACTGGGAACTCCTTGAGGGCCACAGTCATTCTTCAACACTGAATACTAGTGTTATAGCATTGGAATGCTAAAATGCATTAGAATTTAATGCATTTTTAATGCATTAGCATTTAGTGTTCATTTATTCTGCCCATGTATACTGTTTGATCCAATATTCTAGAGGATAGAATAAAGTTGACTAATTTGTTTGGTTTCCTTGGTTTGCTTTTTAAGACAAGTACATGTAAAGATTGGCTTCCCAAGTGGCTCAGTGGTAAAGAATCTGCCTGCCAGTTCAGGAGACTTGGGAAGATGCCCTGGAGAAGGAAATGGCAACCCACTCCAGTATTCTTGCCTGGAAAATCCCATGGACAGAGGAGTCTAGTGGGCTACAGCCCGTGGGGGTCACAAAGGAGTCAGACATGACTGAAGGATTAAACAACAAAAACAGCAAGTCTGTAAACCTCTCTAGAATGAGGTACTGATATAAGCTAGTCTTGCATAGTGATTCTGATGTAAACTGTGCTCAATTAGGCACAGGGAACCATGACTGTTGTTTTACAAACAGCCACAACATGCTAAGTCAACTGAACAATAGGGAAGACTGACACACTGGTTAATAGGTGCTCCTGGAATATACGCTAGATTTTACATTTTCCTGTTGGAACTTCACTTTTCATATTTGTACATTAAAAGTTTCAAGAAATCATGCATGTAAAAAGTCATTCTAAACTTTGTTTTACCCTTAATAATCTAAATTTATTGAACCACAAGAACTTTTTACGAGAAATATAAAGAACGTCCTAAGGAACAAACTTTGGACAAGCTTATCATAAAGCATATTGTTGAAGACTGACTATACCATTGACAATTTGTGCCTTTTCTGATAGCTTGAGATGAGTAAAGCACTTTAAAACTTAAAAAAGTTTTAAATGTTTTTTTCCCCTAAAAGGGAAAAATTTTATTTTGCAAATTTAGTAATAAAATATTTTAAAAATTGGAAATAAGGAGTAAAACTAGTAATCATCAAAATAACACACATAAAAATCATACTAAGGATTTTGATCTATATCCAGTGAGAGTATCTACATGTGTTTGTCTGCATAAATTCATACTCTGACAAAGGATAGAGAATTTCCATCAGAAACCTATAACAGATATTATACACACACACACACACACACACACACACACATATGTATATATATGTAAGGGTAAATCATTGAGGCTTCCTCTTTTAAAAGGATACATGAAACATTCCTTGCAATTACAGATAATACTGGAAACGGAACTGTTGGAAAAGATACATAATAAAGTTTGGTAACAAAGAGAACTACCACTTTTGGTAGATGATCACTGTCTATTTACAAATATCAATAAATAAATGGACAAATTATTTTAAAATTAGATAATTAAGCAAAGAGGCCATATTATGATCAATATATGAAAATCACTGATGTTGATAATAATTGGAAAATTTAGAAAAAGAAACAGTGGAAACAATAATTATAAAATACTAGGAAAAATAAATGTTCAAATAATTAGGTAGAAAATTAAGTTTATTAAATAACATAAAATAAAACTTGATTACTGGAATATTTCATGTTCCTGGGAAGGAAGATGCAATACTGTGAAGCTGTCAATTTTTCATAAATAAATCTTTAAATTCAGACAAATTAAAATGGATATCTCAATATGATTTTTCAGGTATAGCTGCATACTTATTCTAAATTTAATATGCAAGATTAAAATTTTACAAGTAGACAAGAAGTTTTTAGAAAATAATCAAAAAGGTAGTAATTTCTTGTCAAATATGAAGACATGGCATGTAACTATTGTAATTAGAATATCATCATTTGGGTTCTAAGTTAAAAATAATGAAGTAAAAACCAAAGCCCAACCTATGAATATATGGGAAAATATATTTCAAGTATATTCAAAACCTTTAATATTATACAATTTAACATTTCAAACCAGTGGGGGGAAAATTACGGAAATAATTGGCTATATATATGAGGGTAAAGCAAGATTTTCACCTTACAAAATTCATAAAAACTAGTTTCAAATAGATTACAAACATAAATGTGGAGAAGTATGAAATAAATAGTGAAGAATATCTTAATCCCTTAGAATGTGATAAGCCTTTTTAAATCAAACACAAAGAGAAAATCATGAAGGAAAAAGCTAACAAATTTGGCAATTTCAAAAGTAAAATTTTAGAAAATGATGACACTACAAATATATTAAAAACAAGTAATTTACCTGAAGAAATATTTGCATCGTATATAACAGGAAAGGACTAGTAATAATACTAAGATATAAGTAAACTTCAATAAAAATAAACAGACTTCTAAAGCAAAGAAAAATAAAAACAGGTAATTCACAGAAGAAAGATGATATGCAAATAGCCAATATATATTTTAAAATATAGATGCAACACAAAAATTAACTAACAAGTTAATTTAACACCCATTTATGATTAAAAAAAAAACTCTCCAATAAGTGGGCACAGAGGGAACCTATATCAACATAAGAAAGTCATACATAACAAACCCACAGCAATTCATTCTCAGTCATGTAAAACTGAAAGCATTTCCTCTAAGATCAGGAAGAAGACAAGGATGTCCACTCTAACCACTATTATTCAGCATAGTTTTGGAAGCAGACAAGAGAAAGTGGTAAAAGGAATCCAAACTGGAAAAGAAGTAAAACTGTCATTGTTTCAGATGACATGATACTATACATAGATAATCCTAAAAATGCTACCAGAAAACTACTAGAAATCAATAAATTTGGTAAAGTTGCAGGATATAAAATTAACACACAGAAATCTCTTGCATTCCTATACACTTAACAATGAGAGATCAGAAAGAGAAATCAAAGAAAAATTCTATTTACCACTGCCACAAAAAGAATAAAATACTACGAATAAATCTACCAAAGAAGGCAAAAAGACTTGTACTCAGAAAACTATGATATTGATAAAAGAAATCAAAAATAACACAGATGAAGAGATATACCATGTTTTTGGACTGGAAGAAGTCAGTATTGTCAATGTGATTATATTCCCCAATGCCATCTATAGATTCAATGCAATCCCTATCAAATTACTAATGGCATTTTTTCACAGAATTAGAACAGAAAATTTTACAACTTGTATGGAAACACAAAAGACCCTCAACAGCCAAAACAATCTTGAGAAAGAAAGAGAGTTAGAGGAATCAGGCTCCCTGACATAGACTATACTACAAAGATAAGGTAATAAACTGTATGAAACTGGCACAAAAACCAAAATAAAGACCAATAGAACAGAATAGAAAGTTCAGAGATAAGCCTATCATTCCCTAATTCATGACAAAGAAGGCAAGAATATAAAATGTGGAAAAGAAAGCATCTTCAATAAATAGTGCTGGGAAAACTGAACAGCTACATGTAAAGAATAAAATTAGAACATTCCCTAACACTATACACAAAAATAAACTCAAAATTAATTAAAGATATACATGTAAGGCTAGGCACTATAAAACTCTAGAGGAAAACATAGGAAGAACACACTTTGATATAAATTGCAGCAGGATCTTTTTGGGTTCACCTCCTAGAGTAACGGAAATAAAAATAAAAATAAATAAATGGGATCTAATTAAACATAAAAGTTTTGCATAGCAAAGGAAATCATAAACAAAAAGGCACCACACAGAATGGGAAGAAATATTTGCAAACAAAGCAACTGACAATGGATTAAATGCCAGAACATACAACAGCTCATGCAGCTCAGTATTAAAAAACAAACAAAAAAATAACCAATCCAATCAGAAAATGGATGAAGATCTAAATAGACACTCTTCAAAGATGACATGTAGATAGTAAACAAGCACATGAAAAGATGCTTAATATTGATAATTATTAGAGAAATGCAAATCAGGACTACAGTGAGGTATCACCTGACACCGGTCAAAATGGCCATTATTTAAAAATCTACAAACAATAAATGCTGGAGAGGGTATAGAGAAAAGGGAAGACCCCCTACATTGTTAATGGGAATTTAAATTGGTACAGCCAATATGGAAACCAGTATGGAGTTTCCTTAAGCTGAAAATAAAGCTGCCATATGACTAATCCCACACTTGGGCATATACCCAGAGAAAACCATAATTTGAAAAGGTACATGCACCGCAATTCATGGTGGCACCATTTATAACAGTCAGTACATGGAAGCAACCTGAATGTCCATCAACAGAGGAATGAATAAAGCAGATATACATATAATGGAATATCACTCAGCCATAAAAAGAACAAAATGGCATTTGCAGCAACATGGACGGGACCTAGAGATTGTCATATTGAATGAAGAAGTTAGACAGGGAAAGATGCATAGCCTATGGTGTCACTTATAAGTGGAATTTAAAATATGACACAAATTAATTTATTAATATTTATAGAAAAGAAATACACTCATTGACAGAAAACAAACTTATGGTTACCAAACAGGAAAGTGGGGAGGGCTAAATCAGTTTAATATTAATAGGTACACACTGCTATATATAAAATAAACAAGGACCTACTGAGTAGCACAAGGACTATATATATTTTTAATAACCTATAATGAAAAAGAATCTGAAAAAGAATATATATATACACACACATACCTGAATCACTTTGCTATACACTTGAAACTAACACAGCAGTGTAAAATAACTGTACTTCGTATATACGATGGAATATTACTCAGTCATTAAAATGAATTAAATAATGCCATTGCAGCAACATGGAAGGACCTAGAGATTGTCCTACTGAGTGAAGTAAGTCAGACACAGAAGGACAAATATCATACCTCCCTTATATGCAAATCTAAAAAGAAATGATACAAATAAACTTATTTACAAATTAGAAACAGACTCACAGACTCAGAGAATGAACTTATGGTTACCAGGCGGAAGGGTGGAGAGAAGGGAGAATTAGAGAGTTTGAGATGGACCCGTACACACGGCTATATTTAAAATGGATAACCAGCAAGGACCTAACGTATGGCACAATGGACTCTGATCAGTGTTACGTGGCAGCCCAGAGGGCAGGGGGGTTTGGGGGAGAACAGTTACATGTATACCTGTGACTGAATCCTTCTGCTGTCCACCTCAAACCTTCACAACACTGTTAATCAGCTCTGTTCCAATATAAAATAAAAGTTAAAAAGCAAACAAAAACACAAACAAAACTATATTTCAATTTAAAAACCCTACTGTTCTGATGATATCATGATCCTCTGGACTAAATTATGTTCAAAGCTAGTGTACTTCTGGGCCTTTCTGTTAGGCAAGGCAATGAATTTTCTTGATTAAAAAAAAAAGAAATTAAAAAATCTGAGTATGCCTCTAACAAGTAAAGCCCAGGCCCAGATGGCTTCATTGGTGAATCTATCAAATGTTGGAAGAATTAATGACGATTCTTCATAAACATTTTCAAAACAGAGAAAATGATAGGATACACCTTAACCCATTCTATGAGGTCAGCATTATCCCAATTTCAAATCAGTCTTCAATTTCAAAGACATCACAAGGTAAAGAGATATTTGTCTATAATTTTTTTAGGAATTAGTTGCAAAAGTCCTCAGTGAAATGCTAGCAAACTGAATCTAGCAAAATACATAGAGGATTATAAATCATGATCAAACAGCACTAATCTCAGGAATGCAAGGTATAACATATACATCCAAAGGAAAAAAAAATACAATATGCCATATTCAGATAATAAAGGACAACACCCATGTAATCATCTCAATAGATGACATAGAAAAAATATTTGGTAAAACATGTATCTTTCGTTTCTATAAGTAGAAAAGCACTTCTTCAATGTAATAAAGAGCATCTACAAAAAATTTCCACAAACAAATTTAAGAAAAAGGATGTTTGGTTGCACCCCTTTCCTTCAAATATTTTGTTGTTTACTCACTTAAGTCATGTCTGAGTCTTTCGTGATTTAACGGACTGTAGTCCATCAGGCTCCTCTTTCCATGGGATTTCTCAGGCAATAATACTGAGGTGGGTTGCCATTTCTTTCTCCAGGGGATCTTCCCAACCGAATCAAACCCATGTCTGCTGCATTGGCAGGCTAATTATTTCCCACTGAGCTACCTGGGAAGCCCTAAAATATTTTAGTTAGAGCAATTAGGTAAGACAATGAAAAGGGAAAAAAAAAATCCAGATTGGAACTAGAACTAGCAAACTTATCACATAATATGATTTGGTATATAGAAAATTCTAGGTCTCTAAGTCACTAAAAATCTTTCAGAACTAATACATTCAGCAAGTTCTTTTAAAAAAAATCAATATACAAAAATCAGTTATTCCCACCAACAGTGTAAGAGAGTTCCTTTTTCTCCACATCTTCTCCAGCATTTATTGCTTGTAGACTTTTGGATGGCAGCCATTCTGACTGGTGTAAAGTGGTACCTCACTGTGGTTTTGATTTGCATTTCTCTGATAATGAGTGATGTTGAGCATCTTTTCATGTGTTTGTTAGCCATTTGTAAGTCTTCTTTGGAGAAATGTCTGTTTAGTTCTTTGGCCCACTTTTTGATTGGGTCGTTTATTTTTCTCAAATGGAGCTGCAGGAGTTGCTTGTATATTTTTGAGATTAATTGTTTTCCGTTGCTTCGTTTGCTATTATTTTCTCCCATTCTGAAGGCTCCCTTTTCCCCTTGCTTTTAGTTTCCTTTGTTGTGCAGAAGCTTTTCATTTTAATTAGGTCCCCTTTGTTTATTTGTGCTTTTATTTCCAATATTCTGGGAGGTGGGTCACAGAGGATCCTGCTTTGGTTTACATCGGAGAGTGTTTTGCCTATGTTTTCCTCTAGGAGTTTTATAGTTTCTGGTCTTATGTTTAGATCTTTGATCCATTTTGAGTTTATTTTTGTGTATGGTATTAGAAAGTATTCTACTTTCATTTTTTTACAAGTGGCTGTCCAGTTTCCCAGCACCACTTGCTAAAGAAATTGTCTTCTCTCCATTGTATATTCTTGCCTCCTTTGTCAAAGATAAGGTGTCCATAGGTGCGTGGATTTATCTCTGGGTTTTCTATTTTGTTCCATTGATCTATATTTCTGTCTTTGTGCCAGTACCATACTGTCTTGATGACTGTGGCTTTGTAGTATAGCCTAAAGTCAGGCAGGTTGATTCCTCCAGTTACATTCTTCTTTCTCAAGATTGTTTTGGCTATTCGAGGTTTTTTGTATTTCCATACAAAGTAGTACAGCCACTATGGAGAACACTGTGGAGATTCCTTAAAAAACTAGAAATAGAACTGCTACATGACCCAGCAATCCCACTACTGGACATACACACAGAGGAAACCAGAATTGAAAGAGACACGTGTACCCCAATGTTCATCGCGGCATTGTTTACAATAGCCAGGACATGGAAGCAACCTAGATGTCCATCAACAGACGAATGGGTAAGAAAGCTGTGGTACATATACACAATGGAATATTACTCAGCCATTAAAAAGAATACATTTGAATCAGTTCTACTCAGGTGGGCGAGACTGGAGCCTATTATACAGAGTGAAGTAAGCCAGAAGGAAAAACAACAATACAGTATACTAATGCATATATATGGAATTAGGAAGATGGTAATAATAACCCTGTATGCGAGACAGCAAAAGAGACGCAGATGTATAGCACAGTCTTTTGGACTCTATAGGAGAGGGCAAGGGTGGGATGGTATGGGAGAATGGCACTGATTCATGTACATTATCATATGTGAAATCAATCGCCAGCCCAGGTTTGATGCTTGATACAGGGTGCTCAGGGCTGGTGCACTGGGATGACCCAGAGGGATGGAATCAGGAAGGAGGTGGGAGAGGGGTTCTGGAAGGGGAACACATGTATACCCATGGCAGATTCATATCAATGTATGGCAAAACCAACACGATAATGTAAAGAAAAATTAATTAATTAATTAATTAAATTGAGAAGATTATCCATTAAAATATGCTCAAAAAATAATAAAGTACTTAGGAATTAGTTTAACAAAACAAGTACAAAACATATTCTGAAAACTAAAAAAATCATTGTAATAAGAAAGTTAAGTTCTATATAGAGATTAAAGATATCAGCTTCATGGAATAGAAGGTGATGTTTTTCAGATGGCATGTTCCCAGATCTTTTGATCTATGGAGTTAACACAATCCTTTTCTAAACCCCAGCTGACTTCTTTACAGAAATTGGTCAGTTGATCCTAAAATTCATATGGATGGATCATCCAAAACAATCTTGAAGAAAAAAGAAAAAAAAAACAAAGTTGAGAATAAAAAGGAAAAGATGGCCATGTAGGAAGATTCTGAACTCACCTCCTCCCACAGACACACCAAATCTACAGCTATATATGGATTATTTTCCTCTGAAAACTATATGAACTGCTTTCCCCAAAGGATAAAAAGACCACATTGAGATGGGCAGGAGAGATACAACTTTGGATCAAGTAATTGTTTCTTAGATATGCTACTAAATGTGAAAACAAACACATACAGGTATATTACACTTAGTAAAAATTAAAAATTTTCTTAGGTCGAAGAAAACATGCAGGAGGTGAAAATACAACCTAATACCCACAGACTGGGGAAAATATTTGCAAATCATGTATATGATAAGGGACTTGTACCTGGTATATACAGATCTTTTAATAGTAAGGAAACAATCACATTTCAAAATAGGCAAAGGTCAAAATAGACACTTTTCAAAAAGATAGGCACACGATCAATAAGCAACTGAAAATATGCTTAACTTCATTATTCATTATATTAATGCCAATAAAAACCACAATCAAATACTACTTCTCATCTACTAGAATGACTATAATCAGAATGACATATAGTAACAAGTGTTTGTGAGTGTTTGTAACCTGTATACACTGCTAGAAGGAATGTAACATGGTACCGCCTCTTTGGAAAAACAGCCTGGCAGTTTCCAAAAAGTTTAAATATAGTTACCATATGACCTAGAGATTCCAGTCTCAGGAACAAACCCAAGAGAAAAGGAGATATGTTTACATAAAAACTTGTACATGAATGTTCACAACATTATTCATAATAACCAAAACATGGAAATATCCAAAATGTCCATTAACTGAAGAATAGATAAACAGAATGTGGTATATCTATATAAAATAGTGTCATTCATCCATATAAAGTCACATACAGTATGATTCCATTTATATGAAATGCCCAGAATAGGTAAATCTATAGGAACAGAAAGTGGATTAATAATTGCCTAAGGTTTTCAGACCTATCTCTTGAGAAACCAGTATACAGGTCAGGAAGCAACAATTAGAATTGGACATAGAACAACAGACTGGTTCCAAAAAGGAAAAGGAGTACGTCAAGGCTGTATATTGTCACCCTGCTTATTTAACTTGTATGCAGAGTACATCATGAGAAACACTGGGCTGGAAGAAGCACAAGCTGGAATCAAGGTTGCAGGGAGAAATATCAATCACCTCAGATATGCAGATGACACCACCCTTTTGGCAGAAAATGAAGAGGAAATAAAAAGCCTCTTGATGAGAGTGAAAGAGGAGAGTGTAAAAGTTGGCCTAAAAGTCAATATTCAGAAAACTAAGATCATGGCATCTGGTCCCATCACTTCATGGGAAATAGATGGGGAAACAGGGGAAACAGTGTCAGACTTTATTTTTCTGGGCTCCAAAATCACTGCAGATGGTGATTGCAGCCATGAAATTAAAAGACGCTTACTCCTTGGAAGGAAAGTTATGACCAACCTAGATAGCACATTTAAAAACAGAGACATTACTTTGTCAACAAAGGTCCATCTAGTCAAGGCTATGGTTTTTCCAGTAGTCATGTATGGATGTGAGAGTTGGACTATATATAAAGAAAGCTGAGCACCAAAGAATTGATACTTTTGAACTGTGGTGTTGGAGAAGACTCTTGAGAGTCCCTTGGACTGCAAGGAGATCCAACCAGTCCATCCTAAAGGAGATCAGTCCTGGGTGTTCATTGGAAGGACTGATGTTGAAGCTGAAACTCCAGTACTTTGGCCACCTCATGCGAAGAGTTGACTCACTGGAAAAGACCCTGATGCTGGGAAGGATTGGGGGCAGGAGGAGAAGGGGACAAGAGAGAATGAGATGGCTGATTGGCATCACCGACTCAATAGACGTGGGTTTGGGTAGATTCTGGGAGTTGGTGATGGACAGGAAGGTCTGGCATGCTGCAATTCATGGGGTCACAAAGAGTCGGACACAACTGCAGTTTTCAGAGTTGGGAATAGAGAGGACTGCTTATGAATATGGGATTTCTCTTGTGAGATAAACTATTCTCAAGATGATTGTAGTGATAGTTCCATAACTCTGAGTATACCAAAAAATAATCGCATACTATAAAGGAGAAAATCACAAGAAAATATGAATTATAGTTCAATAAAGCTGTTTTAAAAAGGATAAGACTGCACAATAAACCATATCTTTCACTATTTTCTTAGGTGCAACTAGTGTTAAAGCAATTTTCTACTATACTTTGATTTGTTCAACACATGCATTTTTCGTTTCTATATAAGGCCCTATAGTTCTCATTTACCTTTTATCTTGAGTAATCTGAGTTTTGTATACATTTGATTACAAGTAAAGAACATTAGAATAAACAACAATTTGTGTCTATTATTGGGAGCTTTGTTCTTCTGTTCCAGAGATTACTCTGGGAAAAAAATTGGTCAAGAACAAGTAGGCTGAAATTTGGATATGCTACTGCTTCCATGGACAAAGAAGTCACCATTTGTAACACACAACTTTATTTAGCAATAAAGAACTTGCTTCTAAGAGGAAAACACCTCTTGAGCTAAAGCAAATAGACCCCTCCACTAGAAGAGGGGATTTGGCTTCCCACTTGACTCCCCAGAAGTGGATTTCATAAGTCTACATGCAACCCAGAATTGAGCCACATTATCTACTCACAATAAAAAATGTGGGTCTTAAGTACCCAGTTTTTATTTCTTCATGTTGCCTGATAGAGCTTCTACTGATGAGCCAACTAATAGAGGAAAATGCGGATGACCTATAGCTGCTTCCTTGTCAAAAGAAAAAAAAAAAAGAAATGGTCTCCAATTATACACATTAGCCTTAATTTTGGCCTTTGGATGATCAGATAATGTTTCTACCCATGAAATGAAATCTTGTGGCGAGCCCGTGCTTTTCAGTGTCAAAAATAAAAGCTTCCAATTAACTGTCAAAAGCTTTTCCAGCATCTGGAGACAGGAGTAAATTGGAGTCTTTTATATTGGTAGCTTTTTGACATTATATTAAACAATCTTCTAGGGTTGTCACAGTCCATTCTCCTTTGTATCTATCCCATTGGTTTGTGTTTACCAATTGTTTTATTAAGCAATCTAATCTTTTAGCTCAATTCCTACATTTCTTATATTGGGGTGAAATCAAGGGACATTTCTGCTACCGTGTAATCTTTGCATCCTGTTTGCAGGAGAATAAGGCTGTGTCTATCTCCTGGAGTGCATGATGAGTTTTTCCTCTTCTCTTAAAGTCACTCCTGCACGGGGTTATGTGTAGCTGTCTCAGCAGTGGCAACCCTAGAGGGTGCTGTGTAGACAACTAATCGGAAATTGTAGGTTGGTGTAGTCTTTTCCACAAGGTAAGGTAAATATCAGAGCTATTGATCCATGCTTATGTACTTCAAGTCTAAGAGATTTTCTTTTTAGAATAGAAAATGCTGCATGGAAACATTTTCCATTTCCCCATATCTTCTCTACACTCAAGGATTTTCTTTGTTTTACATTTTGAAAAGGTAATCAAGTCATATAAGTGAGCTAAGGATTTTTTATTTGCTCTTAACTCTAAGAAAAGTTGGAAGCAGAGAAGCCTCTTTTTTATTCCTTCATATGTTAATATCTGGGGCTATTTTCTCACTCAGTTTCTATCTTCTTTGTTCCTCTTTCATCAGAATGTCTGCATTTACCAAATTTAACTTGTGTTCCTTTTGGATTCATAAAAGCATATTTTTCTTTAATCAAACTCTCTTCCCTCTGGGAAGCTAAATATTATTCTAGGCTGAGCATATTCTATATTAACAAAAAATAGTGAAATAATTTGTATTTATTTTTCAAAATACTTCTTAGCCCAGTTTAGAAAATCTCTACTTTTTGGGGCTTATTCATTTGAATTTTATTAGTATAATTCAAATATGCAAATGACCAACACATAGACTCAAGATGAGCTGGAGCAATTGTACCTGGATAAGGGAGGGGTAATTCATTTAGAACAGATGAGTAAAGAGAAGCAGTGTAATAGCATATATTTCTTGATGACCTTCCTAACAGTCTCCAAGTACTTTTTGGCTGAAACAGATTAATCTATATATACTTTTACCTGTCCTCAACCTTGTAGGGACAAAATGAACACTTTGGGTGTATTAACCAGTTATTTATACCGGGTTATTGGGTACTCTGGGGACAGGGTGGACAAGGTCATGTGTGACCAGAGGACACCCTTGTCTGAGGCCAAGGGTAGTCACAGGTCCAAAGACAAAGAAAAATCCTAAGTATGTATGAGAATAATGTAGACAGTACCTGAGAAGAATGGAAATTGCTCAGGAACTGAGTGCAAAACAGGTTAGCACAAGCCGATTAGACACAAGACCATGAAAACTTGAGGTGACAGCTGTGTTTGCACCCTTACTGCCCGTTCACAGTGGAAATCTGAAAGTTTGAAGGAACACAGCAGGATTAACCCCACTCTCCCATGGACTTCTCCTCAGTCGTGACATTCAGGAGAGTCCCTCACAGGCAGCTTGGCTCCAAAGGGCAAAGCAATACCCGGTATTGTGGCTTACCTTCTCATTTTGCTTAAAAAAAAAAAGAAAAAGAAAAAAAAGCACTTTTGCTTACTTCAAGAGCCCGTGTTCAAAGGTTTACACACCCTAACTCCAACTTCCACTCTTTCGTTATCTGCATGTTGATGTCGATGAGATATTGCAGATATTGCTCCTAAATTTGCTGCATTTTAAATTCTTTGAATTTGATTCTGTTCTCTTGCCCTGGATTTCTTTTCTTTTTTTTTTTTTTTAGCACTGACATTCTAACAGAGACTATGTAGGTTGCAGGTCTATTCAATCTTTTGTAACTCACTCTCCATACTTTCCTCCTGCCCCAAGTCCATAGCCACCTGAGAATCAACCTCCTTTCTCCTCTTAAAGTAAAATGGAAGTGTTAATTATGGGGATGGGAAAAACTGAAATGATTTAATATGTCTAAGCTCTCCTTCGAGCCCTTTGGATGGAAATACGCAGCATTATTCTCTAGCATTTTAGGTTTTGTTTCAGAAGGCTAGTTTATTTCCTACCAGTCCATATTCCTACATTCTTTTTTTTTTTTTAAAGATTTTTTTTGATGTAGACCATTTTAAATTCTTTACTGAATTTGCTACAGTATTGCTTCTGTTGTTCACATTCTGTTTTTGTTTTTTTTTTTTGGCAGCTAGGCATGTAGGATCTTAGCTTCCTAACCAGGGATCAAATCTTCACTCCCTGGTGAAGTCCCAGTCACTGAACCACCAGGGACATTTCCTATGCTATTCTTAACCCAAAGGTGCGTGAAATCAGATGGGAACAAGAATCCCATCTTCCTACTTTTTTATATAAAGTAGCTCTTTGTGAAAACCTTCAGACTTACAAATTTTAGCTATGCCAGAATGCTCCAGATGCCTTTACATGGAATGGAGTTGTTGAAAAAGATGATTTAACAGCTAACATTAATTGGATCCTTATTAAATGAGTCAAACACTACTAAGTTCTGTATTCCACGCACTATCTCATTTAAACCCCAGAATGACTATTATCCTAATTTTATACATGAGAAAACTAGGGTCCACAGAAATTAACCTGCCGAAGAGAATGAGGCAGTCCAAATTCAGGGACAAAATAATTAATTGTGTAATGTATAATAAAGGGAATTAAAAGAAATGCCTATGAAAGGACATTACTAATAATAATGGTTAAGTTACTTAATGAGCTCAAGGTTTTCACATTAGTAAACTGGTGTTCTGGAAGCCTCTCTGCATAGACATTGTTTTAAGAATGTTACAATACTGGGTCAAGGTATTGGCAGGCTTCCTTCTGGATGCAGTAAATGAATGAGATCTGAAGGGTTTGCAGCAGCAGGAAGACCTTCAGAGAATAGAAGTTCTTTTCTGCAAGACCCATTTCCACCCCTGAATGCTCCATGCCCTGGATGTGGACCATGCACTTTAAAGAATTGCAGCTGCAGTCAGAAACATTGACCTGGTTTAATGCTCTAAGATTGGAGGCCTTGCTGCAAGAGCTCATGTGATCAGGCTGCCATTACTTGATTAATCAAAAAGGGAGTTCACGTATGGGCTTAAGTACAGGGTAGACAATATGTGCTCTTAATACCACTGTCATTAATATCACCACAGAACAGTGGTTAGGAGTACAGACTCTGGAGAGAGCCTGGACTTTGAATCTAGTACATACTACTTATACTAGAGTGTATTTTTGGGTAAAATATTTTATATTTCTCTACCTCCATTTATCTGATATATAGAGGTATTGACGGCATCAATTTTGTCAGATTGCTCTGAGAAAAAACTATAGTTTACAGATGAATAAACTATACTTGTGCTTGGCACATGTAGGCTCCCCCATAATGTTAGACGGTGTCATTATGATGGACATCACTATCACCATCACTGCCCTGGGACCTAGAGGTGATAGGAAGTCACTGGTTGGGGGTGCACGAAGTTCCACAGCAAGGATGGCTATCTGTGTAAGCAAATCTCTCACCAGCCGAACCCCTGGCTTAGACATTGACCCAAGCCTCATCTCCTTTTTCTCTGTCCTCATCCTACAGCAGACTCTTATCACTTCCTACCTGTGCTATTGCAAAATCCTCCAGACTGGTTTCCCCAAGTCCAACCACTTCCTTTTCTCAAGCCAGTCATTGCTATTACTTAGCAGATCAGTCTTTTTGCTTGAGGCCAGGGTTTCTATCCCATGTCCTTCCTAAAGCCCTGATACCTGTTGTGCTACATCACATACTATGGAGATATTAAATGGATGTTTCCTGAGACCACGGTGTGAATTCCCTTCATAGAATGGGAAATAGTGCCAGTAATTTAAAAAAAAAATAAAAAAAGTTTCATTCTTTTACAAGTGGCTGTCAAGTTTTCCCAGCACCACTTGTTAAATAGATTGTCTTTTCTCCATTGTATATTCTTGCCTCCTTTGTCAAAGATAAGGTGTCCATAGGTGCGTGGATTTATCTCTGGGCTTTCTATTTTGTTCCACTGATCTATATTTCTGTCTTTGTGCCCGTACCATAGTGTCTTGATGACTGTGGATTTGTAGTATAGCCTAAAGTCAGGTAGGTTGATTCCTCCAGTTACATTCTTCTTTCCCAAGATTGCATTGGCTATTCGAGGGTTTTTGTATTTCCATACAAATTGTGAAATTATTTGTTCTAGTTCTCTGAAAAAGACCTCTGGTAGCTTGAAAGGAATTGCATTGAATCTATAGATTGCTCTGGGTAGTATACTCATTTTCACTATATTGAATGAAACTAGAACACTTTCTAACACCATACACAAAAATAAACTCAAAATGGATCAAAGATCTAAACATAAGACCAGAAACTATAAAACTCCTAGAGGAAAACATAGGCAAAACACTGACATAAACCAAAGCAGGATCCTCTGTGACCCACCTCCCAGAATATTGGAAATAAAAGCAAAAATAAACAAATGGGACCTAATTAAAATGAAAAGCTTCTGCACAACAAAGGAAACTAAAAGCAATGTGAAAAGGGAGCCTTCAGGATGGGAGAATATAATAGCAAACAAAGCAACAGACAAACAATTAATCTCAAAAATATACAAGCAACTCCTGCAGCTCCATTCCAGAAAAATAAATGACTCAATCAAAAAGTGGGCCAAAGAACTAAACAGACATTTCTCTAAAGAAGACATACAAATGGCTAACAAACACATGAAAAGATGCTCAACATCACTCATTATCAGAGAAATGCAAATCAAAACCACAATGAGGTACCACTTTACACCAGTCAGAACGGCTGCTATCCAAAAGTCTACAAGCAATAAATGCTGGAGAGGGTGTGGAGGAAAGGGAACCCTCTTACACTGTTGGTGGGAATGCAAACTAGTACAGCCACTATGGAGAACAGTGTGGAGATTCCTTAAAAAACTGGAAATACAACTGCCATATGACCCAGTAATCCCACTGCTGCGCATACACACCGAGGGAACCAGAATTGAAAGAGACACGTGTACCCCAATGTTCATCGCGGCATTGTTTACAATAGCCAGGACATGGAAGCAACCTAGATGTCCATCAGCAGATGAATGGATAAGAAAGCTGTGGTACATATACACAATGGACTATTACTCAGCCATTAAAAAGAATTCATTTGAATCAGTTCTACTCAGGTGGACGAAACTGGAGCCTATTATACAGAGTGAAGTAAGCCTGAAGGAAAAACAACAATACAGTATACTAACGCATATATATGGAATTTAGAAAGATGGTAACGATAACCCTGTATGGGAGACAGCAAAAGAGACCCAGATGTATAGAACAGTCTTTTGGACTCTATGGGAGAGGGCAAGGGTGGGATGATATGGGAGAATGGCATTGAAACATGTAAAGTATCATATGTGAAATCAATCGCCAGCCCAGGTTTGATGCTTGATACAGGGTGCTCAGGGCTGGTGCACCGGGATGACCCAGAGGGATGGAATTGGGAGGGAGATGGGAGAGGGGTTCTGGAAGGGGAACACATGTATACCCATGGTGGATTCATGTCAATGTGTGGCAAAACCAACATGATAATGTAAAGAAAATAAATAAATTTATAAAATACATGAAAAAAATAAAAAAATTAACAAAATAAAAAAGGATACTAGCAATAGCAGTGGTAGGGGCATATTAGTAGGGGTAGATTCCACAGACAGTGTGCTTAACCATTTCCAAAGCACTTTCACATGCTCTACGGGGAGAGGCAATGCAGATGATAACTCTATTTTAGAGGGAAAGAAACTAAAGGTTGATTACAGAGGTAACATGGCCTAGGTAAGACTTTATTACACACTGAGAATGGGGTCCCAAAGCCCCTGGGCTAGTTTCACATTGACCTTTTCAGTAACTATTCAGAAAGTAGGGTCATCTTTCATTTGCTGATGAATTACGCTACTGGTGATTGGAATGTTAATGTTAACAGAGATTGAACTTTCTGTGTCAAGAACTGTGCTGAGCATCCTACATGAATTATATAATTAGATTCTCTCAACAGCCAGATTTGCCTTTCTTTCCAGTGAAGAAACATGAAGTTTGCAGATATTAAATCACCAGCCCAGGGTAACTCAGCTGTAGCAAGTCAACAGAGAAAGCAGCCAGCACCTGGGCTCTCAACTAGGCTCCTGCTGCCTCCCATCACACGGGACTCCATGTTTCTGACTGAGCTGCAAAGCAGTAACCTGAGGTCACCCAAGAGGATCATCTGAGCTTTTCCTACATCAGGTGTACCTCACACAAGAATTATGGGACAGTTTAGAAATGTATCTAGATTACACTTTGCCAGTTTAAAAACTGGCTCAATTAAATTCACCTTTTCCATATTCATATTTTCATTTCTATTTTTTCACCCGAGAGTTCCTAAACTAAAAATATTAAATATAATTTCACTCCACAAAGCATTTTGTAAGGAATGTTTTTGTTTTGTTTTGTAAAGCTTTTTGTAAAGCTTTCAATTCCTAATTCTTATTTGGGGGGTTAATGTCATAGCCGTGATCTAGGAGTGACTGATATCTAAGCCATCAATTTTGTCAGAATAGCTATGTACTGCAATTGAACAAAGATCAGGGTGACATAGGAAGACAGAGAGGCAAGTGACTTACTCTTCATACAGGTAAAGGGGTGAGTAGGGCGGCTTCATCAAAGAGAACACACATTACCTGGACCATAGTGTATGAAGCATTCCTCAGGAAGAAAAGGAGGAAAAGCCATTCTGGGCCCAGGAAAGACCGTGTGTAAATGGAAAGACTGTAAACGGGGTGTTGATTTGAGAGACTTGCAAGTATCTGGTAGATTGTGCTTCTGTGTAATGGAGAATCTGGAAATAAGAGCAGGATTTCATGCTGAGGGGCTTGAAACTCACCCTGTGAGGGAGAGCTACTGAAGGATATTAAGCAAGAAAGTGACATAATGCAGTTTGACTGTTGAACGATCTTTCTATGCAGTAAATACATATTGGACTTGAGATGGCCTATAACTTAGGGTGAGGAGGTTACTGCACACAGGTCCCTGTTAAAGCAGTTGTCACAGAGATGTTTTGTGCTCTCATAAATAAAATTGTCATCCACGTTTTCCTTTCTACTTTGACTGTCAGGAAGTTCAAAGCCACATTTAATCCTCATTCACATAACTGTATCAGCCTTTTGAATCAGCCTATTTTGCTGCACCTCCATTTCATGGTGTATTAGTTTTATATTGCTGCTGTAACACATTACAACCTTCTTAACAGCTTAAAACAACATAAATTTATCTCATGGTCTCCACGTATCAGAAGTCTGACACGGTCTCCCTGAGCTAAAATCAAAGTATTGCTACCTCCAAACTTGTTCAGGCTGCTGACAGAATTCAGTTCCCTGCAGCCATAGAGCTGAGGTCCCAACTTCCCTGGCAACTGAGAGCCAGGGACTGTTCTCAGCTTCTAGAACTTACTTACCTGCTTTCTTTGACTTGCAGTTGCCTCCCTCCATTTTCAAAGCCAGAAATGGTGGTTTGTGTCTTTCTCACGCTCAGAGTTACTCTGACCTTCCCTTCTGTTACTTCTGACTCTTCTTTCCTTCTCCTCTGATTACATGGTTACATTGAGCCCACCTGTGCCAGGATCATCCCCCTGTTTAAAGATCACCTGATTAGGACTATTAACTCCAGCCTCAAAGTTGCCTCACAGCATACTTAAATTAGTGTTTAATTAAATACCCCAAGATGATGGGAATCTTGGAGGCACATCATTAGAATTTTTCCCACCAAATGTAGTTTTAATTTTCAATTTCCATTTTGACAGTTTAATATTTAATATTTATATAACTGCCACACAATATTACAGTGCATGAATGTACTGTACTTTAAAGGTGTGTGGGATGCTGGAGATTTTTCATTATAAATAACATTGGGTTACACAATTTGACACCATTGGCATTTTGGATTTCTTTCTGGATATATACCTAGGTGTTGAGTTGGGGTATTATGTCAGTATTTTTTAAAAAATTATTTCTTATATTCTAAAATGTATTTGCAAATAAGCTTATAAAATATGAAGTCAGAATAAACATCTAGTTATGACTGCAAGTGTCTATCATTTACAACTCCACTGAAAATGTGAAGAAGAAATACTTCTTCAGACTTGTCTTTTCCTAGAGTATGGTACCCACTTCTGAATGCACTGTAGCCTACTATAATAAACCTCAATTTACAAAACTCAGTTAAAGGGTCATTTTTGCTGCTCATCAAGTAGTTCCTGCTCTCTTTACAGACATGTCATACGAATGTACTTCTCTGCTACCTTGATGCAGTTGTTCTTTTTGATTTGTCCAAGGTAATGTAGCTGAACATGTGTGTGTCACCTATAGTGAAAGTATAAGGGCCAGTATGTGGTTAGTCATAAATTCTTATCCTATGCCTTTGAGCCTGGCAATGTTCCAGCATGTGGTTACTCTACTAACTTCGATTCTAGAGTTGAAATGAGGCATACCAGACCCCCCAGTACAGATACAGTGTGAGTAACAAAGGAATTGTCTTCTTTGAATGCTTTAAGATTTTAGGATTGTTTGTTACATAGTATAGTCTCTCCCATCTTGAGTAGATTGGATACAGATCCTAACCAATGGAAATTAGTGCAGAGAAGTCAATTTCTACCATAACAAAAATGTAGCATTGATTAGAAACTGCAATGAGAGTACTGTCTGTGGCACTGAAAGAATGGTGACCCATGTTGTGGGGGAACAGAGTATTTGGTAAAATGTCATGTGCTCTAACTTGGAAGGCATACTATACATCTAATAAGCTTGGAGAACTAGGGAGCAGGTTGGAAAGCAAAGTGTTAGTAACTTGTTGATTGCTATTGGCTCCAAAAGACAAAGTATTTTAACACAGAGAAGCAGAAGAAAGAACTAATTGGTTTACAAGACATAATAAAAAGAAAAGTCACAATTTCAGAGGCATGTAGTGTTAGAAGATATGACCACTTCTCATACTTAAACAGTAAAATATTTAATTGAGAAATGGTTTTTTAGCAACAAAGGCTGGTTAAAACTCAGTCTTACAGCTAATACTAAATTAAGGATATGGTAACAGTATTAAAAGCTAGTGTTGAAAGCTCTGAACAGATTCAAGATATGTATTAGTTTCCTGTTGCTTCTGTAACAAATTACCACAAACTTGTTGGCTTTAAATAATGTATATTTACTCTTAAAGTTCTGATAGTCTTAACTGCATCTTTCTGGGCTGAAATCCAGGTTTTTCTGGAGGCTCTAGGGGGTAATCAGTTTTCTTGCCTTCCCAGCTTCTAGGCTGCCCACATTTCTTGGTTCCTGGCCTCCTTCCATTTCCAAAGTCAGGGATGGCCAAATCTTTCTCATATTGCATCATTCTAACTCTGACACTGACTTCTGCCTCTCACTTCTGCTTTTAAGGACTTTTGTGATTACGTTGGACCCACTTGAATGATTTAGGATCCTCTCCTTGTTTTAAAATCAGCTTATTCACAAACTTAATCCATCTGTGATGTTAATTCCCCTTTCCAGCACAATATATCATATTCACAAGTCTAGGGATTAGGGTGTGGACATGTTTTGGGGACCATCATTATAAACACACCGAGACCTAGAAAATTCTTTAAAATTGCAAAACTGTATAGGGAAAACAGATGAAAAGTGTGGTTCTGGACATCTGAGAGACACAAGTTACCCATGTTAAAATCGAGAGAGTAAGGGCAAGGGAGAAACAGAAGGAGGCATGGGAGTGAGGAAGCAAAGGCACCGAATGTGCACGCGTGCTCGGTCATGTCTGACTCTTTGTGACCCCATGGACTGTAGCTTGGCAGGCTCCTCTGTCCATAGAATTATCCAGGAAAGAATACTGGAGTGGGTTGCCATTTCCTTCTCCAAAAGACACTGAACAAATATGAGTATTTATCTAGAAAGGAACTGTTACGCATTTTTGGTACATGAAGCTGACTGAAATCAAAGATAGAAATCCAGTGAAGCTTCTGAGTGAGTTATATTGCCAAAAGAATAAGCCTGAACTAAAAGAAAATGTGATAGTTTATGACTTAAAATAACCCTGAAGTTTCAACTGTTATTGGATCAGATGTAAGGTAAAAAGTCTGCCTAACCCCCGAGGGGGAGGTATATTCCCTGACACCTACTTCAAATGTAGCCAAGGAAGATTATAGAAAGGGAGACTCTCCCAGAGGGTAGAGTCAAAGACCATGGAGATAATGAATCAATCAGCCCTTTTTGCTCCAGGAGAGAAGTCCTTGATAAAATCCACCCAGCAAGGATGCTCATATACCAGTGATGGGTATGCGTCCCATTTGTATCCTTTAATAAGAATATTTGTTGAAATTATTCAAGCCCTTTTTTTACCACCATCTATTGGGTGTAGGGAGGTGAGTGAATGAGGAGGCTGATGATTTACTTTTTTAACTTACATGTCTCTGGAACATTGGGAACCATATCTAGATCTGATGCAAATGTTTTGCTTCATTTCTGATACAAGATTCCCAGAGATTCTGGCCTTTACGCTTGATGCTGTTATGACTGAACAGAATTAGAGTTGTCTCTCTTAGGCACAAGAGGGAAAGAGTGTATTTTACCTGGGGAAGAAGAAGAGAAGGACAAAACTTTAATAATCCAAAGGGCAGACTCTGATAGTCACTAGTGTTACCCATTCTCCTTTCCTTCCACCCACACAGAAGACTATCTTAGCCCTTTTTGGTTGGGTAGGACAATGAGTGGAGGTCCGGACATGGATCCAATATTTCCAAGTCAGAGCTCTTATTAATAACTGCTGGTGTGAGATGCTCCTGAATTCTCTCCCGGCCATTAGAATGATCCTGGAAGCATGTGTGAAGACGAAGCTCCAGTCAGCTTTCCAGAGCTTCCTGACCAACCCACTTTGGATAAATGTTTGAGAAATAAATATGTTTGCCATGACTGGGGAGTTACCATATCATAAACCAGTATGTTCTGACTGATACAGAAAACAGGGACTTTTTTTTTTTTCATTTTGTAAAGGTTTATCCCTTAGTTTTCCTTAAATGCTCCCTAAGATATTTAATAAGAATTCATGTACAGGCCTATGCTTACACATTATCTAAGAACTACACCTATTGGATAAAGTAAACTGTATCTTTGTTGCTGCCTTCACTTATATAAGTTTCAATAAATTTTAATAAATATTTAACAGTGAGACAGAAGTAAAGAATTTGTAAGAAAATTCAGATTCATTATATCTAGGGTAATCCTTCCCTTCATTGCAACAGTCAGGCAAGGATTTATTGAATATTGATTATAGGCTCTATTTAATTGTGAAAAAGGGGTATAAGGCTTGGGTGTGCCAATTAAGCACTTCTTAAAGATTGAGATAGGAGAGATGGACAACCAGCCCCATCAAGCAGTTCCAGGGTTGGGTCACAAGGGTCGTCACTTCATTATGCTACATACAGAAGGAAACAAGTCACAAATTACCCCAAATCACAGAAACTAACTCTATTAACAGACCCAATATGGTGAGGCTCATGTCTAAGATAGGGAGAAAAGTTATAAAACGTAAGCAATTGAACAACTGCAGATAAAAAATATGGAGCAGGTATAGCAAAAAGATGAGAAGATACAAGACTCCTGTCACGAACAGAGCTGGGGACTGGCCTGTCTATTATTGGGTGCTAAGCACTTCATCCAGAGGCAGGCTGGTTCAGGTTAAATACACACTGTTTCAGACACAGTGTCCAACCTTAGGATGTATAGACATAACTGTGCTACTCTCTAGTAAAACAGATAAATTTCTACAGTGCTGTTTAAGATTGTCAACTATCCTGAAGACTTCTGTGATTTCACTGGAAAAGATTGGTATTAGTGCAAAATAAGAAATTAACTACAGAGAAACTGAAAGAAGTAGAGGATTGGCAAAAAGAGGAAGGAAATAGGAGGAGAAGCAAAAGAAGAAAGAAGGGGAGACGGAAGGGAAAAGAAATGAATGTTAAAAATACTATGAAAAGATAAAGCTTCATTTGTCCTGGAGAATTTGAGGACCACAATAGGCTACTGGGAGAACCAAGGGAAAGGACTCAGATAGGACTGAGGCAACTGGAAATACAAGGGTCAGGTTTGTTGGTGATGCAGGCAGTGAGATCTGGCCTGGGAACAGAAAAACTGTATGTAGTTGCATCGGTGGGCTTCCCAGGTGGCACCTGGTAAAGAATCTGTGGTAAAGAATCTGTCTGCCACTGTGGGAGATGCAAGAGACACAGGTTCGATCCCTGGTTTGGGAAGATACCCTGGAGGAGGATATGGCAACTCACTCCAGTATTCTTGCCTGGAAAATTCTATGAACAGAGGAATCTGGGAGGCTACAGTTCATGGGGTCATAGAGTCAGATGACTGAGCACACACACCTAACCTAACCTAATCCAGAGCAGAGAAATCTCAGTGAAAAATCTACCAGCTGAGCCAGTACCAAATTTGTCTTTTGGTTCCTATTTTTTCATAGCCAGTAAAATCTCTGGGTGCTCCCCAGGAGTCAGGCACCCGTCCCTGTGGATGGGAGGAAGTTTATTACATTTAACACAAAAAGTAAATAAAGTGTGCTGAAGAAATCCTAAGAAAGAATGTTTTGTCCTTTCCAAAGGTGCCAAACCAATCTCCCCTTGAGAAAGCAGGGTAAATTCTAAAAAATAAAACCAATTCATTTAATGCTTATTCTGGGGAGGAATTTGAAATAATGTCTTGCTTTCCAATCAACAGTTTGCCTTATCACTGAAGAGAATAGCGGTTTTAGGACTACACCTGAGGATTTATTTGAAAGTTGGCATAAAATATTTCATTCCAAACCAATACCATTTGAAACACAATTCATTTGAGTTCAAAAATTGAAGAGATGCAAACACAAAGTTAGCATTCCATTAACAGTTTCAAAGATAATAAAAGCATATAGCAACTGCTTTAACCTAACAAAGCCAGTCAAAATGTTGGTGATATTGCTTTCAGCTGTTTTCTAGGAGCATCTCTCATTTGAAATATTTTTCTCAGTTAATTTTTTCTGTTTAATAAAAGATTTTAGCATTAAAAGCCTTCAGGTTGTGAAGACATGTTTTTGGACCATGAAGTTGATATTAAACCTCTCCTAATGACTTAACAAATCTTCACAAAAGCAGCCACATTTTGTCGTAATTGCATTCTCACTTGCCCTATGTTCATTTTTACTTGATTTAGTTTGTGCAGTAACAGAGGAATTGAAGTCAAAAGATGTGCCAAGTGTGCTCTCTGGGAACTACATTTATTATTATGAGCTTCACTGTAACGGAGAAGAGCAAACCTGACTCCATGTTGGATCTTTTCCTGTGCTTAGTCATGCTGGCTTTACACCTTTGTCAAATAATGCTGCCCATAGCCTGAAACATACATGATAGCCCATTCTTAAGGGTATAACACTTTTCCATTCACAGAGATAAAATGTTGCAGAACAGAAAATAACAGTTGTCTTATTGGAGGTTTATAGGAACATTTTGACTAGACCTACCAGGACAGCTTCAAGAAGAAAGGATTCCTGCACTAAGAAGTTTGCAAAAACAAGATACTCCTCCTCCTCTTTTAGTATAAAAGAAGCTTAAATTCTCACTTAGGTAAGATGGTTCTTTGGGACACTACTCCACCATCTTGTCTGAATAAATTTGCTATTTCTTGGCCCAACACCTTGTCCCTCAATTTATTGGTTTGACATGTGATAAATAGCATAAACTTGGATTCAGCAACATCAATTCTTCATCAGCAAAAGAGGTATTATTGTTATAATAATAGTAATACCATTTCATGGCAAATAGAAGGAGAAAAGTGGAAGCAGTGACAGAGTTTATTTTCTTTGGGCTCCAAAATATTTATTGGAAAGACTTTTGCTGAAGTTCCAATACTTTGATCACCCAATGAGAAGAGCCAACTCATTGGGAAAACCCTGATGCTGGGAAAGATAGAAGGCGAAAGGAGAAGGGGGCAGCAGAGGATGATGTGGTTAGGTGGTATCACTGACTCAGTGGACATGGATCTGAGCCCACTCTGGGAGACAGTGAAGGACAGAGAAGACTGGAGTGCTGCAGTCCATGGGGTCACAAAGAGTCGCACTGGATTAGCAAATGAACAATAACAACACCAGTTCTATCCCCTTCACTGAGCTGTTTAGAAAACATAGTTGTTGCTGTTGTTCGGGAAACACAGTTAATATAATAGATTCAAATGCTTCAAAAAGAGAAAAGTATAATGGAAATTTAAGACAGGTATTATTGCTGGTACTATGATTTCTCTTTTCAAGTATAATTTATATGAAAAACTGCAACACAAGGGGTCATAAAAGATCTATTGTACATTCAGGCAAGTTTATGTATGTGGCTGAGAACTATGAGGCAGGCATCACAGAGGGCTTACAGCTGTCCATAGAACTAAGACCTTTATGTGTTAATCACTCAGTTATATCCAACTCTCTGAGACTCCATGGACTGTAGCCTGCTAGGCTCCTCTGTCCATGGAATTCTCCAGGCAAGAGTACTGGAGTGGGTAGCCATTTCCTTCTCCAGGGGATCTTTCTAATCCAGGGGTCAAATTCAGATCTCCTTCATTACAGACAGATTCTTTACTATCTGAGCCACCAGGGAAGCCCTTTAAGACACCAAGAAACTCAATTATGCATAACCACTGAGACAAGAGAGGGTGGACGGTGATGAAAAAGCTAATTTGGTGTTCTTCACCAGGGAGAAAGTAGGAAAAACTGCTCTAATCATCTATGAAGGCTTCTCAGACATCAGTGTATTTCATATTACCTGAGATTCACATTAAGATACGTACTCTGATTTGGCAGGAATGAGGCAGAGCCTGAAAATCCGCATTTCTAGAAAGTTCTCAGATGATGCCTATACTGCTGCTCCACAAACTACATTTTTAGTGGCGAAGATCTATTCCAGACCATTCTTAAATCCTGGTGAAAATTTCCTATTCTTAAAGGAAATTTTATTTATTCTTAAAGGTAATTTTCACCAGGATCCTGAAGATGAAGCTAGAAGATTAAAGCTTTCACTGGTCATGTTAAAGAACTGAGAACACAGTTTAAGATTACATTTCTGTAACATGTTAAGAGTGGGTGGAGCATTCTCTGCCATGGCACAGAAATAGAGGATTCTGGAGGAGAAGAAAGTGTTGAATTGCTAATTCCAGAAAGGGTTGACATTGGTTTATACCTGATGTCAAACCAGGTTATGACAAGTGGAAATTGCTTGTATTGTCAGGGCAAATTATGACCACTCTGTGCGGTCGAAGCAGTGGACTGTCATGGCGAGCCAAGAGAAGCGAGACTTCCTAGTGCTACCCTGAGGTCCGTTTTCTAAGAAAACAAAAGGTATTTGAAGGCTGAGGTGGGAAAGGATTATGTTCAAAAACCAAAGTGAAGCCAGTGTGATTAGAGACCCAATAATATAAGCCAAATGCATCATAATAGAGGATATAAGGGTTTATTCATTTGCTCTAGGCTGAGGTTCCAATGATACTGATGAAGGGCACTGAATCAGAATGTTTCTTGGTATTATTGTGAGTCTGGTGGTCTCAGGCTGAATGCCATTGGGGGAAATGTGGGTTATGTGATCATGTATAAATTGTTTACAAATATCTTTCATATTAACATCCTTACTGTAAGAGAATGGAATCCCTGAAATGGTCATTGAAAATAAAGCATTCCCCAAACCACTCTACTTTTGTGGGCAGGTGCACTTTCTCCTGTTTCCTTAGTGTAGGTGAAGCTAGAGAGTCAAGTGGGGCACAATTTTCAAATATAAAAGTCTTGCATGAGTAGAAAAAATAATTTGTAGCAAGTAGAATATTCAGATGATGAGCCTGATATAGAATTTAAGCATTCTTGTAGCAGGAAACAGCTGAGAGAGCTAGGAGAGAAAGGAGAAAGAGGGAGAGAGTGAGAAGGCGAGAAGGAGGGAGGGGAAAGAGAGAAACAGAGATAGAGACAGAGAGAGACAGACAGAGGTGAAGAATTCAGATGACCAAAAAAAGTCTAAAACATTAAGCCACAAGAGGTTATCAACACAGGTGTTTTCCTGTTACATACTTCGCCTTCCCATATGGATATTCTGTGTCAAAGAAAATGCTCTCCTTTCTGTTCCTTTGCAGCCATATACTATATCCAAGTGGTTTTCTGCCATAGTGTCTCAATACACCAAATTGCGAGATCACTGAAAAGATGTGGAGCTATACCTTGTGTATAGGAAATTATGCAAAAATCTATCTCAGTCTGATGGTAAATTTGACTAATGAATCTGTCCTACATAAGAGCATTATTTATTCTTTTAACCAATATTTACTGACTTCTGTGTATTCAGCATTATGCCAGGCACAGGAGTTGCTAGAGTGGATATTAAAGACATATGCCTGACATTGTGAAGATTATAATACAGCAGATATGGGGGGGGAGAAGAAAATAAATAATAATATAACATTATATAAACTATTATGGAAAAAATGACCTGAGCTAGTAGCAGAAGAAAGATCTTTAGACAAGGTGGTCAGAAAAGTTCTCTCTGAGGAGGTCATGGTGACAGAGGACAGGCTACAGCAGGAGAACAAGGAGAATTTTCTAAGAAAACAAAGTATTTGAAGCCTGAGGTAGGAAAGAGATTGGTATGTTCAAAAGCCAAAGCAAAGCCAATGTGGTTAGAGATGCCCAATAATATATGTGAGATGTATCACAATAGAAGATAGAAGAGTTTTTTCATTTGCTCTTTAATTCATTAAATACTTATTAACCACCAAGTCCATCAACTATTCTATTAGAACAAGACAAACAAACCCCATTTAGCTTAGGTTCGAGTTGGGGAGATAACCACTCATTATGTGTCACCATAAGTTGATATGGAAGAAGTACTAGAAGTCATTGGAACATACAGGGGTTGGGGGAGGTGCTTTTCAGGCTATTGCTTTCCATGGACAGAGGAACCTGGTGGGCTACAGTCCATGAGGTTGCAAAGAGTCGGACATAACTGAGTGACTAAAAGACACGTGCGCGCGCACACACATACAAGTCTTTATAGAATACAATTTTCTTGTAGGAAAATCAGTTATATTAGCTTAAAACAATATATACAGCAAAACATTAGATATTTCAAATTATTCAAAAGGTTGAAATATGTGTTCCTCACTTCTAATATTTCTACTCTAACTGAGAATATGTGTAAAAAGTTTAAAGGAAACTTTTAAGGAAAAGGAAAAATTTTAAACTTTTAAGTTATATCAACTGATTCTTAAATTTTGCTTAGCATGAGATCTAGAAATGTCAGCTATTATTTTTTAATTCCTCTGTTATCTCAGAGCTGAACCATTCATTGCACAGTTTACATTTTATATGCAAATTATCCTCTCCACATCAATTGATTATAAGACTATTGAGGGCTAGGATTCAATATTTTCACCTTCCAAATGACTTAAGACAATGCTTTGAATAAAATGAGGTCCAAATAATTTGATTCATTCAGCTTTACATAATATTTCAAAATATCTCATCGTGGTAGAACAAATGTGTGATTAACCTGAAAGAAATTTTACTCCTTTCTTTTCAAGTTTGCAGTTCAGACCCTGGCTGATTTCAGAGAGAAGTGACCCCTTTACCACCAATTCCCCCAGAGCCTTAGGAGGAATGAAAGCCGAAGAGTGAAGCTTCATCTACCAGAATCTGATACTAAATCCATCTTCTTTCCATCACCAATAAGTTCAGTCATTTCATGATAATACAATCAAATAAAGGTTCCTCAACACCACTTGGCACATAAATTAAATGATTCCTGTTAAAAATCAAATCCATACACAGAGAATCTTTTGAGGAAAATCTAGTGGGTTGGTAAAAAATTCATTCAGGATTTTCCATAAGATGTTATGGAAAAACCCAAACAGGCTTTCTGGCCAACCCAAAACTTTGAGAAGATATTTTGATTGTTAATAATTTTATCAAATACTTTCACTCTTGTCTCTGATGATTTTCTTAAAGATTCTGAGGCGAAGGATGATTTTTGTTTCCCTCTAAACTTTGGTCAGAATAATTCACACATACATGAAGGCAGGAATATTCCTGTATTATTATTATAAACAGCATGAACACTCAGTTTGGACACTAGTCTGAATAAGAAAAATAATATCCTCATCTTTTGAATTTACATCTTTACTAAATATTTTAACTTTCTGCTCAAGCAATTGCATCTTAAAATTTCCATGTAGCCACAGGCAAACCCCTCAGCAAGGTTAAAATGTCTTACATCTCAGCAGAAACTTATTTTTTAGAAGGATGAAGAGTGCGTGTAAATTGGGGACACTACATATTGACTCTGCTTTTTTGGGACATCAAAGTGAACAACATTTGGCAAATATTCTGGCATTTTGATACCACTTGTTTGAATTTTGCTGTATTTTACAATGATCTTAAGTTCCAAATTTGTGAGTACCATTTCTCAAGATAATATATGCAAAATCTTCAAAACTTGATTTTTAAAGATGTCCACAGTTCCATAATTGCTGCAGAAACTGTGATGATGGTAAATAAAAGGGCTGTGTGATGGTTGTCCTCTCCTCCTCCAGCTATTTGAGTTTGCAAAACCTATTGCTGTGCTCAAGGCTAGCAAGCTTAATTTGTCAACTGAGGCAGTCTCAGGTCAGTAGTCATGCTCCAATTGGAGCAGCAATCACTTTGAAACCATCCTGGCTCAGCAACTAGCTCATGCTCCAGAAAGAACTTCAAAATTAACACCTTAGCTCCAGCCCTGGAGTCATATGCAAAAATGTTCTTGGGCCCCATTCATTCATTCAATAAATATTTACTGAGCATCTACCATGTGCCAGAGAGTATATATAGAACACACAGGTGAAAACTGATGATCCCTTCCCCCAAGAGGCATGCACTTCAGCGGGAAAAAAAAAGGTCTATTAATTACTTATTTCATCAATTTAAGAAGTGTTTATTAGGCACCTATTATTTACCAGGCTTGATTTTAGACCCTGAAAATACAGCAGAGAATAAAACTATCAAAGCCTCTGTCTCAGGAAGTTTACTCATGAATCAAGGTAGACATAGATGGTAAACAAATAAATGAATCAGAAACTCAGATGTATGAAAAGGGCCATGAGGAAAATAAGAAAGAATGATGTGATGGTGGATATGGACGGAGTTGCCACTTTAGGATTGAAAAGAGAGGACATCTCTGAATCGGTGGTAACTGAGTTGATACCCTCTGAAGAATGAAGTCAATCTAAAACCCTAGGGTAGCAAGTTCTTTGAAACAAAAGAGGGTAGAATGAAAGGGGAGAAGATATCAAGTGGGGGAAACAACACATATAATGAAATGAATATGCAAAACAAGAAGACATGTTCTGGGAACCACCAAAGGGTGTTGAGAACCAACAATTAAATGGTGAGCCTAGCATACCAGGCAAAGAGGTTATAGGGAAGGTAATGGGGAGCCCCTGACTCAGGGCTTTTATGATGGCCCTCTTTCCTGCCTGGACAGCCTGGCCCCTATTTTTCTGAGATGGCTATTCGTAGGTTGACCTGAAGTGTGAAAGTTGCTCCATTGTGTCCAACTCTGCAATCCCATGGACTGTATCCTGCCAGGCTCCTCTATCATGGAATTCTCCAGGCAAGAATACTGGAGTGGATTGCCATTTCCTTCTCCAGGGGATCTTCCTGACCCATGGATCAAACCCAGGTCTCCTGCATTGCAGGCTGACCATACATACATTGCAATTCCTCATATTAATCCCCCATATGCTTTTTGTCTATGATGATGTCTATACTATTTTCAAGTTAATGCTTTTGCACTAAATTTTAACTCTCTGCTTCTGTATTTATTTTCTTCATTTATTTCCTTGAGGTTAGGGACAATTACTATTTAATTCTGCATGTCCAATATTTGGCACAGCACTAAGCATATATTGCACAAGCTCAGCAAATATTTAATGAGAGGTGAATAGAAGAATGGGTGGGTACCTCAGAGTTTATAAAATCTTTGAATTAGTCTCCAGGGATGAAATCAAGGTTTTAGGACTATAGCTTGAGCAAATAGCATTAAGATGATTGATTCTAATATACTTAGGATTTCCAATGATTTTTAAGTCCACAGGTTTAGGAAAAATCGCTCAGCCCCATCCAATCTTGACAGCATATTAATACCTAGATAGCATAGTAAAAAGCAAAGATATCACTTTGCCAACATATAGTCAAAGTTATGGTTTTTTCACTAGTCATGTATGGATGTGAGAGGTGGACCATAAAGAAGGCTGAGTGCAGAAGAACTGATGCTTTCTCATTGTGGGGCTGGAGAAGATTCTTGGGAGTCCCTTGGACTGCAAGATCAAATGACTTAATACTAAAGAAAATCAACCCTGAATATTCATTGGAGACTGATCCTAAAGCTCCAATACTTTGGACACCTGATGCAAAGAGCCAACTCATTGGAAAAGACCCTGATGCTGGGAGAGATTGAAGGCAGGAGGACAATGGGATGAGATGGTTGGATGGCATCAGCAACTAAATGGAATGAATCTGAGGAAACTCAGGGAGATAGTGAAGGACAGGGAAGCCTGGCACCCTGCAGTCCATGGGGTCACATAGAGTTGGACACGGCTTAGTGAGTGAACAACAACAACCCAGTCTTGTGACATTGCCTACATTCAAAGCTTCCTCACTAGTTTTTGACCAACCTCAATCTCATATCTGATCAACTGCTCCCTCTCAAGGAAAGTCTGAAATTAGTATTTAGCCCTACTCATCTTCCTCAGGTCTGTTTTCATCTATTTACAGATGTGGTCAGATAGGCTGACCACAGCATACCTGGCAACCATTTAATGGCTGGTTAGATTCATGTACCATTCTTTAGGAGAGATGAATTCTCAATTTTTAACACATCAGTATGTCACCCACAGATTAATAGTCATTTCTCAGGGCACCTCCCTTCTGTAAATTACCCAGATATGAGAGGGATGAGAAGAGGGGAAGCAGGAGGCAGAGGGCAAACAAGGCTGGAGAAAGGGAGGGATGGATGGATAGAGGGAAGAACAAAGAGACTATGTTTTCTTGTTCAGGAGACATTTTTATTCATAGGTTCACATATTTAGAAATTTTTGCACATGACACAGTGTTACGTAACCTGTGTGCAGCAAGGTTCCCAGATCACAGGCCTCAGGAATAAAGCCACAGCAAATTTGGATATGCTATGTTGGCCACATCTGGGCAGACCAGCAGGGCAGCAAAGTCGGCATAATGAACGTCAGAGAAGAGGTAATACTTGAAGAAGTGGACAACAGTTCCTAACTTCAGACTCTAAATTAGTATTGAGTAATGACTATTCCTTTTTATCTCTGGATGGAACTAGATGGAGGAGTTCTAGATAGGAAAGACATATACTCACAGAGAGAGATAATTGGGTACTGATCTATTTGTGGAATATTAGTTGGAGGTTGAAAGGAAAGAAAGACTTGGTGTGTGACCCTGAGCAGTATTTAACAAAACTGTCTTTCTCTGCAGCCTCCAGGGACTTGTGATGGGTTCCCAGGGAAATAAAAAGAGTGAATGAGATGGAAAAGCTGTACAATATGGGCAACTTAGAAATATGAGAGGTCAAAGCCATTCTGCTTTTAGCTTAATAGCCTAGTTTAAAGTAAAAGAAAAGAAAAATGTCTGCTTATCAGGTAAAAAATGATATGAGGATGAGAGAGGCAGGTTAAGAGGCTTTCAAAAAAAGTTAATTTCCTTGCTCCCTCCATCCTTGTCTCATTGCCATCTGCAGGCTAGAGTAACCACACACACAGGTACACACATACACTCCTTCAGGAATAAGACCCTGAGGTGAATCACTACTATACCTTTAGCCTCATAGTCAATAGAAGCAAACGTAGCCAGTAGCAACCTCTTTTCAACAGCCTCTCTTAAATAAAGCTTATATTGACCAACTTCATACATGAATAAAAAAAGGAGAAAACATAGGAACAATTTAGTGAATTTCTATTTAAATTTGTACTTGATATTCTGAGACATCTTACTTACTTAATCCTTATCACACTTACGAAAAGGAATTATTGTCTCCATTTAGAGATGAGGAAACTGAAGCTTATAAGAGGAAGTGGCTTCCTTAAGATCCTAACAGAGGAACTATAGAGTTGAGATTTAAATACAGATGATTTGATTTGAAGTCCATTTCCTTTTACTTTATAACCAGCTTCAGTATAGCTGCTTTCACTCAGCCATAGCATCAAGTCTAGTCACTGAAAGACAAAGTTGGATGAAAGAGGAATAAAACACTGTTGGATAGCTAACCTAAAACCCATTCCCAAATACCTAATTAGTTAGTCTCAGATTATTTGCAGCTAGGGATGAGCATACACCTGAATTCTAACCAGTGATTTTTAAGTGGAAGTTTGTGGTGGATCTGAAAACTTTGTTTTATGATAAAAGAAATTTACTTCTCTAGCAGTGGATCTGCCCCTCTAGATCCTGCATGAATAGAGGCAAGATGTCTAGAGCTACATCAGCCATCTAGTGACTACTGGGAAAAGGCAAAGAAAATTGCAAAGATGCTGCCTCTGACATTGAGCTGCTCAGACCACCAGGAGTAGCCTCTTACATCATGACTCTGTTATGCAAGAAAAAAAACATTTGTTTAAGGCACTATTAGCTGTTCTTCTTGTAATTGCAGGTTATAAAAAAAGTTGATACAGGAGAATGTTTAAAACAATGTCTCTAAAGTACCCAGATTAATGAGATAGCAACTTTAATCTTATTATAATAAATATCTATCCTTGCATAAAAAGCATATTACCAAAGTTATGATGTCCTGCTCTTAAAGGGATCAAATATCATCCATGTTTAGTTGATCCTAAACTCTAATGAATATGAATGACAAAGAAAATTTTAAGAGAAAGACGTTTACTGATTTCTCTAAACAGCATCTAGCGCATGGGTGAAGCTCACTAAAGACTGAGAGCGAAAAACTCTATCATATTAGCAGCATAGCTCAGCACTATGATTTGGAAAAAGTTTTTCTTTCACAGATCAATATGATGAAAAATTAGGCAGCAGGTGGAGAATGTAAAAATGAATCATTTTGCAGTAACTTCTTTCAATGTGGAAAGTTTCACATGTCTAGATGTATTTTGCTATTGAATGCCACACTGATATTTAAGGGTTTTTTTTAACCCCTATTGCACACAAATTACCCTAATTATAGCAAAGCATTTTACTCAAATGCTGCCAACCCCAGGCAGAGAGTTAGGTCCATCTGTGTCCTTCCCTGTGGTTCCAGTTAATACATCTACCTCGGTCATCAGGTATGGGCTTGGCAACATGGTGTTTTGTCTGTGGTATGAAGATGAACATCATAAGTTCTTTATTTTTAGAACTGAGTGGAAACATTACAAATTTCACAATGGCATTTCATGAAAAGTTTAACCTATTGATTAGTAGCAAAAATGTGATGAATAACAAGTGACAAAACTTTGACTTTACTATTTAGTGAGAATAATTTGAAAGCACTTTCATGTTCATGGTTTCTTTATCATTCTCAGATAATTGAGTGTCAGTGACTTACAGATTTACATCCATGTCATATTTGAGAAATCTTCAGACAAACCCAGCAGGATGAGAAAGTCTAGATACATAATGATACCAGGGATGTACCTAGAGCTTAGAGGAGACAAGGGGGAAAAGAAAGAGCAAAGGACTGGAAGACCTACATGTCTTGGATGACAAGAGTCACTTGGACAGGATAACCATAATTGCTCAGGTCAAATGATTTCAGAGATGTTTGATACAGTTTATGAGATGTTCCCCTATACATAAGTTCACCATTTAGATAGATGTGGAAAGATTATCTTCATGTACAAAAAGAAAGAAATTAGATTTCAAAGTTTCCAACAGGTCACAGCACTGCCATTGAATACCCAGTGTCATCACCCCACTTTTCTCCATCACACTTCTTTAACTCCTTTTTTAATTTTTAAAATAAATTTTTATTTATTATTTTCTTTACATTATTGTGTTGGTTTTGCCATACATTGACATGAATCTGCCATGGGTATACATGTGTTCCCCTTCCAGAACCCCCCTCCCACCTCCCTCCTGATTCCATCCCTCTGGGTCATCCTGGTGTACCAGCCCTGAGCACCCTGTATCAAGCATCAAACCTGGGCTGGCGATTGATTTCACATATGATAATTAACATGTTTCAATGTCTTTTGGACTCTGGGAGAGGGCAAGTGTGGGATAATATGGAGAACTTCTTTAACTCTTGATCCATATTTGCCATCACTTCAAATAAGGATAGTCTACTCTGGGTTGTTTGTAGGTAAATAGGTTGTTTATCTTTTCCTTGATACCTAATGGGATTAGGCAATTTGATACTTTGACTTGTCCAAGCAGTATTTGATGACAATCTCTGCTCTTTCCCTAACAAAATCATTGCTACCTCTCATTTAAGACAATGTATTTCAATGACTCTTAGACAAAATGGTAGTAATTTCAGTGGTGTAGCCCATTGACATTCAAGCTGGGATGCTCTGGCTTTCCTGCAGAAAAGATTTTCTGGAATAACAGAAAGTGTTTGGGACTTATTATTATCATATGCCATGAGTTTAATTCCTAGCTCTGAAATTTAACAGGTGCATGAATAGAGAGAAAGTACTTCACCTTCTTGAACCTTACCCTTCTGTTTATAACTGGAATCCTGATTTCTAACTCACAGGACTATTGAAAGGTTGAATTGGGAGGTTTGTTTGTTTGTTTGTATGTTTTTACAGAGTGCCTGACTTACAGAGTGCTTGACCTAGAAGGCATATTAAATAGCAGAGACATTACTTTACCAGCAAAGGCCCATCCAGTCAAAGCTATGGTTTTTCCAGTAGTCATGTATGGATGTGAGAGTTGGACTATAAAGAAAACTGAGTGCCAAAGAATTGATGAACTGTGGTGTTGGAGAAGAGTTAAAGTCCCTTGGACTGCAAGGAGATCCAACCAGTCCGTCCTAAAGGAAATCAGTCCTGAATCTTCATCAGAAGGACTGATGCTGAAGCTGAAACTCCAATACTTTGGCCACCTGATGTGAAGAACTGACTAATTTGAAAAGACCCTGATGCTGTGGAAGATTGAAGGCAGGAAGAGAAGGGAACAACAGAGGATGAGATGGTTGGATGGCATCACCGATTCAATGGACATCAGTTTGAGTAATTTCTGGGAGCTGGTGATGGACAAGGAAGCCTGGCATGCTGCAGTCTATGGGGTCGCAAAGAGTCAGACGTACTGAGTGACTGAACTGAATTGACTGACAGTGGTTTTAAAATAAACTTTCACTGAATCTGAGCTGTTTAGCTTTCCAGTAACACCAGAACAAATACCAGGAACCCAGTAACTTCCTAGCATGCAGAGACTTAAGTGTACCTTGCATGAGAATACAGATTCTTTTATGTGTGTGTGTGTGTGTATATATATATATATATATATATATGCACTATCACAAAAAACAAATGCCATGTATCCACCTAATAGGACTGGAATGACTGACAGATAGCATTGACCTTCTCCAAGGAAATCACAGATTTTCAAAACAAGCACTTTAAAATTACATAAGTCTGCAGTATGAATCAGAAAAGCATGAGGCTGTGTTTGCTTGTTTTATCAGTGCTTCATTTTCTGTAGCTTCCATCTTCCTTTTATTGCTCGGCCAGCTATTTCACTCCACAGAAGAGGAAGGCTATTGGGATGTTTGTTATAATTGTCTGCTTAAGGTTCTTTGGCAGATCACATGTTTTACTTAATTAAATAATGTCCCAATTAATTGATTTGTTTGTAGACATTCTTAATTTAGTAAACGCTGAGCAGAATGCTAAAAATACCATTATATTTCTGACAGAGGCACCACTAACGTCTGATAATTGATAGCTTTGCTGTTTCCTCTGATGGCCTGAAAAGCTTTTAAAGCTAAATTCTGTAATCATGTTCATCTTTGGAAATTAGTTTTGTGAAACCACACATTTAGTTCTTGCTGAGAAATCTCATTTTAGTCATTTTAACATAATTTATAATGCATAAACTAAATTAGCTTTTGTAGCTAAGCCAGCACATTTTTCTTTAATTTTTTATCTCATCCTAATATATTTTTGACCTTGAAAACTGTAATGTCTGTTGGATATTGAAGCCTCTGAACAAAGAAAATCATTTCCATTCCATCACTATGGTTACACTTTCTTTGCTCTCCAGCACTGAACAGCGCTGAAAGTGTTGAATCTGGATTCCTCAGGAGGGCAAGGGGAACTTCATGTAATATCATTTAGTTCTGATTAAATAAACACATATACATAATGGAACCCAGGAAAGTAGCAAATTGCTTCACTCTGTTTACACTGCATATGATATGACTGATGGTAAGGGGTGATATATACCCCAATGTTATTCACTTCAGGTTCTGTTGTGTGTGGTTTTTTCCCCAGGCAGTCACACATACATATTCGTCTCAAAAAACACAGTCAAAATGCCAGGGAGCTCCTAACACCTCCAGTACTACTGAAGTCAAAGTGTTTTCATCCCTTTCTAACAACAGAGAACTTCAAATGTGAATCACACAGTTCCCTGTGCACGAGAGATGTTTCAAATAAGCTTATAACCTCTTCCACCATCCTAAATTGGCCTTGGCTGCCCTATAAAAGCAAGATAAGGAACTGATCATTCAAATAAATGCTATAATTTCTGCCTCTCACAGAAAAAGATACACTCTTTTTTACAAATGGCAACATTTGGTAAAATGTTGCTTGAATTTCTTTTATTACATAGTTAGTTCACCATGTCAACCACAAAAAGTTTTCTGTATTTTTTTCTCCTAGGTAGTTCAAGTGTCAAAAGCCTCTTGAATAAAACTGTTGGCAGTAGTCAATATCTTCAAGTGGCCACAACATTTAAAAGAGTATGTCCAATCAGTAGTGTGGCAAGTTAAATTTGCATAAATGCTAATGGAATAGCTTATTTCTAAAACTCATATGCACACAGATTGCCAGGTACCTTGATTGAATTGTACAAAAGCAATACAGAACTGTTAATTTCAGCACAAATGACCAAAAAAAAATTAAAAATGAGGTGAGGTGCAAAAACACTTGACAACATGCAAAGGCTCAGATAGGAGAAAAATCTGCCTATTCAATGGCCTCCAGGTACCACAATAATCACCTCTGCAGCCTGCCACAGGACTCGATCATAGTGAAAAGGTATTAAGTGTTTGTATGTGGAAGGACAGGTGGATGGAGGAAAGGGCTCACTGTTTAGTAAGACTTAAGGAATCTTTGATGGAGGGACATAAGACACTGACAGACAGGACAGACGAAAGGCAGAACCCTGTATACAACTTAGAGTTCCAAATGAGAGAAGGCTGTCAGACAAGGTCATACAGGGGGTTGCACCCAGGACAGGATGACAGCAAGCTGGAGCTAGAGGGAGCAGTTTACATGCGGCAAATGGAGTGTGGTTAGCTAGCTTTCCTGGACTCCCGTGGACCGGGAAATTTAAATGATCCTGTGAACTCCAGGGCATAGAGGTTAGTGGTCTGATACCTGGCCCCTAGGTAATGAGGGCTGTTGCATAGTGGCCTACTGGCCCCCAGTGTAAGAACCTGATGAGGGAAGCTGCTTAATCAGCTGCTCAAGCAGGGGAACTGACCTGTAGCCAGAAACACAAAACTGGATCAAGACAGGATTTTACTTTTTAAACTCTGCTATGCTTACTGCCCAGAGAAAAGAAGAACCCAGATGAAATTCAGGAAAGCATTCTGTGATATTTAAAAGCAATTAACAGTGTCCCATAGGTTTTGGGCTGTTGTGTTTTCATTTTCATTCGTTTCCACAATAGCCAGGACATGGAAGCAACCTAGATGCCCATCAACTGACGAATGGATAAGAAAGCTGTGGTACATATACACAATGGAATATTACTCAGCATTAAAAAAAAA
>ML660787.1:1554819-1601299 GCA_007570785.1 Antilocapra americana | reverse complement strand
TTTCATTCCTTTTTATGGCTTAGTAATAACCCATTGGGCTTCCCAGGTGGCGCCAGTTGTAAAAAGTCTACCTGATAATACAGGAGACATAAGAGACACGGGTTCCATCCCTGGGTCGTGAAGATCCCCTGGAGGAGGAAATGGCAACCCACTCCAGTATTCTTGCCTGGGAAATCCCATTGACAAAGAAGTCTGGGGGGCTACAGTCCATGGGACTCAAAGAGTTGGACATAACTTAGCAACTAAACAACAACAACATATATAAAATAGATAACTAATAAGGGCTTATTGTATAGCACAGGGAATATGCAAGGTGGCTATGTGGTCATAGCATCAGTCCTTCATGGGCAGGATTTTCTCTAAATTGGTTACCCAGTTTATAAGTAAATATCAAGAAGTGCATAATCTAGAGACAAGATCACTGAGTGGAGAGTGAAATCAAGCTGCATGGCGAGTATCCATGGGAAGTTTTCATGTAATCTCCTTCTGGTTCTGTGTGTCCTTCCTCTATTTCTACAGCTAAATCAAAATGCTTCCATAGCTTGCAGGGACACTCTAGTTCCTTTACTTTCCATTTGTTTCCTGTAATGGAGTTCTTTAACCTGTCTCTCCTGGTTTTTTACTTTCTGAGTTCAGAAAGCTTGAGTATCTGATTTCCTTCTCCTTTATTTCTCTTATCCTTCCAATCTGATTTTTAAATGTTTCAGTTAAGGATATTCCATTTTATTATTGGGCTTATCTTCGTTTTCTTTTGAGAGAAAGGGTTCTTTAAAAAACTACTTTATAACTTTGTTTACTTTTCTTGTTGTTCTTAATAACAAAACTTTATATATCAGATGAAGTAGGAATAATTAAATCTCTAGAGGCATATCTAGTCCATCTTTCAGCATCTTTTCACTGAATGCTTACTTCATGACAGCGTTTACTCCTTTAGGGAGGAAAGATTAAAAATACAAAAGAGGTAGTGCCTACCTGCAAGAAATTCACCAACTAATAAATAAGAAAATATAAAAACAACTGTATTATAGAAAACAGAGTGATGGTCAATTCCTGATTTTCCTTTCCTTTTTTACCATCATTTTTGAACACTAAACACATTGCGCCTTGGGAATTCCCTGGTGGTGCAGTGGCTGAGACTCTGTGCTGCCAGTGCAGGGGGTTTGATCCCTGGTCCAGGAACGAGATACTCGTGTTGCGACCAAGAGTTCACAGGCTGCAACTAAAGATTCCTCATGCCGCAACTGAAAGATCCACATGCCACAATGAAGATCAAAGATCCCTGTACTACCAAGATCTGGAACTGACAAAATAAATAAATACCAAAAATGATAGTGCACCTCAGTCCAAATTCTCTCAGTTGAAGTACAACCTAAGAGATGGGGAAACAACAGGCACCCATCTCATCAGCATCCCACAAATGCCTGAAGTTGAAAAAAGAGAACAAGGAGTACTAACTCTTAAGTTATCTCCTCTCTAGACCATTCTCACGACCTTCACAATCCCAAAGCACCCTTGCAAGTTATTGAAAATTCTGCCCAGTGAGGGGGAACAAAAAACAAACAAACAAACAAAAATCATGAAAAGGTTGATATATGAAAAAAAGTGAATTCTGACTGCTGGAATGTTCAATCAGTAGATAAACTTTCTACACTACACCTGGAAAGAAAATGTGTTTTAAGTAGATCTTAAAGGATCATCAAATATACCTTTATTCCCATCAGTAAGCCTTTTCTTCTCTCCATACATTTCATTTTTTTTTTCCTAGACAAGTAGGCTAGACATCTCAAGTCCATCTTCAGTCCTCTCTTCATCTCACACTACTCTTTAAATTAGTCACTAACTAAAATTGATTCTGAGGCTTCCCAGGTGGCCCAGTGGTAAAGAATCACCTACCAACCGGGAGACGCAGGTTCAATCCCTGCGTCCAGAAGATCCCTTGGAGAAGGAAACAGCAACCCACTCCAGTATTTTTGCCTAGGAAATCCCATGGACAGAGGAGCCTGGCGGGCTACAGTCCATGGGATCACAAAGAGTCAGACATGACTTAGCGACTAAACAGTAATAAAACTGATTATGCCTTAGTAATGTTCAAATTTATCACCTTCTTTGAACTGGTGGTACAGTTTTATTGTATGGATAAAACACAATTTATCCATTCTCTTGTTGGTGGCTATTAGAACTGTTTCAGTTTTTGGTGATTATTAATAGATCTGCCATGAATAATTTTATACAAATTGTATAAAAGTCTTTTTGTAGACATATGCTTTATGTTGAGTAAACACATGAGACTTCTTTGATCATAAGGTAAGTAGTATGTTTTGATTTCTGAGAAACTTCCAGATTCCAAATTGGTAGTACCATTTCGCACTCCTATTACCAATGCATGAGAATTCTACCTGCTTCACATCCTGGACAACATTTAGTGTTGTCAGGTTTTTAAAATTTAAGCCGTTCTAGAAGGAAGTATAGTGATATTTAAACATTAATTTATATTTCCCTTAGGACAAATAATGTGCTATTTTTCAACTGCTTATTAGTAACATATATACATTCCTTTTCAAAGTATCTAATTTGCCTATTTGTTATTGAGATTTTATCTTATTATTGAATTGAAGATGTTCTTTATATAGTCTGTGTACAAGTCCTTTGTCACAATTTATATTGTGAATATTTTTTCCCGTGCTTACCTATTTATTTTCTCAATGAACACTTTCAATGAGCTGATGTTTATAATTTTGAGTAGCAGTGTATCAGGTTTTTCATTTATGGTCTGTGTTTCCTAAGATCACTTAACCTTTATCACTTTATGAAGACACTGCATTGAACTTCTGAATTTGCTTTGTTACTGACTTTATTAGTGTATATTTTATTCCCATGTAAAGTATATTTATCTCATTCCCATAATATGTATGTTTATTTCATTCCCATAATTAAATTATTTCATTTCCCATACTTTTTCATATAACTTTGTTTTTCCTTCTTTTTCAACTCATGCCTGTTTAAAAGGTGAATCACATAAACATGCATAAAAAAGTTATAATTGCTTTTTCCTACTCCATGAAGAAAATCATTAATGTTTAGTACATAGTTTTACATATATATAGTTTAAGTGATTTACTTGTAGACACACAGAAACATGTCTTATTGATATTATTTTATACATTCACTTAGTTATGTGCACCTTGATGGACATAGAACTATTTACTCATTTATGAACACTTAGTATGGTGTCTGCCCTGTCACACATTTTGAAGTGTACAAGACAGTACTGTTAACAATAGATAAAATACTGTATCCTATATCACTGATTTTAGTACGATATAATTGAAAAGTAACAACAAACATCATATTGAAGGACTGAAGGTCTCTTTTATGCTGATTATTATTATCAGATCACCTGAATGCTATTTTGAATTTTATAGGTATTTATTTTTATTTTGTTTATAAAACATTTAACTATGGTTATACTTCCAGTCAAGGCCAAGGCCTGAACAGTAGCCCATATTTTGAAGGACATCATGATACCTATGAAAAAAATAAGCTGTCCTGTAATATTTGAAAGTTGACAACTATGGAGAAGGATGGAAATGGTGAAGGATGAAGAGAGATAACTAGTATAAAATATAAAGAAATCTTAGCCTTTCTTACAACATCTGTCTTTATAAGATAGAGAGAAGAACTTATAAATAATATAGCCATGAGCAAGCCATTCCATCTTCTTTCATAGAGATAAATGTCATAATAAGATCAGCGCTCTGCCTCAATTTTATACATTCAATGTATATTTTTTTCCTCCTCTATTCTTTGGGGCTGAAATTACTTTAGAGAGTAGTTGGAGAAAATTCAGAGTGTTTTGGAATGTGTAGGAATAAAAGGCTCAGACTGCACTGAAACCTTTAATAACTTGTGAATTATGTCATCTGTGAAATAACAATAGATGACAGACTCAGCTGTGAGGAGAATAAATGTATCCTTCTCTTTAAAAAAGAAAAAAATATAGTCTCATTCTGGAATCACATCAGCTTTAGAATTTCAACAATCTTTGTGTAGCTTTGGTGCCCCATAAAGTAGATTTTAAGTACAGTAAAGATAACATCATTAATACAGTCTGGGGTTTAAGTGCCAGCTTCTGAAGTGTTAAAGTTTGGTGTAAATGGCAACCCACTCCAGTATTCTTGCCTGGAGAATCCCACAGGGAGGGGAACCTGGTGGACTGCAGTCCATGGGGTCGCAAAGAGTTGGACACGACTGAGCGACTAACACAACGACATGTTAGCAAGGAATAGACTGTCTATACCTAGATTGTTTTACGAATTGACTAACTGATTATCTCTGCCATATGTAAACTAGATTTTCTGATAAAGAGGGTTATTAGAAACTCATCAAGTAATATTATGAATACTGCCCCCTTGATATTATTTCCTGTCACTTGATTAATAAACATCTCATACTTGAAATCTCCAAAACTGATCTATTTACAATCCAAATCAGCTTGGCAGCAGAATTCAGTGGCTCTTTAATATTTCATTTTCAGAAACATTTCTCTTTCTAGTGAGTATACAATTAAACTTTAAAAGTCATGTGTATGGATTGTTCTCTGCTAAGAGATTATAATCTTTTTCTTTTAAATTTTAATTATCAGAAATTCTAACTGCTTAAAAAATAACGGTTTCATTGGTTTATGCATGTATTCAGTTTGGCAGTCAGATCGCACATATCTATTAGTAACACCCAGAAAATAAAATGTCCCAGTGAAATTTCAGGTTGAAGTAATCCACTTCATCATTTAATACTATAAAAATCTTAAACTTATATGTTGCAGAATTCTATTTTCTAAACATTCATTACAAACCCATGTGAGTTTGATTTTTTTTGAAATCTCAATCCAAATAATCTGTCTCTGTTTTGAGTCCTATTTATTTTCTCCTTAGGGAAAATGACCCCTTTTCTTCTTTCTTTCATGAAGTATAAGAGTTTATGGTATGCAATTTAAGGTATAGCGTTTACTCAACAATCTTATCAACAATTCCCCAAATTCAGTATTTTCTCTTGCTTTACCTTCAAGTAGCCATCCATAAGATCCTAAAGAACAGTCCAAGAGAGGTATACTATTTAGAAAATAGGGAAGTTTTATCCCTTATCTTAATTAACTTGGTAAAACTACATTTATTTTTGCATGTTCCTTTGTCTTTTTTTTACATGAACCTATTTCCATTTTGTCACGTGTGCCCTGATTTTCACTGGGTAATATTTAGTTAGTGTTACATTAATCTTTATAATGACCATTTATAACTTCATTTTCACTTAGCATTATGTAACATGCCAAAACTTCACAGTAATCACTTTAAACATCTTAATTCTTGTTTAGTATTTCACATAATAAATATTGTTTAAGGAATCATTTTCCTGATGAATGCCATTTAGAGGTCCTCCAGTTTTCTGCATTGTAAATTATGCTCCAGTGAATAGCTTCTAATATCTATGGAGACAGACAAAGTCAGAGAATGACAATGTGGTAAAATGTTAACATTTGGATAACCCGGGTGAAGGATACACAGGAATTCTGTGAACTACTTATACAACTCTTCTATAACTTTGAATTATCTCAAAATAATTTAAAAGAGTACATTTGAAGAAGTGGAATTATTGGATCAGATGTTATACATGTTTTGAGAGCTTTCTTTTTACACTGTCATTTTATATCAGTAAGTGGTATAGCAGTATGTGAATATCTGTTTCGTTGCTCAATTAGCAAGTTATCTATGAATAATCCATGTATAAAAGAGATTTCTACTCTTTACTAAATGTATCAGCAAGTTCTGAATTGAAGATGGGTGACTAAGGAAATGTAAAACCTGTACAGATAAAGGAGAGAGGGAAGAGACACTGCATTTAGAGAAATATCCATGTCAACTTCTTTTCCAGTTATCTTTGAAAGTAAACACAATAGAGAAAGGATGGAAATAATAGTAGACTGTTATTGTTCAGTTTTGCTCATTGGTGAGTTTCTGTCTGGCATATATGCTCTGTAAAATAATTACATCATTGTTGGTAAGACTTGTAACACTGGTAGATGAGAAGTGGTATAATTTAATACTTAAAACTAGAAGGAAACAGAGATTTCCCAGCCCAAATCCTACAATTTTACAGAGAAAAATATGGACACTCAGGATTGAGGAGCATGATTAATTTATAAAACTTATCAACAGTAGAGCCATTTCTACAACAAAGCTGTCATTTTTTAATATTTCTGAGTTTTTCCATAAACCTCATAATTCTAGTAAGTATACAGAATGAAAATAGATTCTACTGGAATGTTCTTTTAGTTTTTGGATTTCTTAGACTTAAATCAGTGGCTTACCCAAATTAACCAGTCTTCTTAAATATGTAAAAATGTACACACACAAGTGTGAATCCTGAGCAAAAGTTATATTATTATTTTATAGAACAATGTAGTTCATATTAGAAATAGTTACAACTGAAGACCTTCCTCAGAGAGAACTGATTTTTTCAGCAAATGTATATTGCCTGATTATGATGAGTCTCTTGCTCTTTCTCCAGGTACTAGGAATGGGGATACAACCTTAAAGAAAACAAAATCTAGCTTCCTTGAAACTTACATTTCATTGAGAAATTTGCATTTAAGTGAGTATCAGTTTGAAAATGAAAGTGGCTCAGTCGTGTCTGACTCTTTGTGACCCCACGGACTGTATAGTCCATGGAATTCTCTAGGCCAGACTACTGGAGTGGGTAGCCTTTCCCTTCTCCAGGGGATCTAGCCAACCCAGGGATCAAACCCAGGTCTCCTGCATTGCAGGCGGATTCTTTATCAGCTGAGCCACAAGGGAAGCCCAAGGATACTGGAGTGGGGAGCCTATTCCTTCTCCAGGGGAATCTTCCTGACCTAGGAATCAAACTGTGGTCTCCATTGCAGGTGGATTCTTTATCAACTGAGTTATGAGGGGAGCTCCCAAGTATCAGTTTAATGTATATAAATTGCTCCTACATGGAATCAAAATTAATTGTAAAGATAATTTGCATGATAATTATTTTGAGTAGAAGACTATGTATCTATAGGGATCACCATGCTTAGAATCACGGTTTGTAAAACATAAGCATGATAAGAAGAAATAGAAATAGACTTTCATGATAGCCAGGTGTTATGCACTTTTTAAAAATCTTTTTAAAATTGTATTTATTTGTTTTAATTGAAGGCTAATTACTTTACAATATTGTGGTGGTTTCTGCCATCTGTCGACATGAATCAGCCACAGGTGTACATGTGTCCCCTGATCCTGATGAGGTGGACGATACTGGAGCCTATTATACACAGTGAAGTCAGATGAACACCAGGTGTTATGCACTTTATAGCTTTACCAGTTCAGCACCAAAGAAATGCTAATTTATTTATTCATTCTTCACATTTGGCACTGTTCTTTCCATCTGATGTTAGAAATATGGCTCACTGTCTCCTAGCCCACGTAGGAGGGTATCTCCATTTGAGATCCTTCTAGGGACTGAATGCTTAACCTAACCAGATTTAAAACTTTGCTTAAAGCAGCCTGATTTATTTTCATAAGTTTTTCACTGAGTGGTGGCTTTTCCTAGAGCCCCCAGTGTTCTGCTTGTACAAACAAATATGAGAGTTGTCATTTTCATGTTCACATACACAAGTAAATTCATAGAATAAATTCTTACAGGAAAGATTCTGCCTTTAAAGGTCTGTAAAAGATTAATTTGATTGATAGTGTCAAGATGTCCTCCAAAGCAATTCCAGTTTACACCCTGATCAAAAATATATGAAAGTGCCAGTTTCTCCATTCACTTGCCAATACTGTATATGTTAAAACCTTGTTTTCATAACTGTTTTTTAATTTTTATTTATACAATTATAAGTAAGGACAAATGTCTTTCACTTGATATTGGAAGAGGTCTAGAGTTCATACTTCTGGATATTTGGGCAGGTTCTGAAAAACATTGCTTTTAGCTTATGAATTGGAGCTGCATTTCCATTTACTTTAGCAAAAGAAACATTGTCAAATTAAAAAAAAATACAGTTATTTATGTTAAGAATACTCTGGGCATATCTCTCTTTGACAAAAATACTTATTTTGGATATGTGAATATTTCTATTGACTTTGGTTTCATAGAAGTGTGTGGGTGTTTTCCTTCCATGAATAAGAATGAGATTAGTTCATTTAAAAGTATTGAAAGTAGATGGTGTCTTCCGTACAAAAAACCAATCTTTTAATTTTCTTGCTATCTTAGACTGAATCAATAAACCAAGGTTATGGAACAATGAATGAAACTTATCCCCTGGGATTTCCTGGAGGTGATTATTTTCTGAGAGAACTGTATTCGACTTGGCACATCCTTATTTTGGAGGAAAGGAATTCTTTTGGCTTACTGAGTTAGTTGTCCCACTTTTATGAAATCTGAAACCTCATCTACAAGTAATGATTTCTGTTTAACTCTTCCATATGTTATTTTGGTGGCAGACAGCTAGTCACCTAGAGACTAAGCTAAATGTGCAGGATAAAGATGACATAGAGGTTAAATTGTAAATTTCTTAACAGAATAACATCTACAATTTAATATAGTCCATCACAACATTCTTAAATATAAACATTTATGTCTAAAATGTATTAATTAGATTTCACATCATTATTTATGGATTTCATGAATTAATGTGCAAAATATATCAGATTATTTATTAGCTTTGGATGGCCACTGTACTATGAGGTAGCTTTTCAATAAAATTTAATGAGGTTTATTCAGTAACAGAAACTGTCAGGATTAAAGGTAGTACTTTGATCCACAGGTGGAAATCAAATTCAAGAATCTCATTGTGATCAATAAATGGTCCCCTCTGTCATTTTGAGGTGTCATATGGATAGCATAGCATTTTTGTAATATCGGGGATTGAAGAAGAAAATATATTTCTTCTGAAACAGGGGGTTTGGGGATTATTTCAGTATAGTTCAATTCAGTTGCTCAGTCATGTCTGACTCTGCGATCCCATGGACTACAGCACGCCAGGTCTCCCTGTCCATCATCAATGTCTGGAATTTACACAAACTCATGTTCATTGAGTCTGTGATGCTATCCAACCATCTCATCCTCTGTCATCCCCTTCTCCGCCTGCCTTCAATCTCTCCCAGCATCAGGATCTTTTCCAATGAGTCAGTTCTTCGCATCGGGTGGCTAAAGTATTGGAGTATCAGCCTCAACATCAGTCCTTCCAATGAACACCCAGGACTGATCTCCTTTAGGATGGACTGGTTGGATCTCCTTGCAGTCCAGTGGACTCTCAAGAGTCATCTCCAACACCACAGTTCAAAAGCGTCAATTCTTTGGTGCTCAGCTTTCTTTATAGTCCAACTCTCACATCCATACATGACTAATGGAAAAACAATAGCGTTGATTAGACAGACATTTGTTGGCAAGTAATATCTGCTTTTTAATATGCTGTCTGGGTTGGTTATAACTTTCCTGTCAAGGAGTAAACATCTATTAATTTTATGACTGCAATCACCATCTGCAATTATTTGGGAGCCCAAAGGAATAAAGTCTCTCACTCTTTCCACTGTTTTCCCATCTATTTGCCATGGAGTGATGGGACCAGATGCCGTGATCTTAGTTTTCTGAATGTTGAGCTTTAAGCCAATTTTTTCACTCTCCTCTTTCACTTTCATCAAGAGGCTCTTTAGTTCTTCTTTGCTTTCTGCCACAAGGGTGGTGTCATCCTCATATCTGAGGTTATCGATATTTCTTCCGGCAATCTTGATTTCAGCTTGTGCTTCATCCAGCCTGGCATTTCTCATGAATATAAGAAATAAGAATTTCTCTGCATATAAGTTAAGTAAGCAGGGCAACAATATACAGCCTTGTCATACTCCTTTCCTGATGTGGCACCGGTCTGTTGTTCCATGTCCAGTTCTAACTGTTGTTTGCTGACCTGCATACAAATTTCTCAGGAGGCAGGTCAGGTGGTCTGGTATTCCCACCTCTTGAAGAACTTTCCACAGTTTGTTGTGATCCACACATTCAAAGGCTTTGGCATAGTCAATAAAGCAGAAATAGATGTTTTTCTGGAACTTGCTTGCTTTTTCGATGATCCACTGGAGGTTGGCAATTTGATCTCTGGTTCCTCTGCCTTTTCTAAAACCAGCTGGGACAATTGGAAGTTCATGGTTCACATACCGTTGAAGCCTGGCTTGGAGAATTTTGAGCACTGTCTTACTAGTGTGTGAGATGAGTGCAACTGTCCAGTAGTTTGAGCATTCTTTGGCATTGCCTTTCATTGGGATTGGAATGAAAACTGACCTTTTCCACTCCTGTGGCCACTGCTGAGTTTTCCAGATATGTTGGCATATTGAGTGCAGCACTTTCACAGCGTCATCTTTTAGGATTTCAAATAGCTCAACTGGAATTTCATCACTTCCACTAGCTTTGTTCATAGTGATGCTTCCTAAGGCCCACTTGACTTCGCATTCCAAGATGTCTGGCTCTAGGTGAGTGATCACACCATTATGATTATCTGGGTCGTGAAGATCTTTTTTGTACAGTTCTTCTGTGTTTTCTTGCCACCTCTTCTTAGTATCTTCTGCTTCTGTTAGGTCCAACCATTTCTGATTTTATTGAGCCCATCTTTGCATGAAATGTTCCCTTGGTATCTCTTATTTTCTTGAAGAGATCTCTAGTCTTTCCCATTCTATTGTTTTCCTCTATTTCTTTGCGCTGATCACTGAGGAAGGCTTTCATATCTCTTCTTGCTATTCTTTGAAATTCTGCATTCAAATGGGTATATCTTTCCTTTACTCCTTTGCTTTTCACTTCTCTTCCTTTCTCAGCTATTTGTAAGGCCTCCTCAGACAGCCATTTTGCTTTTTTACATTTCTTTTTCTTAGGGATGGTCTTATTTGCCACTTGCTAATTCAGGTTTACAGAATTAATACTTGTATTTTCTCTTCTGGTCAATGTCCTGTGTTTAATGTTCTTCTCTCTTTTTCCTCAGATTATTTTCAAACTCCAGATGTTAGGTAATTTTTTTCTTTGAAAGAAAATTTGAAGAAAACATAACAGCATATAAGATACAATAGAAAGCACTGTGCTTGACATTTACCTCATTTTATAGGTGAGATAACTAGGCCTCAGAAAGTAAAGGTGGCTTTTAAGTGATTCGGTGTGGAAGTGTTGGATTGGTGGATTTATGATTTGACCTCATAACTGCTGGACTTGAAAAGCCAGTCTCTAAACATTATACTGTGTTACTTCAGTCAGGTTAGCTAGTAGGCAAAGGGGGCTAAATCCTAGCTGCTAGAACAGATGAATGCCACTGTCTTAACTTACTGTGCCTTGCAGTGCATTTCAGGAACCTATAGCTTTGAAACTGAGGCAGATAATCATAGGGATTTTTTCTTTTATTAGTTATCTGGGTGATGAAGTCCTTGGATTCTTTTCACAAAGTGAAAGGGAATTTGCTTTTGTTGAGGTTCTTCTACATACTACCATGCTCTATATAAACATATTTTAATACTCATTTTAAATCTCTGAAGTAATCATGGAGAAAAAGTAAAGTGAAAGTGTTAGTCTCTCGGTCGTGTCTGACTCTTTACCAACCAATGGACTGTAGCCTACCAGGCTCTTCTGTCCATGGAATTCTCCAGGCAAGAATACTGGAGTGCATAGCCATTTCCTTCTCCGGGGAATCGTCCTGACCCAGGGGTTGAACCAAGGTCTCTTGTACTGCAGGCAGATTCATTACTGTCTGAGCTACCAGGGAAGCCAAACAGGGAAAAATTGAGGCTTCAGCTTGCCCAAGGGTGGCAAGTGTTCTAAGCGCAGCTCTAAATTCAGAAATCCCCATCACGTCCATGGTCAATATAAGGTTAACAATAATATAACCATTTTGTTTCAGAGAGACAAACATTATAACAGGGTTTGACTTTTTGTGTGTATGACCCAAATCTAAAACACAATAAAGTTTTTAAATATTTATATAAAATCTAAAAACAAAATAAAGTTTTCACTATTTCCTATTTTTAAGTCATTTTAACTTGAGTTCTCAAATAGGAAAAATGTGACAAAATCACAAGATTTTAGGAAATACAGAAGCAATGATCTTGTGACTCTGTCTTTTTGCACCAGAGTGGACCTAGTTTTCAGAACCAAAATATTATTATTTTACCAGTGGGAGATTTGGGAAAATGTTTTAGGTAACAGAATAGGTTATTTTGACTCATGCTTTTCCATTATTCCATTTCAGGTATGCCTCAGGTCAAACACATTCTTTTGAAACACACTCTCTCAAATAAAAGCCTTTTCTAGAATAACCAAAGAAGAATCTGAAAGCATTTTCTTAAAATCAGTACCAAGGAGATGCTATATTCTGGTTAGAGTATGTGTTCATGGATTGAAAATGGGCTGAAATCATATGAATAGGCTGAACATGAACATTAAGCATATTATTTTGAGAATAATAAAAAATTACAAGCAAAGGGATTAACATTTTTCAGGTGATTTGACTTTGAACTTAATTCAGTTTTATGAATTTAAAAGAAAGAGATACTTAGAAATTTAAAAAATGATCTCATCCTTTGCATTAAAATAGTGAGTAAAGCAATCCAGTTCCAGTATGGTAAACCTTGGAGATAGGAATCATGACCTCAGTTATAAAATATCCACAACAAATATAGCTTTTCCTGTACATCCTCAGTCTATTGCTTTTAATAAGAATTAAGTGTTCTGTACTTGTTATGATGTGATTTATTTTGTGTTATGACTCCTGAAACTTATAGGACTTAAGCTATGTTAAACTATGTTAAGTAGTCAAAATGGAGTCACAGTGCCAAAGTGAACTTCTATATTAGTTGTCTGCAATAGGACTATGAATGTCTTAGACCGACAAACTAAGAGTATTATTTTAGGTGAGTTTGATGGGTCATGTAATATCACAGGAACAGAAGGAGCAAATCATAGATCCCTTCCCCTGGGGTAAACCATTACCCTTTTAGAAGGAGCTTCAGAGAGTTGCAGAAAAGGAAAGGTTTTTAAAGGGGGAGGGACAGGGAAGTCATAAGCAAAAAAAAGAGGATTATTTCAGTAAGGTCATCTTCCTTTGGGGGAAGGCAAGGGTGTAGTGTGAGGAAATTCCAGACTAAATTGTTAAGATTACCTTCTTAGCAGAGGCTGAAACTATAATTAGGTTAGGTATTAAGTCTTGCTTTACTGACCTGGGGCTTAGCATCAGTGATTCCATTTTGGCCTGTTTCTTTTTTTAACACTTGTATATCTAGTTGTTGAATAGTGTGTCCTATGTTGTTGAAAACAAAGCAGCTAACGGTATGTAAATCTTTGTTCATTTCATGAGTGATCACTTCAGATGAGAATTCCTTGAAACTAAATTGTTTGAAGCATCTTCTATTATCATTAAGTTTCATCTTAGCATTTTGTTTTCTGCTGACTTATACCTGATAATCCCCCAAATGAGAACCCAGGTGACTCAGGAATCAACTTCATCAAAAACAAGTTAAAATTCAGAAGACAATGTTATACATGGGGATTATTTGGCATGAATCTTCTATATCAGAAAGAAATATCTGTCAGTAATAAAGGGAATCCCATAAGGAAACAAAAGCCAGCCATTTCACAACAGTGTTTCTCTCCCTCTTCTTTTCCCTTGTGCTTACTCTACTGACCTCTTTTCTTCTTCCTCTCCCTCCATGACCCATCTCGCTCCTTGATTCTTCTTTGTTCAATGACTATGCTGTTAAAAAGAGTACAAATGCACAATAAAAAGTATTTTCTAAAATCAATATAGTAAAAGGTTCATGTCAATGAAATACATCCTATGATGTGATAAAATGTATTTCTTATTCATAAATTCATTTAACCATCCTTAGTGACTATGTATTTTTCCATTCAAGACAAGTATTCAGTTTTTCCAGAAAATTGAATATCTGGGGTTCTTATGTAATTCCAGGCTGATTTGTTAAGGGAGACATAGAAAATACATAATTTATAATGGACTTTCTTATCTTCTTTAATTTCAAAAGTTTTCAAAGGGTTTTTTTTTTTTCTCACTCTTTAAATATCTCAATGCCATATTGGAAAAACCCACAATCAATCTATAAGGATAGAACTACAGCTTGAATTAATAAACAAACCTGGTATAGAAAAGTGACTGATTATTCTTTATGTTTTAAAATTGAGATATACTGCTATGTCCACTAAACAATTTCTGGACTTACAGACAAGTTGCATTAATGTTAATAGTGGCTGTCTTTAAGAGATTCAAGAATGTGGGATTGTGGGAGACTTTAACTTCTTACTATATACTTCTTTGAGAATGTATCATATCTAATTTGCATATGTATAACCTTGTTACTTTTTAAACATCAAAGAAACCAGTTACATTATAGACCAAATAAATATAATATGGAGAATATTAAACTTGCGGCTGACAATAGTAAAACATTGCATTATAAATCCAAGACTTTGTATGTATCCTCTATAAAAAGGAAGCTTGATCTTAAACTAGATACTCAGGATTCTTGGGACAGTTGCTTTACAATATAGTGTTGATTTCTGCCATACATCAGTATGAATCAGCCATAGGGGTAATATGTCTCCCCCTCGCTTGGCCCATCCCCCACCTTCCACCCCCCACCCCCACCCCATCCCACCCCTCTAGGTTGTCACAGAGCACCAATTTGAGCTCCCTGAACCATACAGCATACTCCCGCTGGCTATTTATTTTACATTTAGTAGTACATATGTTTCCATGCTACTCTCTTCATTCATCCCACCCAATTTCCCTCCATGTTCACAAGTTTGTTCTCTATGTCTGCATCTCCATTACTAAACAGATTCATCAGTACCATCTTTCTAGATTCCATATACATGTGTTAATATATGTTTTTCTCTTTCTGACTTACTTTACTCTGTTGTAATAGGCTCTATGTTCATCCACCTCATTAGAACTAACCCACATGTGGTCCTTGAAGGGCTGAATAATATTGCGTTGTGTATATGTACCACAGCTTCTTTATCCATTCATCTGCTGATGGACGTCTAGGTTGCTTTAATGTCCTTAGATATTGTAAACAGTGTTGCAATGAGCACTGAGGTAAATATGTTTTTTTCAGTTATGGTTTTCTCAGGGTATATGCCCAGTACTGGGATTATTAGGTCACATGGCAGTTTTATTCTTAGTTTTTTAAGGAATCTCCATACTATCTTCCTTGGAGCAAGTTTTAGAATGACTGACTGGAATTGGATCTATTAGAGCTCAGAAAAATTGCTTGGTGACAGGAAAGAATGACCAGTTACTAAATGTGTGTTTGCTCAGGCCATGGCAGCCAGGGCAGTTCAGTTGGTTGGCCGGAATCATGGAATTAAGCAATCTCCTATTCTCCCTGCCATCACTGAGTAAATGCTAAGTTTCTGCCTCTGGTCCTCTTGGCAGGCCCCGTGTCTCCTGCTCAGGCATAGCAATCAGGGGTTGCTTGGTCACATAGAAGTCTACACTCTCCCTCTTTTGATGCCTCAGAGCTCACTCTATGGATGTGTAGATCCACTGTTACTGCAGTGTGGGCCCTGGTCCCCGCCAGGGCTGTGGCATAGCTGTCATCTCCTGCCAGGGAGATGTCATCTCCTTATCGCCAGGGATAAGGTGGCTGGACTTCTCAATATCCATATTGAAAAGGGAGAAAATTCAATTTTCTTCTGTTTTTAAGGAGGTAGTTTTATTTATAATTAGCTTTCATTATTTTTCCTATCTAAAATATTAGAAATACTTTGAGAAACTCACCCTGATGCCCAATCTCTTTCTTTAAACTAATTAATTTTAATTGGAGTATAGTTAATTAATTTTTAATTGAATTATAATTGAACTCAATGTTTTGACTTTCCCTGTTAGGTCTAGACCAGAACAGAATTCACAAAACAATTCAGATGACACCAAGTAGGAAGGACTCAAAATCTTTCTTCTCTTCTGACATCATTCCTTTTTCTACCTCTACACCCAAACTGAACTCGCATAACAAGAAATCCTTTTCTTCTCAGCTTCAATTATATACCACCTCAAGAGGCTAGAGGTGAACTTGATGCTTTGTGTGTCAGCTCTAGAAATGTACTGTCAGCTTTAATAAATCTCTCAGTACAATAATATTTATTGTACTTTTCTAAAAATAAAATGGCAGCTCTTTTGTCTACAAAAATAGAATGGATCAACAATTAATATGGCTTCGGTGACTACCTGATATTCCCCCAAACTGTTTTATGAGGACCAAAGCAGAAGGCTACTTGTCTAAATGGCAAGACATCCCACATTCAGCATTAGCTGTCTTGGAATCACTATTTTTCCACAATACAGTAGTTAAAAGTATAAGACTTAGGAGTCATAGGGTCTGAATTCTGGTTTCCTCATTTGCTAGCTAAATAATCTAGTGAAAGTAAGTTCTCAAATTTCTTTTGGTCTTACTTCTCAACATCTAAGAGTTGGTGTGAAAAAAAAATGATTGTGAACTGTTTAAAATACACTACTTGCCACTTCAGTTTAATTCAGTTCAGTCGCTCAGTGATGTCTGACTCTTTGCAACCCCACTGACTGCGGTACGCTAAGCATCCCTGTCCATCACCAACTACTGGAGTTTACCCAAACTTATGTCCATTGAGTTGGTGATGCCATCAAATCATTTCATCCTCTGCCATCCCCTTTTCCTCCTGCCTTCAATCTTTCCCAGCATCAGGGTCTTTTCAAATGAGTCACTTCTTCACATCAGGTGGCCAAAGTATTGGAGTTTTAGCATCAGCATCAGTCCTTCCAATGAATATTCAGGACTGATTTCCTTTAGGATTGACTGGCTGGATCTCCTTGCAGTCCAAAGGACTCCCATGAGTCTCCAACACCATAGTTCAAAAGCATCAGTTCTTCAGCGCTCAGCTTTCTTTATAGTCCAGCTCTTACACCCGTACATGACTACTGGAAAAATCATAGCTTTGACTAGATAGATGTTTGTTGGCAAAGTGATGTCTCTGCCTTTTAATATGCTGTCTAGGTTGCTCATAACTTTTCTTCCAAGGAGCAAGAATCTTTTAATTTCATGGCTGCAGTCACCATCTGCTGTGATTTGGAAGTCCCCAAAAATAAAGTCTCAGTCCTTCCACTGTTTCCCCATCTATTTGCCATGAAGTGATGGGACCAGATGCTGTGATCTTAGTTTTCTGAATGTTGAGTTTTAACACAACTTTTTCACTCTCCTCTTTCACTTTCAATCAAGAGGCTCTTTAGTTCTTTGCTTTCTACCATAAGGGTGGTGTAATCCTCATATCTGAGGTTATCGATATTTTTCCCGGCAATCTTGATCCAGTTTGTGCTTCATCCAGCCTGGCATTTTGTATGATGTACTCTGCATATAAGTTAAATAAGCACAGTGACAATATACAGCCTTGATGTACTCCTTTCCCAATATGGAACCATCTCTTGTTCTATGTCCAGTTTTAACTTTTGCTTCTTGACCTGAGATTCCTCAGGAGGGAGGTTAGGTGGTCTGCTATTCCCATCTCTTGAAGAATTTTCCAGAGTTTGCTCTGATCCACACAGTCAAAGACTTTGGCATAGTCAATAAAGCAGAAATAGATGTTTTTCTGGAACTCACATTTTCAATGATCCAGCAAATGTTGTCAACTTGATCTCTGGTTCCTCTGCCTTTTCTAAATCCAGCTTGAACATCTGGAAGTTCACAGTTCATGTACTGTTGAATGTTGAAGCCTGGCTTGGAGAATTTTGAGCATTACTTTACTAGCGTATGAGATGAGTGTAACTGTCCAGTAGTTTGAGAATTCTTTGGCATTGCTTTCTTTGGGGTTGGAATGAAAACTGACCTTTTCCACTCCCGTGGCCACTGCTGAATTCTAGATTTGCTGGCATATTGAGTGTAGCACTTTCACAGCATCAACTTTGAGGATTTGAAATAGTTCCATTGGAATCCATCACCTCCACTAGCTTTGTTCATAGTGATGCTTCCTAAGGCCCACTTGACTTCGCATTCCAGGATGTCTGGCTCTAGGTGAGTGGTCACACCATCATCATTATCTGGGTCATGAAGACCATTTTTTGTATAGCTCTTCTGTGTAGTCTTTCCACTGCTTCTTTTTTTCCCCACTGCTTCTTAATATCTTGGCACTTAACAAGACTTTTACAAACATGTAGAACTTAAATGATTATTATTATTTTTTAACCTCATGAATGGTACCACCCTACACAGGTCACCATATTTAGAATTATTTGAATATTATCAAAATCTTTCCTTCCAGCTTCTAAACTCAATCTACTGCAATGGACACTAGAGCCTCTTGTGCCTCTTACTAGCTGTGTGAGTTTACGCAAGGTAATTAATCTCTCTGAACTTTATTTTCTTCATCTATAAAGAAGATATATTAATACCTGGCTCACAGAATGGCTGTATTACATAAGATATTATATGTAAAATATCTGTTACAAAACAAACACTATATAAATATTAATAAACCTGTAACATAATACATGGTGGGCTTCCCAGGCAGTGTTAGTTGTAAAGTATCCTCCTGCCAATGCCGGAAATGCAAGAGGCATGGGTTCAGCCCCTGGACTGGGAAAATCCCCTGGAGGAGGAAATGCAAGCCACATCAGTATACCTGCCAGAGTTACACTTTCTATGTAATATCTGTTATTTGTAGTTAATTCTTTTATTTTATACCTTAATTTATTATGGTTAACAAATAACTATTATAGAATAATTACAACATAATCATAATATAAAATTTACTTGTCTTTTCGATGATAATATTACTACTAGAGAAAATTTTATTTACACTGGTTTTGTTGGAATAACATTTTAATAACATTCAACTTCTCTTATTAACAGTGATATTCAGATTTTGTGTTTCATCTTGTGAAAAAATAAGATAGCAAATTATAGAGGGAAAAGAGATAGAAGGAAAACAAAGCAATAATGAGCAAGAATTGCAAAAATGCTGTGTAGAAATGGGTCTTGCATGGTGAAAGCAATTAACAGCCATATGGTCAGAGAGTTAGTTGTTTAGTCCACTGAGGTATACAAATGGAAACTATAGAGATCATTCCAGATGTGTGAATGGAAGAAAAAGTATGATTAAATCATAAGAATAAAAAGCCCAAAGAAGAAGAATCTATCATTCCCTACATTTTGAAATATGAGGGTCATGGTATAAACCCTGAGAAAAAGAGAAAACATACAGCTCTAGATACCAATATATAGGAAGTATACAGAGAAAAAAGGAAATATTTGAAGGACTAAGTGAAGTAGTAAAAAATAAAGGTCATAGAAATAGAAATTATAGAGCATTGACATAAGGAAAATCTCTAGGGAAATTGATTACCCAGGAACTGTTTGTGTCTATGGCTTATAATAATGGTGAATCATAGGAAAATAGGGATGGATTTATGTTTAATTTACAAAATATTATTTAAAACTATGAAATTTACATGTGAAAATATATTATCCTAAGTCTGACTCGGGGAGGGGGTACAATGTTTTTTTTTTTTTTTATAATATTCTATCCTCATAGTGGTTGCAACAAGTTAATTAGCACCAATAAGTAATGACTGTGTGGATCACAAGAAACTGTGGAAAACTCTTAAAGAGATGGGAATACCAGACCATCTGACCTGCCTCCTGAGAAATCTGTACTCAGGTCAGGAAGCAAGAGTTAGAACTGGACATGGAACAACAGACTGGTTTCACATTGGAAAAGGAGTACGTCAAGGCTGTATATTGTCACCCTGCTTACTTAACTTACATGCACAGTACATCATGAGAAATGCCAGGCTGGATGAAGCAAAAGCTGGAATCAAGATTCCCAGGAGAAATATCAGTAAACTCAGATATGCAGATGACACCACCCTTAAGGCAGAAAGCAAAGAACTAAAGAGCTTCTTGATGAAAGTGAAAGAGGAGGGTGAAAAAGTTGGCTTACAGCTCAACATTCAGAAAACTAAGATCATGGCATCTGGTCCCATCACTTCATGGCAAATGGGGAAACCATGGAAACAGTGACAGACTATTTTTTTTTTTGTCCTCCCAAATCACTGCAGATGGTGACTGTAGCCATGAAATTATACGATGCTTGCTCCTTGAAGAAAAGTTATAACCAACCCAGACAGCATATTAAAAAGCAGAGGCATTACTTTGCCAACAACGTCTGTCTAGTCAAAGCTTTGCTTTTTCCAGTAGTGATATATGGATGTGAGAGTTGGATTATAAAGAAAGCTGAGAGTCAAAGAATTGATGCTTTTGAACTGTGGTGTTGGAGAAGACTCTTGAGATTCCCTGGACTGCAAGGAGATCCAGCCAGTCAATCCTAAAGGAAATCAGTCCTGAATATTCATTGGAAGGACTGATGCTGATGCTGAAACTCCAATACTTTGGCCACATGATGTGAAGAAGTGACTCATTTGAAAAGACCCTGATGCTGGGAAAGATTGAAGGCGGGAGGAGAAGGGGATGACAGAAGGTAAGATGGTTGGATGGCATCACCAACTCAATGGACATGAATTTGAGTAAGCTCTGAGAGTTGATGATGGACAGGGAGACTTGGCGTGCTGCAGTCCATGGGGTCGCAAAGAGCTGGACATTACTGACTGAGTGAACTGAAGTAATGATTCATTGATGATACTTATGGTATTGATACCAGGGCAAATTTTATAGAAACAAAACAAATAGAAATCAATATAAGGTTCTGCACATCACAAGATCAAGTGTAGACCTATAGAACTGTGGAAAGGCTTAGGAGCAACTTAACTGAAAAGAACATTAGTGTTGTAGTTGAGTGGACTTTAGGAGATATTGACATATTTATGGAATGCATCAGTTTTATAATCACTTCTATTTGTAATTCAAATTCAAGAAAGCAAGAAAGTTGAAATAAGTATTGACCTCCCTATATCACTGATTCTCAGGTTTTCCATATATATGGGGATTTATTTCCAACAATGATTTTGTTTAGATGTAAGCTGATTCGTGCTTTCTTAGTAACAGCTGGAGTGGCATGGGCTTTTTTTTTTTTTTCTAACATCAGCCCAAATATTTCTTAGAAAGTGCACATACATCATTGTATCGTAAAGAATTCAGTACTAGCCATGACCTTACATATATTGGCATAGGTATTTATTCAGTCCTGAGAATTGTCAGGCATGTTGATGTTGTTCAGCTGAGATGCACTGTTGTTCAGCAGAGCTGAGTTTGCTCGGACTGGTGCCGGTTCATCTCTGTCAAAAAGGACAGATTCTCTCATTCCCTTTTGACTTTGCCTTTTATCCTTGTAATTAAGACTTTGATTTTGTTTGGCAACTCACCATCCATGGTAAAGGAGGGCAAGCACAGGAAACTGGCGCACTCACAATTTCACAGGGTCTTTGATTAAACTCTGTTCAATTCTGAGAGTCTTAATCAAGGTAATTATCTGACTGAGGGTGTCTGCATCTGCATGCACTCCTCTGGTGGGTTCCTCCAACAGCTGGAAGGTGCTTTGGATGTGGCGGCTCTCCATAATGGGCCCACTGTGGAGGAGCAGTGTGCGTGGATCAGTGGCTCTTTTTAGCATAGTCCTGAGTGTATGTCTATATTGATTTGTTTTTAAAACCTTCCAAATGTGTACAAAGCAGGCTGCTTATTTTGTGCCAGAAGACTAGATTAGTTAATTTGTGATAATGCTGCATTCAACCCTTTAATATATTTCTCCATAATTCTCACACCAGAGTGGACTAGTTACTTATCTAGCACACTCACTACCTTCCCAACAAGACAACAGGAAATTCAATCCAGAGAAGGACAGAGAGCATCGGTCATATTATGCCATTTCAGGTTTACCAAATGCTACATGTTTTAAATTTGTTAATTATCCAACAATGCAGAAAATACAAATTAAAATAAATTGTAATGTTAGAAATGTTGCTGTCAAGGAAATATAAATTTCTGTTAGTCAAAATAGTTTTGGGATCTAGTGTTGCATATCACTACTGAGCTTAGCATTTTGTTTTGTCATAGTGTTTTGTCCAAGAAAGTTCATCTGGAGTTGGGAGTCTAAAGATTTTCTTAGAAATAATCCAGTCTTTTCCCTTTGATTTATACCTCATGTACAAATCTATCTAACCAGAGCTATTATCTATTTCTGTCCATTTGTTTCTGTCAAGGCCATTAGTTTGTGGATGGAGGCTAGATGAGAATCCTTTAGTTATGACATTTCAGGAGAGTAAGGCCTTGGAAAGCCTTCAAATTAGCATTTTAGTTTCTGCATTTCAGTTTGTGATTTTATTTTTTAATTTGCTAAACTCATTCATAATAATATAATTCTAGTGAACAGTTATGGAAATTTCTCATTAACTTCAAGTTTTTGGTACGAGTTACACAGAATGGTTCTGTGAAGACCTAAAAGACCTTCTAGAACCCAAAAAAGATGTCCTCCTCATTATAGGGGACAGGAATACAAAAGTAGGAAGTCAAAAGATACCTGGAGTAACAGGTAAATTTAGCCTTGAAGTATGAAATGAAGCAGGGCAAGGGTAACAGAGTTTTGCCAAGCGAACACACTGGTCAGAGCAAACACCCTCTTGGGCATAACACCTCGCATAGTTCTGCTATCCTTTAAGATGTATTATACTCACTGGTCATAGCAAACACCCTCTTCCAACAACACAAGAGAAGACTCTATACATGGACATCCCCAGATGGTCAATACCAAAACCAGACTGATTATATCCTTTGCAGCCAAAGATAGAGAAGTTCTATACAGCCAGCAAAAACAAGACCAGGAGCTGACTGTGGCTCAGATCATGAACTCCTTACTGCTAAAATCAGACTGAAATTGAAAAAAGTAGGGAAAATCACCAGACCATTCAGGTATGAACTAAATCAAATCCCTTTTGATTATACAACGGAAGTGACAAATAGATTCAAGGGATAAGATCTGATACACAGAGTGCCTGAAGAACTATGGATGCAAGTTCGTGGCATTGTACAGGAGGCAGTGATCAAGACTGTTCCCCCAAAAAAGAGATGCTAAAAGGCAAAATGGTTGTCTGAGAAGGCCTTACAAATAGCTGAGAAAATAAGAGAAGATAAAGACAAACGAGAAAAGAAAAGATATTAGCATCTGAATGGAGAATTCTAAAAAATAGCAAGGAAAGAAAAGAAAGCCTTCCTCAGTGATCAATGCAAAGAAATGGAGGACAACAATAGAAGAAGAATAGAGATCTCTTCAAGAAAATTAGAGATACTAAGGGAACATTTCATGCAAAGATGGGCTCAATAAAGGACAGAAATGGTATGAACCTAACCAGAAGCAGAAGATATAGCAAGAACACACAGAAGAACTTTACAAAAAGATCATCACAACCCATATAACCATGATGGTGTGATCAGTTACCTAGAGCCAGACATCCTGGAATGAGAAGTCAAGTGGGCCTTAGGAAGCATCACTATGAGCAAAGCTAGTGGAGGTGACGGAATTCCAGTTGAGCTATTCCAAATCCTTAAAAGATGATGCTGTGAAAGTGCTGCACTCAATATGCCAGCAAATCTGGAAAACTCAGCAGTGACCACAGGACTGGAAAAGATCAGTTCCAGAAAAGGAAGAGAGTTCCAGAAAAAATATACTTTTGCTTTATTGACTATGCCAAAGTCTTTAACTGTGTGGATCACAAGAAACTGGAAAATTCTTCAAGAGATGCGATACCAGATCCCCTGATCTGCCTCCTGAGAAACCTGTATGCAGGTCAATAAGCAACACTTAAAACTGGACATGGAACAAGAGACTGGTTCCACATTGGGAAAAGAGTACCTCAAGACTGTATATTGTCACCCTGCTTATTTAACTTATATGCGGAGTATATCATGTGAAATGCTGGGCTGGATGAAGCATGAGTTGGAATCAACATTGCTGGAAGAAATATCGATAAGCTCAGATATGCAGATGACGCCACCCTTATGGCAAAAAGTGAAAAAGAATTAAAGAGGCTCTTGAAGAAAGTGAAAGAGGAGAGTGAAAAAGTTGGCTTAAAACTCAACATTCAGAAAACTAAGATCATGGCATTCGGTCCTGTCCCTTCATGGCAAATAGATGGGGAAACAATGGAAACAGTGACAGACTTTATTTTTTTGAGCTCCAAAATCACTTCAGATGGTGACTGCAGCCATGAAATTAAAAGATGCTTGCTCCTTGGAAGAAAAGTTATGACTAACCTAGACAGCATATTAAAAAGTAGAGATGTTACTTTGCCAACAAAGGTCCATCTAGTCAAAGCTTTGGTTTTTCCAGTAGTCATTATCAATGTGAGATTGAACTATAAAGAAAAGTGAGTGCTGAAGAATTGATGCTTTTGAACTGTGGTGTTGGAGAAGACTCTTGAGAGTCCCTTGGACTGCAAGAGGATCCAACCAGTTCATCCTAATGGAAATTAGTCCTGAATATTCATTGGAAAGACTGATGCTGAAGCTGAAACTCCAAAGCTTCAGCCCTCTGATGCAAAGAACCAACTCATTTTAAAAGACCCTGATGCTGGGAAAGATTGAAGGCGGGAGGAGAAGGGGACGGCAGAGGATGAGATGGTTGGATGGCATCTCTGACTTGATGGACACAAGTTTGAGTAGACTTTGGGAGTTGGTCATGGATAGGGAAGCCTGGCATGTCTCAGTCCATAGGGTCACAGAGAGTAGGCTGAGTGACTGAACTGAACTGACACAGATTATAAGCCAAATATTTTAAATCACTTGGGTATAATATCTAATAGCATAAAGTTAATTAAATAAACCATCCAAGATATCCATACATATAAAATTATATAATCTCTTCCATTTGTTAATTCACATTAAATAAATATGTAAGAAAAAATAGTTTTGATGACAAAGAAATGTAAAGGCTCTATTTTATGTTTTGTGTTTAGAGGAAATATGCTTGTATCAAAATGGATAAAAACTGCTTTCATGTCCTCATATTTGGAAATCTTAAGCAATTAAAAAATAAGTTCCATATGTTGTCTTAGATAACAAATAAGAGAGACCATGCTAGATACTTTTGCAACTATTTCTTCTATTAAGACATTATCAGTATGAGTCATTTTGAATTCTAATTTCTGATTTTATTTCTAATGTATTTGTTTCTCATATATGAAAATCACAACAGAAAAAAATATTACTAAGTATATTTTTCAACATTTTCTTGCTGTGCCATGTGGGAATTTGCTAAGATGAATTCAGCTGGATCTGGGAAAAATTATTTTGAAATAAATTTCCAGTAGAGTATCTTTCCTATATTTTTCTCTAACTTGTTGCTTTTCAATATTTGAGTTCCTCATGCTACCTTCTTTAAAATAGTTATCTATATTCCAGAACAAAATATGTGGCTAAAATCAAACATTTCAAAATTATATAACACATTAAATAATAAGCTGGAAAGACAGGAAATGTATATGAGAGTAGTAGTTTCTGCAAGCAGGAAGATAAACAGGGAACTCTTGAGTATTTTTAATTTGAAATAAAATATTCTTAATTTCAAACAGATGTTGCAGAATCTTAGCGATTATCAATTTTGAGTGGTCAGTATAAATATCTAAAAAAAATGTAAGTGTCCATCGACATTTGAGAGGATAAAGAGGATGTGATTATATTGAATCTATAAAATGAAATATCACTCAGCGATAAAAAGAATGAAATACTGCCATTTGGCAGCAAAGTAGCTAGTCCTAGAGAATATTATCCTTACTAAGTCAGAAAAAGAAAAATATTGTGTGATATTACTTATGGTAGGTTCTAAGCAATAAAACAAACATGTATATGCAAAACAATAATAGACTCACAGACATAGAAGACAAGGTTTTGGTTGTCAAATGGTAGAGGGGAGAGGGCAGAGGGGAGGGACAAATTAGGGGTGAGGGACTAGAAGAAGTAAACTACTATGTATAAAATAGATAAGCAACAGAATATATTGTATAGTACAGGGAATTATAGCCATTATCTTGTGATAACTTTTAAGGGAGTATAATCTGTAAAAAATACTGAATCACTATGCTGTATACCTAAAGTAATATTGTAAATCAACTGTACTTCAACTAAAAAAAAAGAAAAAATACCTTATGATTTCACTTGTGTGGAATATAAAGAACAGATAACCCGAAATAAATGAACAAATTAAACAAAAACAAACACACCAATACAGAGCCCATAATAATAGTCAACAGAGGGGAAGAGGCTAATTTCAGTTCAGTCACTCAGTCGTGTCTGACTCTTTGCAACCCCATGAGCTGCAATATGCCAGGCCTCCCTGTTCAACACCAACTCCTGGAGCTTACTCAAATTCATGTCCATTGAGTCGGTGATGCCATCCAACCATCTCCTCCTCTGTCGTCCCCTTCTCCTCCTGCCCTCAATCTTTCCCATAATCAGGGTCTTTTCAAATGGGTCAGCTCTTCACATCAGGTGGCCAAAGTATTAGAGTTTCGGCTTGAACATCAGACCTTCCAATGAACACCCAGGACTGATCTCCTTTAGAATGGAGTGGTTGGATCTCCTTGTAGTCCAAGGGACTCTCAAGAGTCTTCTCCAACACCACAGTTCAAAAGCATCAATTCTTTGGTGCTCAGCTTTCTTTATAGTCCAACTTTCACATCCTTACATGACCACTGGAAAAACCATAGCCTTGACTAGAGAGACCTTTGCTGGCAAAGTAATGTCTCTGCTTTTAAATATGCGTCTAGGTTGGTCATAACTTTCCTTTCAAGGAGTAAGCGTCTTTTAATTTCATGGCTGCAATCACCATCTGCAGTGATTTTCGAGGCCCAAAAAGTAAAGTCTGATACTGTTTCTACTGTTTCCCCATTTATTTCCCATGAAGTGATGGGACCAGATGCCATGATCTTAGTTTTCTGAATGTTGAGCTTTCAGCCAACTTTTTCACTCTCCTCTTTCACTTTCATTAAGAGGCTTTTTAGTTCCTCTTCACTTTCTCCCATAAGAGTGGTGTCATCTGCATATCTGAGGTTATTGATATTTCTCCCGGCAATCTTGATTCCAGCTTGTGCTTCCTCCAGCCCAGCGTTTCTCATCATGTACACTATATACAAGTTATATAAGCAGGGTGACAATATACAGACTTGATATACTCCTTTTAAGTGTCTTTTAATTTCATGGCTGCAATCACCACCATCTGCAGTGATTTTGGAGCCCCCCCCCCAAATGAAGTCTCTCACTGTTTCCCCATCTATTTACCATGAAGAGATGGGACCAGATGATCTTAGTTTTCTGAATGTTGAGCTTTAAGGCAGCTTTTCCACTCTCCTCTTTCACTTTCATCAAGAGGCTCTTTAGTTCTTCTTCACTTTCTGCCATTCAGAGCAGTGAAAATGTATGAAGGGGATCAGCTGTATGGTGATGGATGGAAACTAAATTTTTGATGGTCAGCACGCTGTAGGGTGTTTGGTAACAGAAATATGGTATTGTACATTTGAAACTTATAATATTATAAACCAATATTGCCTTAATTAAAAAAATACAAAATAGCCTACAGTCAGAAATAACCCAAATATCCGTAACTGATAAAAAGGATAAATGTGATGTATCCATGCAATAGAAAACTACTTAGCAATAAAACCAAATGAAATACAAATGCATGCTACAGCATGAATGAACCTTGAAAATACTATGCTAAGGAAAAGAAGACAGTCATAAAAGATTGTATATGAATTCATTTACAAGATAGGAGAAAAGAGCCAAATCTACAGAGACAGGAGCTAGACTCGCAGTTGCCAGAGGGCTGCAGAAGGCAAGTGTGGGGATGACTTCTCATGGGTCCATTTCTTTCAGGAGAGATAAAGACACTACAAATCAGGAGTGAAATCGGTGCAATTTTCTGAATCTACCAAAAACCATTGACTTGTACATATTAAATGGCTAAATTACATTGGTATATGAATTATACGTCAATAAAGACTGCTTTAAAAAACCAAAAATACTTGCACACTCACACAAAAAAAGCTGATTCATTTTGCTTTGAAAATCTACCCGACAGCTTTTTGTTACTCTTGACTCTAAGAAAATGGTCATGTTACTTTACATTTGTGTGTTCACTGTATCCCTCTATTTTATAGTATAACTATAAAGATTCCAAGAGGTAATATTTGCTCCAAGTAACAAATTAAGATATTAGTTCCTTATCCCCCTCCTATTCTTATCTCATATGTTTCACTACTATGTTTACAAAATTTTCTATGTCTCTGTGGCTTTTTTTCCTCCAATTCCTCCATATGGCTTTCAATATCTCCCTATTACTATTTCACAGTCCATGCCAGGTGGCTGCTAATTATCTTCTACCAATCACCTTGACAATCTTCTCCACGAGCATTCCAACAGTGATTGCAAAACTCACTTTATACACAGTCCAGTGAATCAGAATACTTTAAAGACTAATATGTTTTTTGTGCAGTAATAAAAAAGAAACTACAGTTCGGACGTTGATTTTTTATGTGTTCCAAACCAACAATTCTTCAATAACCCAACCATTTAACTTGGCATTTTTCCTTTTTCACAACAGAGAGTATTGGTAATGCTTGAGGAACTTATATTTTCTTATAAACGAAAATATAAGAATGCTAATGGAATAAGGGAAGTTTTCATCAGAGAGCAGTGTAACACCAGGATGATTCTTTTTTTCACCTTTGAAAGGCATGTTTTATGTATTCATTAAAAATAAACTGGTGCAATCTAGTCTGTATATATTTTTACTGTAATTATTTAATAATAACACACAAGGGTGGGATGACATGGGAGAATGGCATTGAAACATGTTAATTATCATATGTGAAATCAATCGCCAGCCCAGGGCTGATGCTCGGGGCTGGTGCACCGGGATGACCCAGGGGGAGGGAATCGGGAGGGAGGAGGGAGGGGGGTTCTGGAGGGGGAACATATGTATACCCATGGCGGATTCATGTCAATGTATGGCAAAACCAACACAATAAAGTAAAGAAAATTAAAAATAATAATAACACACAAAACTAAAACCATTCACATTACAGACTACTAGAAAAGTACTCTTATGTTTTAGTGATGATCTCCAAGAGGGGTATCTTTTCTTCTCTCTTATTTGAGAATTTTCAAATTCTCTGTAACCAAGCATGTGTTACTTTTGTACGAGAAAAAAAATTATGTGAACATTTAGAATAAGAAGATGGGTAGTATCTTAGATAACTTGTATTTAAACATATTTGTACACACAAAAAATTGAGGTGTCAGTAGTCAAGGGGACTTATTACAGTGAATATAGTTGAACGTGGGTGCCAATGTCAGCAGCTTTTTGTAGAGACTCCCCACAAATCTATGAGACATGCAGAGACAATCCTTAGAACAAGTAATCAAGGTTATTTCAGCAAGCAGCTGTCTTACAAACACCTCCAGGATACCTTTGAAGGTTGAAAGATGTTGATCAAAGCAAAGTCTCTTGTGAGACTTCAGAGACATTTCAGCAGGACATTAAAACAAAACGAGAGAACTGACATCAACTTAACTTCCCACCCTGATGTGGTTAGTCCTACTGACACCATGCCTCTGATGTTATACATACCCAATGGTTTAGATGACAATGCATTGCTGTCACTATAGCAAAAATAATATAATAGCTATTAGTGTATACTCCATGGCCCATAAATGTTTAGGAAAGAAATCACCAGTTTAGTAGGATTAAATTATATTTTATAGGGCAAAATGGTACCTTCAAAACATTGCCTTTCCCAAAGGAAGGGCTAAGGAGAGGTTATTCAGTAGTACTACAGAATTAACTCTGCTCTATATCAAGTTTCAGACATGGACAGACAAGCAGAAGACCCCCGATTGCCCATCCCTATTGTGGGCTCCTGAAGAAAACACTTCACTCTGTGTTAACTGATAAGACTCAGAAATGCAGAAAGACATTGATTTAAAAAGGCAAAGTCTTAAAACTCTCGAGTGAATAGATTTGCAAGGGTGAAAATCATTTTCCCATCCACATTCCATTGGGCACATTTGAAGTTTTAAGAAATTCTATGAACAAAGTATAATATGGATACACATTACCAAGTTCTATTAAACTCACAGCATTCCCAAACAGCCAAGAACAGGAAATATATTTGAAGGATGATCAATCAGAAATTTCAATGTTACAAAATACATATAATATTTAGTTTTTAAATTCTAATATATGTTACTTCTTCTCTCACCGTGTTATTTTTTCCCTGAACAAAAAGATTAACTCCAAGTCTCCATTAAAAGAGGAAAATACTGGTTATCCTATCACTATGGACATACTTAGCTTACTTAATACAGCTCTGCTGTGCTCTGCCATTCAGTTGTGTCTGACTCTTTGCAACCCGTGGGCTGTAGCTCACCAGGCTCCTCTGTCCTTGGGGATTCCAGGCAAGGATACTGGAGTGGGTCGCCATGCCCTCCTCCAGGGGAGATTCTGAATTCAGGGATTGAACCGAGGTCTCCTGCAAGGCAGGCAGTTTCTTTACCATCTGAGCCACCAGGGAAGCCCTTTTAATACAGGGAAACATGCTCCTCCTCCCTCCCTCCTTCCACAGCACTCCCCCATTACACACTCACATACACACACAAACAGGAACATTTATGTGTACCAGAGAACTCTGATATATCTAGCTCTCCTTCCTTTTTGTCTTTGTATGAGAACAGAATCAGAAGGTTGATTTCAGTTCCTGTTCACATAATTATCAAGGAGAATTGGACATTGTCTCATCCACCAATAAGGTAACCTAAACTTTGAATCTAGGGGGAATACAAGACTATAGTTGTCACTTGTCACATCTCATGGGCTTCCCTGGTGGCTCAGCTGGTAAAGAATCCACCTGCAATGTGGGAGACCTGGGTTTGATCCCTGGGTTGGGAAGATCCCCTGGAGAAGGGAAAGGCTACCCACTCCAGTATTCTGGCCTGGAGAATTCCATGACTGTATAGACCATGGGGTTGCAAAGAGTCGAACACGACTGAGTGACACTCACTTCACTTCTCACCTCATGACCTAAGATTACATGGATTGTTCACTTAATTTAGTGAAATCCAGTCCATGTTAACTAGACAGAGGATAAAAGATTCATGAAATAGAAGAAGTTCACAAAAGCTGGTGGTCTTAATTAGTAGCCAATGAACACGCTGATGTGAGAAACTGGATTAAAGCTTGAGTTTTCCGTACCAGAAACCAGCACACATTGATGTTTTCTAACTGTGACTGTAGACTCGAAGACATTTCTTGATTTGGCTTCCAACTGTATTTCCGTGCATCACATTCAACTTGTCATGCTTTTCCTAGCATGACTTTTATGCTGTCCCAATCCTGCCCCTGCATTTTCTTGCCTGAAGGACTTGGAGTAATTTTCATTGTCCCCAAAGAGGAGTGAAAAATGTGGAATTATTTCAGTCTGTCCTGTTAATGGACTTGGATCATGCCATTATTGAAGCACTTAATGCATTCTGAGTTTTCTTAAACTGAGATCTGTATGTCTTTAATCTATAACCTCTTGAGGGCCAGAACCATTTGTTACTTGAAGAATTAAGAGAATGAATCCTGCAGTCACATAACCAGAAATAATACCTAGCCTTTATAACCTAGAGGCTGTTTGGATCTGTGCAAAACTCATAACCTCTTTGAGCCTCAGTTTCCTAATTCATGCCTCAGCAATATATCTGATACAGCTGTAATGAGATTTAAACATGATGGTGTATTTAGTTAGGGACTATGGGGTTCAGCAACGGCACCCCACTCCAGTACTCCTGCCTGGAAAATCCCATGGACGGAGGAGCCTGGTAGGCTGCAGTCCATGGGGTCGCTAAGAGTAGGACATGACTGGCCAACTTCACTTTCATTTTTCCCTTTCATGCATTGGAGAAGGAAATGGCAGCCCACTCCAGTGTTCTTGCCTGGAGAATCCCAGGGACGGAGGAACCTGGTGGGCTGCCGTCTATGGGGTCGCACAGAGTCGGACACGACTGAAGTGACTTAACAGCAGCAGCAGCATGGGGTCGACATGTACACACTGGTATATTTCAAATGGATAACCAACAAGGTCCTACTGTATAGCACAGGGAACTCTGTTCAATGCCATGTGGCAGCCTGGATGGGAGGGGAGTTTGGGGGAGAATGAAAACATGTATATGTATGGCTGAGTTCCTCTGCTGTTCACCTGAAACTGTTGCAATATTGTTAATTAGCTATAGCGAAGAGAAAGTGAAAGTGTTAGTCATTCAGTCCTGTCCGACCCTTTGCGACCCCATGGACTGTAGCCTACCGGCTTCTGTCCATGGAATTCTCCAGGCAGTTATACTAGAGTGGATGGCCATTCCCTTCTCCAGGGGATCTTCCCAGCCCAGGGATTGAACCAAGGTCTCCCACATTGCAAGCTGGTTCTTTACCAGCTGAGCCACCAGGGAATCGAACATAAAATTAAAAAAAAAAAATCTCTTACCACAGTGGCAAACAATGAATACTGTTATTACTATCTATACATCCCAGAGTGCCTAGCATAGGGTTAAGATCATATTGATCTTTGATGTAACAGTTTTAATTATTGAATGAACAAAAATATTTTCTTTTTAAGTCACTGAAGTTTCTTCGTCTTTTAAAAAGTTTGTGACAACAAAGAAGAAACAGCCAAAAAAGTTAGTTGTATGTGCAACAAATAAGTCTATGCAAACATCCAGACCAATGGGGAGCACTGTAAATGGTGAGCTGGGTCAATTTTTTCCTGGAAGCACTTCCTTGGAAGAACAAAGAAATGCAAAGATATGCACAGGATATCATCTATCTGAGTTAAGTGTCTCTCGTGGACACTACCAGGAAGCCCGCCCACTAAAGCCCTGTCTGGGAATCCTCAGGGACTCTGATGCAAAATAACAGCCAGTTTACACAAGAAACCAGGTCACCAGCCTGGAAATGGCCCTTATTCAACCCACCTGTTCTTGTTTGGACTGTGGTGCCACATATAAGAGAAAGAAAATTTTGGCTTTATAGAGGAAAGAAAATGATTTACTTCTGCCCCATGGAGACATATATTTATGATAAAACAAGCACATCCTATGGTTTGAAAGTAAAACTGGAATGGAAATCACCTATCCAATGGAAACTGAGTTGTCCACTGACAAGAAGTCTTTGAAAGTATTCTTGTTTATTAATCTTGCCTTAGTGTTAAAAGTATTCATGTAGTTTTCTATTATAACTGAAATAGGCACTTGTGGTATATCTTGAGCAATGATGCTTCATTATTAAAAGTGGCTAATATAGGCCATCCTCATCCTCAATTTATTGTGAAGAAAAATAAAATATTTTTCTTAACTTAAAATGAAATGCTTTCAGCACAGTGTTACAGCCACTATGGAAAACAGCATGGAGGTGCCTCAGAAAACTAAAAGTAGAGTTAATGTATGATTCAGCAATACTACTCCTGTGCATATAGCTGGACAAAACTGTAATTCAAAAAGATACATGCACCTCTATATTCATAGTGGCATTATTTATAGTAGGCAAGTCATGGAAGCAACCTAAATGTCAACAAATGAATGGATAAAGAAGATGTGGTACATATATACAATGAAATACTTGGCCATAAAAAAGAATGAAATAATGCCAGAAGCAGTAACATGGATGCAACTAGAGATCATCGTACTAAGTCAGAAAGAGAAAGATAAATATCATATGCTATAACTTACATGTGGAATCTAAAATGTGGCACAAATGAACTTATCTACAAAACAGAAACAACCTCACAGAGAACAGACTTGTGGTTGACAAGGGGGAGGGAGGGTGGGAGATGGATTGACTAGGAGTTTGGGGTTAGTAGATGCAAGCTATTACATTTGGAATGGATAAGCAAGCTCCTACTGTAAAGCACAGAGAAACCACATCTGATCTCCTAAGATAAACCATAACTGAAGATAACAGAAAAACAGAATGTATGTATGTGTATAACTGAGTTGCTGCGCTGTACAGCAGGCATTAGCTCAATATTGTAAACCAACTACACATCAATAAAAGACTGTTTTTTGATGAAATGCAAGTGTCTATTGGAACTCCCTTCCTCTTGAGATATAGAAAAGTTTTATTTTAACCAAAATTCCATAGCCTGGAAGTCCAAAGCCTGATCCAAGATTTCTGATACTACCTGGGATTATGATTAGCTGATCAATTCTAATTTGGGGCTCTTGTTTCTTTTGTGTGTGTGTGTGTGTGTGTGTGTGTGTGTGTGTGTGTGTGTGCCCCCATGAAATCTACATTCTGTACAACATTAACCCAGAGGTAAAGCTCTACCCTTTTGCTGTTTTCTATAAGACTTTTAGATTTACTATTGATTTGGGCATTATGCGAAGGGGCCGTAATATGCACTGAAGAATAAAAGAATGTAACATGTCATGTAAAACACTCCTATTCTTACAACAGGGAAGAACAAATCTAACTCCATATTGGATCTTTTTTTTTACTTCAACCTGTGTATTTATTGCTTTTGCTACAAGCTTAGAATATTGCTTATAGACTGAAATACATAGGGTAGCCCAGTTCTCAAAGCTCTGACCTTTAAAGATATGTCTTTCCCATTCATATAGAGATAAAAAGTTGCAGAACATGTAATAACATTTGTCCCATTGGAGGTTTACAGGAATATCTGGCCTAATCTATTTGGACAGCTATAAGAATAAAGGATTTTTACCCCAAGAAGTTTATAACAATCAACCACACTCCTCCCCGTTTAGCATGAAAGCCTGAATCCTAACCTGGGTAAGATGGTCCTCTGGTCCACTAACTTCTCAGTCTTCTAGATTTCCAAATCAAGTTATTTCATTCCCCAACAGCTTGTCTTACTGGCCTATTGTGCAGCAACCAGTATGAGATTGTACTTGATGAGTATGAGATTCTCGTACAGTATGAGATTCTTTAAAAAAAAAAAAAAACCCTTTTAGTCACACCATCTCTGAAGGCAGAGCTTTTTTCCATCTCTATGGTTCCTTCATCCTCCAGATTTTTTTTCATCTCTATGGTTCCTTCATTTTTTTCTTCATTTCCCTTCTTTTTCATAGAAAAGAACATACAAACGATAGTCAACACCTACAAAAATTTTTATCGATGAAGTCAGTATTGTATGCTGGTTATGGCATGGACTGTGGGTTGAGGCTTCCTTAGTTCAAATCCCAGCACTGCCTACATAGGCATGACCTTGGATAATGCACTTAACCTCTATACCTCAGAATCATCATCTGTAAAACTGAGGAGAATATAATTGATAATTCATAAGAGTAGTTATGATAATTAAATGGGTCAACACGTATTAGTACCTACAATAGTTCTTGGCATAGAGTAAGCAACAAAATGTTTATTTAAAAAATCATCTCCTTTGTTATTATTGCTCGGACTCCCTCAGCACCTCATGTTCAGTATCCAGTGATTTATCAAAATAGTTTCTGGCAGGAGAGTGGACAAGATAGTTGAGTAGAAAGAGCCTGAACTCATCCCCTCTCATGAACACACCAAAATCACAACTACCTGCAGAACATCCACTGACAAAAAAAAAGATTGAAATCTACCAGCAAAGATTTTCTACAACTAGAGACAAAGAAGAAACGACATTGAGATGGGTAGAAGAGATGCACTTATGATATAATCAAATCCCATACCCTCCTGTAGGGGGACAAACCACAGATTAGAGAATAATTGTATTTTCAAAAGTTCTCCCACAGGAGTGAGACCCCAGTGTTCTAGCCTAGGAGTACAGCACTGGGAAGGTGAGCCCCGGGAGCATGTGGCTCTGAATGCCAAACAGACGAGGGCTTAACTTCAGGCCCCAAAGGACTGGGGGAAATAGACTTGGCTTTTAAGAGGCACACACAAAATCTTATATACACTGGACCCAGGGCAAAAGCAAGAGTTTGATATGAGCCTGGGACAGACTATCTGCTGGAGAGCCCCCTAGAGAAGTGGGGGGTGGCTGTGACTCAACTTGGAGACACAGATATGGGAGGCAAACATATTTGGGAACATCCAGCCATGTGAACACGTCTTTTGCTAGCAGTGGGCACTGTGGCTCATTCACGCCAAGGCCTGGTCCCACCCAACAGCCTGTGGATGCCAGTGCTGGGATGCTTCAGGCCAAACTAGTTGGGTGGAGGCACAACCCAACCTTTTAGCAGACAGGCTGCCTAAGGACTTCCTGAGCCCACAGTTGCCTATAGACATGGCCCTGTCTACCAGAGGACCAGAGATCCAGAGCCAACCACCATTGGGCAGGAACTGTTTCTTCCTGCCAGGAAGCCTGCCCAAACCTCTAGATGAGCTCACCTACCAGGGGGCAGACAGTAGGTGCAAGGAAACTATGATACCACATCCTGAAGAATGAGCCTGCCAGTATAGGCCAGAACCTATCTTGGGACCAGCTAGGCCCAGATTCTACTTACTCTATGGCCAACTTAACCTTCAGGACACCATACACAACTATATTAGGAACTTCCCCTTCCCCACAATAATCCAAAATGAGCTCTGGGATCCCTGGGGCTTGCAGCCAGACTCTCTAGGAATCAGCTCTGCCTGCCAGTAGCCTGGCAGTAACCCTAGGACCTGGCTTCGCCTGCCAGTGGGTGGGCAACAGCCCCAGAGTCTTTGGGGCTCTGACTACACCCACCAGTGAGCCAGCACCATCCCTGGGGCCCCTTAGGGTTCCACAACCAGTCACTTCATAACCAGAACTTGCTAAATAGCGTCTGGCAGTCTCCATACAAAGCAGAGTCTGGAAACCAACTGGACTGCACACGTGCGTGCTAAGTCGCTTCAGTCGTGCCTGACTCTTTGTGACCCTATGGACTGTAGCCTGCCAGGCTCTTCTGTCCATGGAATTCTCCAGGCAAGAACACTGGAGTGGGTTGCCATGCCCTCCTCCAGGGGAATCTTCCCAACCCAGGGATTGAATTTGCATCTCTTATGTCTCCCATGTAAACAGGTAGGTTCTTTATCACTAGTGCCACCTGGGAAGCCCAAACAACTGGACTAGGGCCCAACAAAACCTACCAAACCTACTCAACTGTCCACACAGGCAGTCCACCACAGCAGAAGACCAATGTAGCCCTGGAGCACACAGCTTAGGTGATGAGAGAGGAATGCACTGCTGGGATGCATAGAATGTTTCCTACACAGAGAGCCATTTCTTGAAGGTTAGGAACTTAACCAACCTACCTCATACAAAAAATACAAATAGAGACATAGATAAAATTAGGTAGAGGAGGAATAAATTCCAAAACCCTAGAAGAAGAACTACTTTATACTTGGACATAGGCAATCTATCCAAGAAAGAGCTCAAAATAATGATCATAAAGATGATCAAAGAATTCAGGAAGAGCATAGATACACAAAGATGGAAAGTTAAAAGTTTTTAATACAGAGTTAGATACTAACACATATATATGGAATTTAGAAAGATAGTAATGATAACCCTGTATGCAAGACAGCAAAAGAGATGCAGATGTATAGAACAGTCTTTTGGACTCTATGGGATAGGGCAAGGGTGGGATGATATGGGAGAACGGCATCGAAACGTGTGAATTATCATATGTGAAATGAATCGCCAGCCCAGGTTTGATGCATGATACAGGGTGCTCAGGGCTGGTGCACCGGGATGACCTAGAGGGATGGAATCGGGAGGGAGGTGGGAGGGGGGCTCTGGAAGGGCAACACATGTATACCCATGGTGGATGCATGTCAATGTATGGCAAAACCAACACAATAATGTAAAGAAAAAAAAATATATATATATATAAGAGAATATAAAGAACAACCAGAGAAGAAGAATATAATAGCTAAAGTGAAAAGTACACTAGGAGGAATTAGTAGTAGATTAGCTACAAGAGAACTGATCAATGAGCTAGAATTCAGAGTAATGAGAATCTCTGTCACTGAATAGAAAAAAAAAACAGAATGAAAAGAAATGAAGACTGTTTAAGAGACCTCTGATACAACATCAAGTACACTACATTCACATTGTAGAGGTCCTAGAAGAAGAAGAGAGAAAAGGCCTAAGAAAATATTTGAAGAGAATTATAGCTGAAAAAATCCTTAACCTGGGAAAAAAAAGAAACAGTCACTAAAGTCCAGGAAGCCAGAGTCCCCTATAGGATTAATCCAAAGAGGAAGAGACAAAGATACACTGTAATCAAAATGACAAAAACTAAAGATAAAGAGAGAATATTAATAGCTGCTATGGAAAAGTAACAAATCATATACAAGGGAACACCCATAAGGTTATCAGTTGATTTTTCAGCAGAAACTCTGCAGGCCAGAAGGGAGTGGCGTGATACATTTAAAGGGATAAAAAGGAAAAACTTACAACTAAGAATGCTCTACCCAGCAAGGCTCTTGTTCACACATGATGAAGAAATGAAAAGTTTCACAGATAAGCAAAAGCTAACAGAATTCAGCATCACTGAACCAACTTTTCAACAAATGTTAAAGATACTTCTCCGGGCGAAAAAGAATAAGTCACAGCTAGATATAAGAAAATTACAAAAAGAAAAATTCGCTGGTAAAGGCAATTGTAAAGTAAAGGTAGAAAATAATCTACACATAAAAATAGTAGGGAGGTTAAAAGGCAAAACTAGTAAAAATCATCTGTATCCACCATAAGCAATTAAGGGATCCACAAAAAAATTAGATGTAAAATATGATCTCAAAAACAGTAATCATGGAGGGAGGAGAGTACAAATCAAGGGTTTTTAAAAATTCGTTTGAAATGAAGAGATCAGCAACTTAAAACAATCTTGTGTGTAAATATAAACTATTGAGCAAATGCTTCATGGTAATTTCAAACCAAAAATTTATAAAAATATATATATGAAAAAGGAATTCAAACATAACACTAAAGATAATGATCAAATCACAAGAGAACAAAAAAAGAATGGGAGAGAAAAGATTCTACCAAAAAATAAAGCAAAACAGTTAACAAATGGCAATAAGGACATACATATCGATAATTATCTTAATTGTAAAAGGATTAAATGCTCCAGCCAAAAGACATAAACTGGCTGAATGGAGAGAAAAATAAGACCCACGTGTATACTGCCTACAAGAGACTCATTTCAGATCTACAGACATGTGCAGACTGAAAGTGAGGGGATGGAAAATGGTATTCCTTGCAAATAGAAGTCACAAGAAAGCCAGAGTAACAATGCTCATATCAGACAAAATAGACTTTAAAATGAAGACTGTTATAAGAGACCAGAAGGACACTACATAATGATCAAGAGATCAATGCAAGAAGAAGATATAACAATTGTAAATATATATGCACTCAACATAGAAGCATCTTAATATATAAGGCAAATATTAACAGGCATAAAAGGAAAAATCAATAGTAACATGCTAATAGTAGAGGATGTCAATACCTCCTTTATATATATGGATAGATCATTCAGTTAGAAAAATAAGAAGGAAACACAGGCCCTAAATAACTTATTAGGCCCATTGGACTTATTGATATTTTTAGAACATTGTATGTGAAAGCAGCAGAATACATTTTCTTTTCAAAGACACATGGAACATTCTCCACAATGTATCACATTAGGCCACAAAACAACTTTCAATAAATTTAAGAAGACTGAAATCCTATCAAGCATCTTTCTGACCAAAAAATTATGATATTTGAAATTAACTACAAGAAAAAAATACAAAACCCATAAATATATGGAAGATAAATAATATGCTACTAAACAACCAGTGGATCACTGGAAGAAATCAGAGGAAATAAAGTATCTAGAGACAAATGAAGATGAAAATGTGACAATTCAAAATCTATGGGATGTGGCAAAAGCAGTTTTAAGAGGGAATTTTACAGCAATACAAACTTACTTCATGAAACAATAAAAATCTATAAGTGACCCAAGGTTACAACTAAAGAAATTAGAGAAAGAAGAACAAACAAAACCCAAAGTTAGCAGAAGGAAAATCATAAGTATCAGAGCAGAAATAAATGGAATAGAGAATAAAAATAGAAAAGATCAATGAAATTAAAAGCCAGTTTTTTTAAAAGTTAAATGAAATTGATATACCTCTAGCCAGACTCCTCAAGAAAAAAAAAAAAGAAAGAAAGAAAAAAGAGGGCCCAAATCAATAAAACCAGAAATGAAGTAAGAGAAGTTACAACTGACATCACAGAAATACAAAGGATTATAAGACACTAGTACAAGCAACTATATACCAATAAAATTGACAATCTAGAAGAAATGGACAATTTCTTAGAAAAGTACAATCTCCTAAGGCTGAACCAGAAAGAAATAGAAAATATTAATAGACCAATTACCAGTACTGAAATTAAATCAGTAATTTAAAAGCTTCCAACAAATTGGTCCAGACCAAATGGCTTCACAGTTGAATCCTACCAAACATTTGTAGAAGAGTTAATGCCTATTCTTTTGAAACTATTCCATTAAAATTACAGCAGAAGGAATACTTATGAACTCAGAGAAATATATCACAAAAATGAAAATCACAGGCCAATATGACTGATGAATATAGTTGAAAAATACTCAACAAAATACTAGCAAACCAAATCTCCCCGCCCCCCAAAATCCATTAAAAGGATAGTACACTGCAAGTGAGACCTATCCCAAGGAAGCAAGACTTTTTCAAAATCTGTAAATCAATTGATATATCATAATCAAAATGAAGAATAAAAACTACATGATCATCACAATAGATAAAGAAAAGTTTTTGATAGAATTCAGTATGCATTTATGATAAAAGCTCTCCCCAAAGTGGACATAAAGGGAACATACCTCAACATAAAAAAGGCCATATATGACAAATGCACAGCTAACATCATGCTCAACAGTTAAAAAATAAAAGCATTTCCTCTAAGTTCAAAAACAAGACAAGGATATCCACTCTTACTAGTTTTATTCAACATAATTTTGGAAGTCCAAGACAGCAATCAAAGAAGAAACACAAATAAAAGGAATCCAAATTGGAAAGAATTAAAACTGTTGACAGATGACATTATAATATACACAGAAAATCCTAAAGACACTACCAGAAAAGCACTAGAGCTCATTAGTGAATTCAGTAAATTTGCAGGACACAAAATTAATATTACAGAAGTCTATTGCATGTCTATACACTAACAACAAAAGATCAGAAAGAGAAAGTAAGGAAACATTCCCATTTACCACTGCAACAACAACGAAAAAATAAAATACTAAGAATAAGCCTACCTAAGAAGGCAAAAGGCCTGTACTCTGAACATTATAAGACACTGATAGAAGATATCAAAGATGACATAAACAGATGGAAAGATATACTGGTTTCTTGGGTTGGAAGAATCAATGTTGTTGAAATGACCATACTACCCAAGGCAATCTACAGGTTCAATGTAATCCCTATCAAATTACCAATGACATTTTTCACAGAACTGAAACAAATAATTTTAATATTTGTATATGAATATAAAAAGCCCCAAATAGCCAACAGTCTTGAGAAAGAAGAATGGACCTGGAGAAATCAGGCTCCCTGACAAAGCTACAATAATCAAAATAATATGATATTGCTACAAAAACAAACACATAGATAAGTGGAATAGGAAAGAAAGTCCAGAAATAAACCCATGCATTTTTGGTGGCAATCAACAACAATGGAGGCAAGATTATACAATGGAGAAAAGACAGTGTCTTTAGTAAGTGGTGCTGAGAAAACTTGACAACAACATATAAAAGAATAAAATTAGAATATTCTCTAACACCACATACAAAAATATGTCCTAAATGAATTAAAGACCTACATGTAAAATTGGATACTATAAAACTCCTAGAGGAAAAAATAGGCAGAATACTCTGACATAAACTGTAGCAATATTTTTTGGATTTGTGTCCTAGAGTAATGGAAATAAAGACAAAGTAAACAAATGGGACCTAATTTAACTTAAATGCTCTTGCACAGGAAAAGAAACCATAAACAAAACGAAAAGGCAACCTATGGAATGAGAGACATTTTTGAATGATTTAAAAGATAAAGAATTGATTTTTAAAATATAAAAACAGCTCATACTGGTCAATATAAAAAAAAAAATAAACAACTGACTCAAAAAATGGGCAGAAGACCTAAATAGACATTTCTTCAAAGAAGTCATACAGGTGGCCAAGAGGCACATGAACACCTGATCAACATCATTAATTATTAGAGAAAATCAAATCAAAACTATAATGAGATATCACCTAACTTCAATCAGAATGGCCATCATCAAAAAATCTACAAAAATCAAATGCTGAATATGGTGTAGAGACAAGAGAATTCTCCTACACTGTTAGTGTGAATGTAAATTGGCACAACCACTATGGAGAACAGAATCGGATTTCCTTAAAAAAAAAACTAAAAATAGATATATGATCCAGAAATCATACTCCTGGGCATATATCCAGAAAAAAACATGATTTTAAAGGATATATGCATCCCTCTTCATTGCAGCACTCTTGACAATAGCCAAGACATGGAGGAAGCCAGCTAACTATCTATTGAGAGATGAATGGATAGAGATGTGGTATATGTATACAATGGAATGTTACTGAGTCATAGAAAGGAGTCACAGAAAGAAGAAATAATGTAATTTGCAACAACACAGATGAACCTAGAGACCACCATACTAAGTGAAGTCAGAAAGATAAATATCATATGATGTCAGTTAAATGTGGAATGAAAAAAAAATGATACAAATGAACTTACTTACAAAACAGAAACAGACTCACAGACATAGAAAACTAATTTACAAGTACCAAAGAGGAGAGGTGAGAGGATAGATTATGAGTTTAGGATTAACAGATATACAATACTATATACACTACTACCATAGCTTCCCTGGTGGCTCAGACAGTAAAGAATCTGCCTGTGGTGCAAGATTCGTGGGTTCAATCCCTGGGTCAGAAAGATCCCCTGGAGAAGGGAATGGCAATTTACTCCAGTATTCTTGCCTAGAGAATTCCACAGACAGAGGAGCCTGGCAAGCTATAGTCCATGGGGTTGCAAAGAGTAGGACATGACTGAGCTACTAACCCAACACATATAAATTATAAGTATGCATATATATATTTTTATCCTAGAAATCTTATCATATTTATATCTTTGTATCTTGTATTTTTTTCTGTTAGTCTTGCTGTAGGGAATAGATGTCTACACACAAACTGGTAACTAACATAACACTATATGAGTCTTAAATCTATGGAACACGATTTCATAGGAAATATAATAATGAGAAAATGAATATTGTATAGTTTCTAACAAGTTTATTAAGGGAGTAAAGCTTTTCAAACTCAAAGGCAACATCAGATCAAGACTCTTACTTTGGATTGTGCCACATAAACACACACTATCACTGAAAGCAAAAAGATTTTCTTGAGATACTGAAATACAGCTGTCTATAATTCCAGCAGTGTATGGTATAATGACCAAGACCCAGAGGCTATTTAAACTCGTATCTATAGTAGTGTTTCTTTCAATGACATGATAATCAGAACTACTGAAAGTCATCTTCTGGGTAAAGGAATAACATGTGAATAGCCCCTCCCAGGGCATTTTAAAATAAAAACTGACATAAAAGCAGGTGTTGTTAAAAGTAAGAGAGAATGGTGGCAAAGGGGAAAACAGGAAGAATTAGTGCCAAATTATCTTAGGACCAAGACAGATTCGACTGGGAATGCAGACTTCTAGCTGCTCCAGTTGGCCATAAGCACCACCTGGGAGATTGTTAGAAATGCAAATTCTAGAACTCTCTTCCAAGTGAACTCAATCATACTTTTAACATCTCTGCAGGAGGGACGTAGGAATCTGTATTTTAACAAAATCCTGGTGATTCTTAAGCATGCTCAGATTTGAGAAACAATGAGGTATATGCATTTTTGAGTTGTCTGCATTCATGAAAATAATTTAAGTGAGTAATTTGAGAAAGAGCAAACTCAGTTTGGCATTTTATTTAAAATTTGCTGTTTAATCTTCTCGATTAAACTGAACATCTCCTTTCACTGTTTTGAAAATAAATTGGTCACTTGGAAGTTAGTGATTTCATGCAGAATTCTAGGATTAAATAAATAAATTTCTATCAAATTTAATACTGGCAGGAAGTTCTGAGCAATTGGATGTCACTTTCTATAGAAAGATGCTATGTCTTCTGAGACATCTGGGGGGCAATCTATATGGTATCAGGTTGTATGACAGAACCGATAAGAGGGGGTCATTTTATCAAGAATTCTATAGATGCTGGTCTTAATCCAGTTAGGGATTAATGAGTGTTTTGTTGGTTCAACGATAGCCCTAAAAGGCTGATATGGAATCCGAGTCTCCAACATTGAAAGTGATAGATTTTTATATATTGAATAATAAGACAAGAGTATACCAGGGGCAGGAGTTTAAAATTTTCTTAATAGAATCTAAATTTGAATTAAATGGTATAGAGTTCATTGTTTATTTAAAAAGGAAGATGTAGCCAAAGTGATTTTGAAGATGTAGCCAAAGGTAGGATTTAAGTGCTAAAATATTGAATGTATACATGGTAAATATAATTAAATTGTAATGAAATGGTATAGGTTATTTCAAATGTAAAAATCTTTATATACAAAAGCTTTCCATTTTTTCATAGATTTGGTTATGCATTAAATCTTTGCTCTACTGAAATAGTACTGTGTTTATACCACAGTGGCTGTAGAATATTAGATTTTCCTTTAGAATTTAGCTTTAAAATATCATCCTTAAGATTAAAAAATACAAAAACGTATTCTCATGTAATTTTTAAAAATCATTTTTTAGAATTCTAAAATGGTTCCATCTTTGGCCAGTGGGAATCTTTGGTTTGGCTCCTGTGTCTTTTTGACATGATCCGGGTGGTCTTTGATAAACCTGTTTTCTGGTGTGACAAGTTTTCCTGTCCTAGACCAGATATCAGCGACATTTTCCCCCTCAGTAGACCTTCGTAATGGTGATTAGTTTTTAGAGACTGTAACTGTGGTTAGGGAATGCTCTGAACAATTTTGGAGTAAATCTTAAAATGTTCAAAAGGATTTTTTTAGTTCTTTAGAGTTGATATCAATTTGCTCTTCCTTACTCACATCCAAACTGTCATTTAAAAAGAGTCCCACACGCATCTATGGACACCTTATCTTTGACAAAGGAGGCAAGAATATACAATGGAGAAAAGACAACCTCTTTAACAAGTGGTGCTGGGAAAACTGCACAGCCACTTGTAAAAGAATGAAACTAGACCACTTTCTAACACCATACACAAAGATAAACTCAAAATGGATCAAAGATCTAAGCATAAGACCAGAAACTATAAAACTCCTAGAGGATAACATAGGCAAAACACTCTCTGCCATAACCCAAAGCGGGATACTCCATGACCCACCTCCCAGTATATTGGAAATAAAAACACGAATAAACAAATGGGACATAATTAAAATTAAAAGCTTTTGCACAACAAAGGAAACTATAAGCAAGGTGAAAAGACAGCCTTCAGAATGGGAGAAAATAATAGCCAATGAAACAACAGACAAACAATTAATCTCAAAAATAAACAAGCAACTCCTGCAGCTCCATTCTAGAAAAATAAACAACCCAATTAAAAAGTGGGCCAAAGAACTTAACAGACATTTCTCCAAAGAAGACATAAAAATGGCTAACAAACACATGAAAAGATGCTCAACATCACTCATTATCAGAGAAATGCAAATCAAAACCACAATGAAGTACCACTTTACACCAGTCAGAATGGCTGCCATCCAAAAATCTACAAGCAATAAATGCTGGAGAGGATGTGGAGAAAAGGGAACCCTCTTACACTGTTGGTGGGAATGCAAACTAGTACAGCCACTATGGAAAACAGTGTGGAGGTTCCTTAAAAAGCTGCAAATAGTCCTGCCATATGACCCAGCAATCCCACTGCTGGGCATATACACCGAGGAAACCAGAATTGAAAGAGCCACGTGTACCCCATTGTTCATCGCTGCATTGTTTACAATAGCCAGGACATGGAAGCAACCTAGATGCCCATCAACTGACAAATGGATAAGAAAGCTGTGGTACATATACACAATGGAATATTACTCAGCATTAAAAAAAAATTCATTTGAAGCAATTCTACTCAGATGGACAAAACTGGAGCCCATTATCCAGAGTGAAGTAAGCCAGAAGCAAAAACAAAAATACAGTATATTAACACATATATATGGAATTTAGAAAGACGGTAACGAGAACCCAACATGGGAGACAGCAAAAGGAACACAGATGTATAGAACAGACTCGTGGACTTTGGGGATGAGGGTAAGGGTGGGATGATATGGGAGAAGGACATTGAAACAAGTTAATTATCATATGTGTAATCAATCGCCAGCCCAGGATTGATGCTCGGGGCTGGTGCAGCGAG
>ML660787.1:1525594-1554719 GCA_007570785.1 Antilocapra americana | reverse complement strand
CCCATGGTGATATCATGACATTGTATGGCAAAAACAATAAAAAAAAAGATAAAAAACAAAACAAAACAAAAATAAATAAAAAGAGTCCCAACAAGTTCATAATGGTTTTATGAACATTTGCTAGCAAGATGGAATGTTCTGTTAGTGTTTATCAATTGTTTATATTATTTTGTAACTTTTCTGTTCATACTCCAACTTGATTTGCTGTATTCTTTCTTCATATATCAAGAATAGAACCTTTGTCTTTCATTAATTTTTAGAAAATGAAGTCTTATATGTTGAATCAGCATTCTAAGAATAAATTTTTAATTGAAGATATTAGATAAACATTAATTGCATTCCAATTCTTTGCCACACCACAAATATTTATTGGACACCTATGAGATCCTGGTGATCCAAAGATGAATAAAGCAGAAAATAATTCCTGTTCTTCTTGGGATTCAATTCTAACTGGAATATGAAAACCTTTATGATCTCAAAACTATTTGTGTAGGAGGGCCATTGTTAGAAACAATTTTAAAAATAAGTAAGAATAAAAATTTTCACTTTGGTTAATGTTTGTCTCTTTATTTTAAAATGACTTATGCTTAAATCCCAACATGATTTAAGTTGGGATCCTTAATATTTTTAAGGACTTAACAATGTCCCGTAAACTCAAAAATTAGAATTTCAATCCTTTGAGTGGAATAATACTTCCTGCTTTTTGTTTGAAATATTACTTCCTGTTTTTAGAACACAGATTCAGCTATATTATACAACTATTATTATGGTGACAATAATAATGAATATAATATTACTATGCATTGCTCTATATATACACACACAGATGATTCTGTTTGTCAATAATATTTGATGTTATTATTTGAAACTCTTATATTGGTTAATATTAGCAGATCTGTAACATATGATGAAGTAACATTTATTGTGAAAAAAATTTGCTTACTCACTCTGAAAATTAAAGAAACAGAAATTAGAAGTGCATTTGTAGATTTTTATCAAGCATGAAACATGCATCTTGAATTTTCTTAGTCATGCTTTTTAATATCCTATTTTATTGATTCTAAAATTATATTCAGAATTTTTCAAAATCATGAATCCAATCTTTAGTCATAAAATACTAGCATTATTTGTATTTTGGAATATTAATTTGTATTTTGACAATATTAAGTATTAAATAGTGTAATAGTAGAAATAGTTTCTTTAAAAGAAAGTCACATAACTGTTGTAAAGAGACCTGACCTAGAAAGGAGAAGGCTAAGAAATTAATAAGACATTATTTGTTTATATTCATTCTCATAAAGTAACCACCATGAATAACATTGAGATGTGTGTTATGGCGCCATTTTAATTTCCAAATGAGTTTTAAACTGCATAAATTAGCAGATAATTGTACAATGAAGCTAGTTGTACAATGAAAGCACATGAAAAGATCCTCATAATATACATATTAGCAGATATTTTTTGTTTACTTTACTACTTACTAAGATGCAAGTTGAATTTATGCTTAAGCCAAAAACATCTTCAAATCCTCGAGGAGAGAAAAAACTAAATATGACCCACTGCCATGAAAAATACACAATGCTACAAACTAAAACGACCAAATTGGTTTATCTTAAATATTGAGCCTTTACCACCTTGCATACAGTTATCAATTAAGATCTATTCCCAAATGTGAGATTGCACAAATATATCAGTTATCGTAAAAGGTAAGTGATGCTTTCTTCTCCAAATTTTCAGGGTAATAAAAAAAATGTGTTTTTAAAGGTGTTTTCTTAATGCTGTTTTGTTTCTTCTGGAGTTTTGCTGCTTTCAGTGATGCTTTCCACACCATACCCCCAGTACCTCTCCCCTGCTGCCCAAAGCACACATTTGCTCCTTTTAAAATAAAGATACAAAAATAAAGCAACTACTCTTTTTTGAATCCCTCAGTCATGTTGGTATTGTCAAAAGTATAACAAGTGAAAACACTAACAGACAGGATTTGAATCATCACTATCTAGACTAGAACTATGAGGAAAGGACTTGGGGATCTGGATTAGTTAATAGAGCATCGCAGTTGCCTCGGCAAATGATAAGGAGAAGAGAAACAGCAGTGGTATCATCAACAGAGGGAAGGGGACAATTTAGCCAAACAGTACAGGCAGGAGGTGGTATTGCTGTTAATCAGTAGGCTTGTACTCATTGAAGGAATATTAAGATTCTTCCACAGCTTTTGGTACATAGCTACTAACCAAAGTCCCTGACTTTTATACTCAGCCCATTTCCTGAAACCTCCAGACTTCCCTATGAACTAAAAAAAGCTGTAATTTTAAGAAACTTTAGGGTGGGAATCCTGAGATCTGCTTTAGCCTTAAGGCTTGCAACCCTGCAATGCAATGTTGCCTGTTTCACTCAGATTGTTAACTATTTTAAGTATCACTTCTGACTTTAAGAAATAGAAGTGGACTTTTCTATTTATCCTGAACAGCACTTGATATGCACTTGCAGTATAAGGAGGCATGCTTCTCTTCCATTCAGGCAGATTCCTAGCTAGTGTCTCTCAATGATTCCCACCCCTGCCACTTTCTTCTATTACTGCTATTGGACGCCTTTTGAACTCATGAATCTTCTCTACATGTCTCTTAGTATGATTTTCCTATTTTTAATATACAATTATTTTATATCATTAATACAACACATTAATACATTTAAAAGTCATTTTTGATTGTTCTATGGTTTTCAGTTTTTTGAGGGAGAATTCAGCTGGTTGATTTTATTGCTTCACTTGCAATTAGCTTTACTCATGTGTTTTGAATTGCTCATCAACAAGGAAACCTACATTCTCTTGCTCTTCTTTCTCCTTTTCTCAAACAGGGCAATGTCCACAACTTTTGTAAATGTTGCTATCTATCTCCCTAGGGGTCCCAATCCAGATGCAATCACACCTTCATAGTTCAAAGTTCTGGATGAGGTGATAATTTGGGACACCAAAGCCACTGAGAGATACTAGCTTGTCTCAGGTCTATCTGCCAGGATATGCCCCACTACTTTCTCTCCTGAGTTTTCAGCTTCATGTGGTTGTTTGGCCACTAAGTTGCATCCATGGACTGTAGTCTGCCAGGCTCCTCTGTCTGTGGGATTTTCCAGGCAAGAATGGGTTGCCATTTCCTTCTCCAGAGGATCTTCCCAACCCAGGGACTGAACCCACGTATCCTGCTTGGCAGGTGGATTCTTTACCACTGGGCCACCAGGGAAACTCTCAGCTTCATTTAACTAGTCACAATTCAGGGCAAGTTTGAGAGGTTATTTTTGCCTCCTGCAGTAGGTAGAGAAGGAAAGCTGCAACCACACTTTCCATGTAGGAGGCCTAGATCCAGTCTGCTTTGCCCTCCGGTGAAAAACTTTTATCCCTCATTATCCAAAGGAATAGACCTCACTTTCAAGCCTGAGGTTCTATAGATCTGCTTTTGGGGACAGACTATTTTTCTTTGTGTCCCTCTTTCCCTTGTGAGACCATAGCAGTGCTTATCTTCATATTTGGACACCAATATTTCATTTCACTTTTTATCATTTTATACTTTATTATTTCTGTGGGCTTAGAAGAAGGGGAGATGGTGCTTTTATCAGTCACGGTTCCAGCAGGAAACAGATGGTATGCTCAAATTAGGATAATTCAAGGCAAGTTTTAAAAAGGGACCACTGAAAGAGATGTTTTCAGGGTGTAGGGAATCAAAATTGATACTGTCACTTTCCAGAACACTGTCATATTTCAGTACAGAGTAGGACCCTAAGGCATGAGGAAAGAGGACAAGATTGTCCTTTGTATGGGCAAAGAACAAAAATCCAGGATAGAATCTCCTCTCCTTCACACATACACACAATTTTACAGAACACTCATTTGGGGTGATTTGGGCAATTTGCATCTTACCTTACTGTTGGGCTGCACCCTGCAGGCTTGCAAGCCTTGGAGTTGCCCAGCCTGGAGACCAAAGAGCCTGAAGACAGCCACAGAGACCTTAGCTGGTTACTCAACAGGGGACTCTTAGCTCAAAGCGTCCCAGAGTTGACACCTCACCCTGTGCAGCAGGCGGTGCAAAGGACACAGCAGCAGTCTTTGTTTGCTGAGGGATACGGGCTACCATTTATAGGGAATTGATGTCAGGTGGGCTCATCAGTTACCACGGGCTAATTAAGCCTAGCGATCAAGAGAATTGGGTAGTGATGTGAATGAAGTGGGGCTGGGTCGAGCAGGGAATGTGCACAGAGCAAGAGAATAGAATGGCCTGACCATACACTTACCTCTACATTGGTTTGTGAAGAAATCAAATGTATGGATCCTTTACATGACAAAATGTGTGTGAGAGAGATAAAACGTATGTAACTTATGCAATTTTATCACTGTGAAGACTCAGAACAACTTTAAAGGTCTGAAGCAATAAATATACAATATACATTCCAGAAAATGCATGAAGACTTTTTAGTCAAGATGATGCTGTATATTTGTGTTTTGTATGTTGGGCTAGATGACTTTTCTTTGCCACTCCTATGGCAGAAAGCAGGGTAAAGAAGTGTAGAGAAGGGTTTGTTTCATAAATAGGTGTGTATGTGTCTGGATAAGAAATAGGGACAGTTACATTTTTTTTTCCTGTGGCAGTAGTGTGATATCCATACCTGAATGGTGACAGTACAGATGTTGCTTTTCACCCAAATTTTAATACCAGCTCTCTTTTCTTCTTCCTCTGATTTCTATCATCTCTCGTTCTTTTCTTCACCCTTCCTAAGTAAAGACTTGACTAGGTTTTCTTTACTTACAGAAAATCTAGGACATGATAGACAGAGACAGACCATTGGAGTTGGAGTGAAAAATTTGCTGTTTGCCTTTGGCCACAAAATTTAAGGAACTGTCTGGACTGTCTGCATCAATGCACCTCACCCAGATCCTTGAGTGGTAAACTCCCTATCACTTCAAGTCTTTACTCATCATTTTCATCATAATGTGGCTTATTTTAATAACATTATTTGATTTTGAAGCTAGAGACCCCAACACTCCTAATTCCCTCTCGCAGACTCCATTTTTACCATAACATTTATCATTTCTAATATATACTATAATTTACTTGTTTACTATGTCTATTATTTTTTCAACACCTCATCATCCCTAGAACACCTATGCTAGAACACAAGCTCTATGTTGGCAGAGATTTCTGTTTGCTCATGAATGTATGCCAAGCACATAGGATAATGCTTGGGATGTAGACGGTGTTTCACAACTATTTTGTTGAGTGAATAAATGTGTCACTCTGATAGTTGGAAGCAATCATATCCAGATTTCACTGGTCACCAGCCAAAGAATGGCATGTAACATAATTGGAAGATTTAGTAGGAACCTGACCACAGGGACCGACCATAAGGCTTTTGAAGTCTTCAGTGACTGAGAATGAAGTTAGAGAAGTTCTCTCTACTACATCTTTCTTCTTTTAACCCACCATCAAGGCAATTTTATCCATCATCTGAGTGTACAGTAGAGAAGTTCTTAAAAAAAACTACTACCATTCTGATGGACAGTCAGATCATGTCCCCTGAGGAAGACAAACACATACTTTTCTATTCCAAAAGACAGTAAAGTTTACTTACAGTTTCAACCTTTTTAGGTTGTTTTGAATCCCCATAGTGATAATGCTATATAAGTTCACACAGTTATCTCTCTCATGTTTCATTGTATAAAGCGGCAGTCCCCAAACTTTTGTATCAGGGACTGGCTTCATGGAAGACAATTTTCCCATGGATGGAGGGGGATGGTTTTAGAATGATTCAAGTATGTTTTACTTATCGTGCACTTTATTTCCATTATTACTACATTAGTTCCACCTCAGATCATTAGGCATTAGATCCTGGAGGTTGGGGACTCCTGACATAAAGCGTCCATATATCACCGTGTGACTTATTCATAAGTCAGTGTCAGAGGATGTTTTATGTAAACTATTCTTTAAGCATGCTAAAATTAAAAAATAGAAATGTTAAACATGTTCAATATAAGATGCTAATTCCAAAAAACTATTTGTGTGTGTGTGTGTGTGTGTGTGTGTGTGTGTGTGTTGGGAATGGGAGAATAGAGACAGTTATTAAACCACTGTACGTAAAACCTTAAATGAAGAAAACTAAGGCAAAGTTTTGAGACTATAGAAAAACAGTTTCTCCAAATCTGAATAAACTGCTTTGGGCAACAGATAAGACATCTCAAGCTGCAGCCACAATATAGGGCCCATAGAGGAAGGCTCCTTAAATCTGATACCAATAGTGTCAGGAATATGGAAGAGTTAGTGACAACAAATCAGATGTGTTTGCCTACAACCTCTCAGTGTATTTGGACACACTACTTCAAATAAGAAGCTGTTCTTCGAGGTTCACAAGACCCCCATTTCTTCAAAGGAAGGACTAAACTTAGACTTTCACTACAGAAATGTGGAAATTTGTAAATAATGCTGTCATATATGTCTATTCAAAAATACTCTCTATCCTTCCAGAAGGTACCATTACCTCACACTGGGTGTGAAAACCTGATTTAATCTGTAGTGGGACAATATGGGTGCTCGTTCTTGGTCATTTCTGATTTACCCTGAATTCAACCTTGGGTATTAAAAATATTTTCTTATGTTTACTTACTACCTCCACTAATTAATGGGAAATAAGACTCAAATTTTTCCTCATCCATATCTGCAGTGTTTATGAAAGTAAAAGTGTTAATTACTCCATCATGTCTGACTCTTTGCAACCCCATGAATTATAGCCCATCAGGCTCTTCTGTCCATGAAATTCTCCAGGCAAGAATACTACTGGAGTGGGTTGCATACTCTCCTCCAGGGTATCTTCCTTACCCAGGGCTTGAACCTGGGTCTCCTGCATTGCAGGCAGATTCTTCACAGTCCAAGCCATGTAGTGTTTATGATAATCATTGAATCTAAATGATCACTTCTTCTTTTAATTCAAAGTTACATGTTTTGTTTCAAATACATATTTCTGTCTCATCTCAGTCAATTCTTTTGTCTGCTACAATGGAGGTAGGCATGCGGACCAAAGAGCTGCAAGCATCTGTCTACCATGGCCTACTTGGAAATTCACAGTTGTGCTTTGAGTGACACAAGTGAGGAAGCTGGTTTCTTTCAAGCCAATTATTTGGTTTCTAAATTTTAAAGAACCATATTGAAAGAGCTTTTAATCTATTAGTTTCCTATTTCTGGCTGGATTTTGAGTCATTTAAGTCAGTTATACTGAGGTAAAGACTAGGACCTTGGACTGAATTATCCTGACTACTAGATCTGTACAGTGGCTGTGAGCATCAAGTGATCTAACACTCTAGAGAAGACATGTACTGCAGAAAGGGGATTTTTATAAGAGTTTTGAAAGTCTATGCACTAGGATCCTTTTATTTAAGAGACATGAGAAAAATGGGGATCACTTTTGCATGCTGCATTGCTTCTAGGCATTCAAAATTTTTTTTTTTTATTGTTTTTGCCATACATTGTCATGATATCACCATGGGTTTACATATGCTTCCCCTCTGGAACCTCCCTCCCTCCTCCCTCCCCCCCAGGCATTCAAATTTATTATGAATTATATCACACTTAAATCAGACTAATCATAGATCTTTTAAATATTATATTATTCATACAAATTCTTTATAGTTTTTTTTCTCCAACTTACTTATGATTTGATCTATTACTAAATTCTATTTTCCTTATGGCTTTTCCTCATGATTTTTTCATATAGTAAATAATTACATAATTGATTTAGCTTATCATTTTGCTTTCTAAAATCAAATCTTTATTTTTAAAAATATATAATACACATATATTTATATACAAATGTTTGTGTGCACATGTATACAAATATTTGTGTGCATATGTGTGGTGGTAGTAGTGGCTTAGTCAACGACCCCATGGACTGTAGCCTGCCAAGCTCCTCTGTCCATGGGATTCTCCAGGCAAGAATATTGGAGTGGGTTGCCATTTCCTTCTCCAGGTGATCTTCCTGACCCAGGAATTGAACCCAGGTGTCATGCACTGGAGGCAGATTCTTTGCTGACTGAGCTATGAAGGAAGCCCTCCCATTGTATATGATGAGCAATTTATCACAATGAATGCTAAATTCTCTTCTTCTCAACAACATATGTGTATTTGTATATATATATGTATACATAGATACATATATATAGGCAAGGGTTATTGTAAATAACTGTAGTCTTCTGGTGTTATGTCCCACCTCTTCCCATCTCCAGCTACTCTGATACAAATCTCATCACTTTTAGGTATTTAACTGATAAGTTCTAAGTAAATATGATTAGAGTGTTTGATTTTACAATATTAGGCATATGACAAGATCTATTGATATTTATAATTCTAATCTATTGGAAAATAATAATTGACTCATTTATGACACTGCCCTCTCTCTTTCTACATATACATACACAAACCTTTCTTCCTCCAAAACTCAACATGATATCTAAAATTTTCTTTAAGTCAATATTTATTATAGTAGTATTAGAACTATGTAAATATAATTCAGCATTAATTTACACAGTAACATATTTATTTTCCTATAAGTTAAAAATGGTTGTTTTTTTCTCCTGTGAACTTTTCAATGGATAGATCATAAAATATCCCTTAAGCTCTTTGACAGAAAGACAAATTCTTTCCACTGGGGACAAGCACATCAACAAACTAAAAGTTCCGTATTCTTCTGAAAGATATCACTTCTAGAGCCATCCATATTTCTGCTCCAATTGGACTGATGGCTTGGTGGGCCTTGTATATTTATCCAGTGATTTTTCTTCATTATTTTAGGAATTTCCTTTGTCCCTTTTTTCTTTTTACTGTTGTTTGCCCTGTTTTTGTGGATCCTATTTCTTTCTCTTTCTAGATTTACTCTTTCACTTTAGTGAGCACATGTCTACAATATGGGTAAAAAGAAAGTTAAATTTTTGAGTCTTTTTCTTTTTCGAGGGTGGCGGGGTGCAGCTATGTGATTTGTGAGTTCTTAGTTCCTCAATGAGGGTTTGAACCCAGGCCCTCTGCATTGAAACGGTGTGTTCCTAAACACTGGACCACCAAAGAATGCCCTTTGAATCTTTTACATGACTAAAAATACATTTATTCAACCTTGGTTTTATGCAGAATTCCATTTGTCTGTCATCTCACCCAGTTACTTAGACCTTACAGCTATTTTATTTTGGAAATTTAGCTATTATAAATGAGCATTGCTCAAAAGTTAGGCATTCTACAAGTTTCTTTCTTTTATTTTTGGTATGTTTCAGGTAGTCATCTTGGCTATACCTGATTTAAAACTTTTCTAGACAAAAGCTGCTATAACTATGCATATGACATAAACCCTTGGGCATTAGTTACATATGTAAAATATGTTTACTTAACTAGGGATATATTCTGAAATTTTATATGTAGAATATATGGTTATATTTTCTTTATCTAGGTAACTAACTCTACTGGTAAATTACCATGGAAAGAATGATTGCTATTCTAAATGCAGTATTACTTTAGGTATATATTCAGGTTTATAGGCTCTGAGCATGTGGGGTAACACTATGAACAAAGCTAGCAGAGGTGATGGAATTCCTGTTGAGCTATTTCAAATCCTGAAAGATGATGCTGTGAAAGTGTTACACTCAATATGTCAGCAAATTTGGAAAACTCAGCAATGGACCCAGGACTGGAAATGGTCAGTTTTCATTCCAATCCCAAAGAAAGGCAATGCCAAAGAATGCTCAAACTACCACACAATTGCACTCATCTCACATGCTAGTAAAGTAATGCTCAAAATTCTCCAAGCCAAGCTTTAGCAATACATGAACCATGAACTTCCAGATGTTCAAGCTGGTTTTAAAAAAGGCAGAGGAACCAGAGACCAAATTGCCAACATCCGATGGATCCTTGAAAAAGCAAGAGAGTTCCAGAAAAATATCTGTTTCTGCTTTATTGACTATGTCAAAGCCTTTGACTGTGTGGATCACAATAAACTGTGGAAAATTCTGAAAGGGATAGGAATACCAGACCACCTGACCTGTCTCTTGAGAAACCTGTATGCAGGTCAGGAAGCAACAGTCAGAACTGGACATGGAACAGCAGACTGGTTCCAAATAGGAAAAGGAGTGTGTCAAGGCTGTATATTGTCACCCTGCTTATTTAACTTATATGCAGAGTATATCATGAGAAACTCTGGGCTGGAGGAAGCACAAGCTGGAATCAAGATTGCCGGGAGAAATATCAATAACCTCAGATATGCAGATGATACCACCCTTATGGCAGAAAGTGAAGAGGAACTAAAAAGCCTCTTGATGAAAGTGAACAAGGAGAGTGAAAAAGTTGGCTTAAAGCTCAACATTCAGAAAACTAAGATCATGGCATCTGGTCCCATCACTTCATGGGAAATAAATGGGGAAACAGTGAAAACAGTGTCAGACTTTATTTTTTTTGGTCTCCAAAATCACTGCAGATGGTGATTGCAGCCATGAAATTAAAAGATGCTTACTCCTTGGAAGGAAAGTTATGACCAACCTAGATAGCATATTTAAAAGCAGAGACATTACTTTGCCAACAAAGATCTGTCTAGTTAAGACTGTGGTTTTTCCAGTAGTCATATATGGATGTGAGAGTTGGATGGTGAAGAAAGCTGAGCATCGAAGAATTAATGCTTTTGAACTATGGTGTTGGAGAAGACTCTTGAGAGTCCTTTTGACTGCAAAGAGATCCAACCAGTCCATCCTAAAGGAAGTCAGTCCCGGGTTTTCATTGGAAGGATTGATGTTGAGGCTGAAACTCCAATACTTTGGCTACCTCATGCGAAGAGTTGACTCATTGAAAAAGACCCTAATCCTAAGAAGGATTTGTGGCAGGAGGAGAAGGGGACAACAGAGGATGAGGTGGCTGGATGGCATCACTGACTCGATGGACATGGGTTTGGGTAGACTCTGGGAGTTGGTAATGGATAGGGAGGCCTGGTGTGCTGCAATTCATGCAGTCGCAAATAGTTGGACATGACTGAGTGACTGAACTGAACTGAAATGAATAGGAAATAGGCCATAGGTTTGTATACAAGAGATTTTGGAAAGTTGAATTGAATTTGAAGCATTGTGATTAGTAATTTCAAGGCTCAGTTGGATTCTCTCAGTACCACCCAGAATTAAATTATGATGTATTGTCTATCAGGAAGGCTCACTAGATACTCAGTGCCCAAGGTTTCTATGGGGGCTTGGTTAGATAAGCACCCTCTGCCTAGCATGGATGAAAATTTGAGATTCCCAGAAGAAAAGTGGTTGTTCAGCATAAACCATATAGTTTGCACATGTTAGGTGCAGTGAGCCAATAATATCTGTCAGGGAATGGTGGGAACCTACAAGAAAGCCAAATTCTAAGAAGTTAGCCAAGGACCAATCTTGCAAGCAGGACTTTATAAGCAGTCTTAGTCTTGCTCTGTTAACTCTTTTCTGGGGAAAAAAGGCAAAATAAGGGAACTGAATTTTATCAAGTATCTTTGTGTCAAAATCTTTGATAGGCATTTTAACAAGCATGCGTGCTAAGTTGCTCAAGTCATGTAGGACTCTTTGTGACCCTACGGACTAGCTTGCCAGGCTCCTCTGTCCATAGGATTCTGCAGGCAAGAATATTGGAGTGGGTTGTCATATCTTCCTCCAAGGGATCTTCCTGACCCAGGGACTGAACCCACATCTCCTGCATTGGCAGGAGGGTTCTTTACCACTAGTGCCACCTGGGAAGCATTAAAATGGTTTTAATGTATTAAAATATACAGTTGCTCATTTCATTTTCATGAAATCTCCATGAGGTACAGTGACAGGAGTGCTGAGGCTGAAGGGTGAGGGAAGTAATGAGGAGTTCCCTTTGTCCCAACCCTTGATTGCCTAGAGATCCTGCTTTCTATATTATGGCAATTATAGGAGTCTAGAATTGCCATTCAGTCTACCCAATCAGTTCAGGGCTCATATCCTGATTTAGGAATTTCTTTTCTCCTGTGGATTGCTATAGGTCATGTCAATTATTCTTTGAAAAGTTAAAGTTGGTTTTTATACTGTTGCCCATCCAGTAGAATGCACACCCATATTCTGTTTGGGGTTTCTAAACTTTCTGTGTTTTATCTTGGCTTCTGAAACTCCCGCAGAGAATGTAAGCACACAGAAGTAATTTTGTATATTTCTGTGGAATGGGTGCATTTGGTAAATGGCAGAGAAATCAAACATATGTGAATGTGTTTGATTTGATGAATTGTATCCCAATAGCCATCTGCCCATGGCACAGGAAGATGTAGCAGGGATCAATGTTTTCTGTCATCCCCACTCCCTTAACTTTCTTTGATAATACAGACTTGCATCACCATTTCTCCCCAACTGGAACCTTTTGGGAAACTCTTTATCTTTCACATGTGGTTCAAGGAGAGTCTGACATTTCTAACACGTCACTTACTGACCACAGATAATGTTGAACGTGTGCTCAAGCCAATCAGAATCTATTTCTGTCTCCCCCAAATCTTTTGGAAGTGCAATGGGGCAGGAAGAACCCTTTTCTCTCTGGATGATTTGGAAAGGGTGAGCATAGAAGCTGCTGGTGACATATAGTTGGGGAGGGGAGGAAGGCGACTGGTGGGGAACAGCAGGAAAAAGAAATAATACGTTGTCCCTGGTCTATCTCAGGGTCTTCCCCATCCTCGCCATGTTCATAAGCCTTTTTTATTGGCCTAATTAAAGTTACAATTCTGCTTCTACCAACCTCAATGGCCCTGACCACTAGAAGGGTCTATGGTACCTAGAGAGTATTCTTGGAGAGAAGAAAATTAAACTTAGTATCCAAGCTCTCTAAGTGAAATAATAAGGAAAGTTATTCTAGGAATACATATTCATAAAGAGAACAGAGATAAATCAAGTCTATAGGATTAGGCCTACTCTCTCTAAAATATCTCAGGACAAATTTTCTTTCACTTGGAATTCATTGCAGGCTTGCCTGAACTAGTCCTCCTGACACCTGCCAGGCTCCTCTCTCCATGGAATTCTCCAGCTAAGATTACTGGAGTGGGTTGCCATTTCCTTCTCCAGGGGATCTTTCCGACCCTGGGATAGAACCTGGGTCTCCTGCATTGCAGGCAGATTCTTTACTGTTTGAGCCACCTGGGATTCCCTCCTAGTATTAAAGGGAGAATCAAGTTCCAGAGCAGCTCTTAACCTGAAGTGGGTACGAAGCCAAAGCTTTCCTCTGATTAGTCTATATTCTTGGTAGAAGTTCTGAGAAGGTACCTTTAAAATTATAACAATGCTCTTCCAACAAGATGAATGTCTACTTTTATTTTGTTACCTTTATGATGTTTTAAAATATTTATCTCTATAATCTGAAATATGTTTTGTTTCCTGGCATAGGAATCTAAGAGGCAAGAATTTTCTCCAAACATATAGAAAAAAGCATTCTGAATATTTTCTTTTAGAAGTGCTTTAACATATGATTTTAGATAGTCTCTCTAGATGATCTGAAAGAAAATTCTGTACAATTATTTTTAAGTAACAGGAATAAATTGCAGCATTTTGTTTTCATATCATACAACAAGTGTGTCTACCTCTTGGAAACATATTGAGGATAACTACTTCCAAATAATACTTGTTTGTGTCGAAGTGAGTTGGTATTTTTTTGCTCTATTTTTCTAACAAAAGAACTGGTTAATGCAAACTGTGTTTAGGTAGACATCAATATTTTGCTGGGATAAATGCTGGCAGATTTAATTTCTCTTGTAAAGTGGCAGTCATATGACCTTTCTAACTGATTAAATAGAAATTTGATTATTTCGAAGTAATAGCAAAAATCCATCTTTAATTTCATGCATTTTGGTGAGGAATCATGAAGTTTCCATGCCAGGTTAATGGGAGTTTTCTTACCTGAATGACAAATCTAAAAAGGCACCTCATAATATAATTATAATTGTTGAGGTAGCTTTTCATTCACAAACTCATATTTAGGTGGTTGAGCTGTATTCTCAAACTGCTTTCAGCAAGTAAATGTTACCATAGCTAGTCATTGATCTTGCTTTTACTTTTTATTTTGTTAAATGTTAGTTCATTGTTCCCAAATTACCCTCTTTTCTATTAATTTATTTGGGCACAATAGACCACTATCTGCCTATCTGTGAATAATTCATAAATAATTACATTTTCACCAACACATGCATACCAAATAACAGAATAATGTAGTGAGATTATGTGCTTTAAGAGTTTATTTCCAAATGCCTTTGACCTCTATGTCATCCTGGGTGTCACTCTGAGGTTGTATCTTTTCCTAAGTAACTTGGAGAAATGCTCTCTTTCTCACTGTTGTTCAGGAAAGCAATTTGCCCTCTAATGTGCTACTGCAAAGTAGCAGGAGCTGGTTGCTGAGGGATGTTTGTGTGTTTGCATGGTGCACATTTTTCCCCTGACGACTGCTGTCATATCGACTCACTTTGATAGTCAAAATAAGTCTTTTAAAATGTTTCTCTATACACTCCAGATTAATCCAAACCTAAAACAATCAAGCTGACTTTGTTTGCCTCTTGCAGCACCAGCAACATCAAGATAGCAAACAACACTTCTAGCTTCAAAAATGATTGCCATTGTTGAACATGTGAGAGCCTGATAGAAGGAAGCTTGACTTTCATAAAAGAAATTGTCTCTGGAGGGCTTAGAGTGGCTCAGAAAGAGCTTGCCTGGGGAGTCGGGAAGATGCTATCAATGGCACAGACTCGAGGTGCCATTTCACAAAGGGTCTCTTTTTTTCTTTCTTCCCCTCTACTCTTCCCACCCTTGCCAATGTTAGCAGAAATTCTTGCAAAGTTATAGAATGAAGGTGAACAGGACAAAATTAGTAGATTTCTGTGAGTCATGACAGTTTTAACACAACCCCTAGCTGTTCTTCATGTTAAATTATAGTGTGGTGTATTTTAGCGTGCACAGGGATGATTAACCATGAGGCAGGCTCACCTCCAAAAGTGGTACTTTATGTCATTGTGCAACATAAACTGAGAGAGAAATAGAGATGAGGTAGGGGGCCAAATGATTTGAATTTATATGATTTTCATCTCATTATCTTAATGCATAGTATGGACAGCAGACTTGCTAACTTCAAACGTCCCCATTAACAAAAGAGATCCATAATAAGACCTGGGTTACACAATGCCAGTGCTCAAACGGCCCCAGGGATCTTTCTTAAAGACCTGATATTAACTATGGGGATCCTGACATGCCATTTAAAATAAAACAAAACAAAAGAAATATCTTCACAGAATGAAGCATCAAAATGATCTCTTATACTTAGTGAAGTTTAAGATGAAAGGATAATACCTTTTCTACTTGAGATAGACCTGCATTCAGACAGGAAGCCAATTTTTGTTTTAGATGTCCTAGAGTAGTGGGATGACTTTGAAACAGCAGCAGCTAACAATTATTGAGCTCTTATTGCATGCCAGAAATTATGCTAATTGTTTGTACCAGTACACAATGGACTCACATTGACTCTATGAATTAAGCATATACTTAGTAGGTCTATTTTATAGAGGAGGGTACTAAGGCTCAGAGAGATCAATTTCTTTGCTACCTTGCTAGTCAGTGGTGGGCCTTTAAGGGTTTTTCCCTCTCTTAGTGGGGAAAACACCAAAGTGAGAGCTGTACTGCTTTGAAAATGTAAAATCATTGGTATAATTGGGAGGCAAAACTCCATGGTTCATCTTGCCGCATTTAGTGTCCAAACTGAAATAGGACCCTGGTTTTCTGGAGAAAGCTCACCAGTATCAAACACCATTTTTGTTTGACTGCAGATGAGGACTATGAATGCATTTGTTTCTGTTTGCACCCTTTTCCAGCTGAAAACCTCTCTTGTTAGCTGTCAACAATGTCACTTCCACATTTTCATGTGATGGGTTTCTACTGCTGCTTATTTTGAAACAGAGGTGATAATTAATCTTCCCACATTCAAGCATGCAAACGTATTTCAATTTCAAATGAGATAAGACCCAAGCTGAAACACCCACACTTGTATTTTAGATAGCTTTGTACATGCATTGTAACTGGCCTGAATTTTCTCCGTGGCAGTCACATTATTGAAGATGAGTGTAGAAGTCTTATTTCTAATGGACAGCATCAGCAGAAAAGGAAGTAGACACATTAGCAAAAGCTGGCAGGAAGAAAGGAAATGGGAATCAGGTTAGTCATTTTGCTGATTCTATACATTTCTCTGATTCATGTACTTGTTTTTAACTAACAGCATAATTTTGAAACTTACCTATAGCACCAGGTAAATACATCTTTTCCTACATTCACTGTCACTGATTTTGAAGTCAAATCTGATCACAGCACAGAATCAGAACTGTAAGAGATTTGTCATCATATTGTTTATATACATGTATATGTCAGGATACTGATTTCTGGACTAGGATTTTAATAAAGATTATTTATTGGGGGCTCCATATCGCTAGTTTAGGATATGTTTACCTCAAGCCATAAGAATAGAGAATAAAAGTTTAAGGGGTTACATTCTAATACCTTCTTTTTATGTATATCATATTTGGTTCATTTCTTTTTCATGGAGTTTCTCTTGAAGAAACCACAAATCCCACTTAGAACCCTAAATAACATGATGTATTATAGGTGTGAGCATACATGTTAAGTTGCTTCACTTGTGTCCAACTGTTTGCAACCCTATGGACTACAGCCCTCCAGGCTCCTCTGTCCATGGGATTCTCCAAGCAAGAATCCTGGGGTGGGTTGCCATGCCTTCCTCCAGGGAATCTTTCTGACCCAGGGATCGAACCTGTGTCTCCTGTGGCTCCTATATTGCAGGCAGATTCTTTACTGCTGAGCCACCAGAGAAGCCCCTTCTTATAGGTATATATTCCTAAGGAGGCCAGCCCAGGGTCTTATACACATAACACACAGTTCTTGGCAGGCTCATATTCTGGGTTCTCATATTTCACAGAGAACTGCAATAAATCTCTCTCTCTTTTTCTCACTTCTTTTTGTTTCCTCTGGTCTTTTACATGCTTCCCAGCTGAAAGTGACTTCCAGGATATCTGCAGCCACTCATGAATCATGAAGGCTGCTTTGGTGATGGTTGGAGGTTCAGCAACTTCATAGCACCTGTACAAGGAAGTGTACAGTTTTCTCACTCTGAATGCTGTTACTGAGATCTTCTGGTAAATGTATTTTTTCTTCATTTTATAATATGTACATATACATGTGTAGATTTATAAATATGTATTTATAAAAACAAAGATGGTAATTTACTTTAGAGTCATAGCTGAAACAAAACAGAAATATTAAGCAAAGGAAAAGGAAAAAAAGGTGAAATAAAAGTTGTATGCTGCCTTTTCCTTATTTCCTATGACTCAAAATTTTATTTGTCACATTTGCTTCTAGATCAAGTTTTAAGATAGTCACTTTAGTATAAAGTATTATTAATAATTATCTATTTAGGTTTTAATAATTATCTATTTAGGTATTATTGAATTAGGTTTTAAATTTTACTTAAAAATAAATGAGGCAATTCTGAAGAAAAAATTCAATTTACGGTTGATTTTTGTGAGGCATATTCTGATTTGGACTCTTTTTTCCTGTATGTAGAGAATAGTATAAGAAAAGTAATGATATGATGGTTCAGCAAACAAGGAAGGTATGATTTGGAGAAGAATAAATAGTGAGGTTGGGACATAATAAGTTGAGGTACTGGGATTTTGATCTAAGAAGACATTCTCAACATAAATCAGGAAATATAAAAATAAATCTTAGAACAGAATTGAGAACCTGTACTGTTAACTTAAAAACTTGTAATCTATTGTACAAGAAGGTGACATTTAAGGCTAATAATAATGGCTAACACACATTGAGCATATTTTGTATGCCACAGATTGTCCTAAATGCTTTGCATAAAGTAACTCACTTAATTTGCACAACAACCCTGGGAAGTAGGTATTATTATTGTGCTTATTTAACAGACAAGGGAAGAGAGAACAAAAGGATAAGTAAATTCCACAAAATCATTCAGCTGGCAAGTGTCAGAGTCATGGTTTCAAACCCAGGCAATCTATTCACAAAGCCAGAATTTTAGCCAGTAAAGAGGATGGCAGAGAAAGAGAGACAGATCACAGAACATGATAATTCACACTAATGGGCAAATGAAGTCAGGGAGTTGGTGAAGAAGAGAGCAAAAGAGCATGACTTGGAGAATTACTAGGAAAATATGAATTGTGTAGTTTCTCAATATCCAAGATAGAAAGGCATTTCATAACAGATCAACAGTGATGGGGAGATCAAGGAGAATGAGGAGCTAGTGAGGTTTGCTAGCTCAGGTGATTTAGGAGTACAGTCTCTGCAGGAGAGCTACTTCTAGAACAACTACGACTGAAGAAATGTGGTCTCATCTATGGCCACACTGTCAATGATATACAAAGTCAGCATTGGTTTTATAGAATTGAAGATTCTAATGGTTGTAGGCAATCAAAAAAAAAAATAGCCTGATTTGGTGGAAAAGTACTGAAAAGGACTGAGGAGATAAGTACATGGCCCAATTCTTCCAGTTTTCACTTAAATGTCACTGAAGCTGTCCCTGAAGACACTGCAGAAAATAACAACTTTCCCTTCCTCCTATCTCCCTATTCCCTATCCACCATCTCCTTTTATTTTTTAAGGGGCTTATAAAATATAATCACTTTATTCAATATTATAGTTGTAAACATAAATATATTTTCTCTAAGAAATGAAAAAAACAAAGAAGAGAATGCCACTTAACATTGTTGGTATGTAAGTATAGGCCAGAAGGAAAAATATTGATAATCCTCATTATCATGTGACAAAGCTACTAACTTAGTAGCTGAATACTCCTAAGCTCTCAGTTTCCACAACCTGAGTCAACAAACTTCATAAAATGCACAAGATTAAGGTTCTTGATTTTCTAGGACACGTATACTGGGTACCAAGGATGCTACTTTTTGTTCTTATGGTATTACATACAGGTAAATATATCATAAGCAGCTTCCAGGTTTGTTTTTAAAAAAAGCCTGATTTCTGAAGGAACCAAATTTCTACTTCCAGGACTCCCTGGATACTATCTGGATATCTTTTCTATTTATGAGAATAACTTTAAATGATTGATTTTGCTTTTCAGGAAATGGGCAAAAAAAAAAAAAGAAAAGGGCGATATCAGGGAATTGTTTTCTGGAAAAGGTATGTCATGTGTCTGTATTTAATTTAGTATAGGAGAGGCAAAGAGGAACGATGACTATGGTATTGCCAGGTGTTTTTATGTTCCTTGTGAAGAACAGAGAAAAGTGGGTTATAGTCTAGGTCTTCTGGCTCTGCAGAAAATTCATTCATATCCCTCAATCCATTGGCATGAAGTATCAGGATTTCTGCAGGATATTTTATAAACATTTTATTGGCTACTTAAAGACAAAGTAGAAAAGGGTAGACTGGGTATTCAGGCAATTAAGAGGCTCTGCTGCAAGCTAAAAACTTCACCCCAACAATGTTTTTTTAATAAAGTCACTCAAAAAGATATAAATGAATGATGAAAGAATTCATGTCATCCTGGAAGAGGATTTCAGTGTTGTACTCCTGAAACCATTTTAAAGACTTTATTTTTGTATTTAATAAAGACTTAGAGAACTATATTGTAATTATCTCCCCAACTAGAGGGACTTGTTCAGTAGATGAAACTGTTTCATCTTCACAGTGAAATGCCTGGTACTTGGTATGAATTATTTTCACTAAACTACCTATGTGGACAGTCTGTAAAGAATGTCAGCTCATCCTTCAAGAGCAACCAATTTTAAGATGAACATCTGGGTATTGTCCATGACATCAGGAGCATTTTCAAAGTCAATATACCTCTTCATAAACTTCCAGAAATTTCTGGCATGTATATCTGTGTAATATACAAGAATATGAGGGAAATGTAGCAAAGAAGAGAGAGAAAGGAAAAGAATGGGCACTTCAATTTGTAGCTTCAATTCTAATGAGAATACTGGGGGAAATGACTATGTCTATTTGTAAAAGTCAGAAAAACAATATGATTCACTACCTTAACCTTTTTCATTAAAATAGATTGTTTTCTTCCTGTATCTATGTTCATCTTCAACCACAGAAAATTAATCTGAATGTCAAAATAGAATAAAATGTCTTGCACTAAAATAGCACTGCTTATCAATAACATATCTTCAAACACATGCTCTAAAAGGTGTTTTATTTCCACTTCGTACTCTTAGAATCATTCTCTGGTGATCAGACACATCATGTGGACCTTTTCTCTGCCTTTCTGTAAACAAAATTGGAAAATGAAAGGACAGAATGAGAAGGCAGACTGCTATGAGAACAAGGAGAAATAGCATTAGGCAAAGTAAAAGGGAACAGTTTAAATCAATTAGTGGATAGATAGATGATTTGTACTTTCAGAACATACCTCCTTGGTTTGCGTGAGAATCCTGTTTGAACTCTATTATAACTAGTAAATAATTTCTTGCCTTAGATGCTTGTAATATATGGCCAAAGCAGCTAGAAGCTATGAGTACACAGTTACTCATGTGCTACCACTTCTCCAGTAAAGTCCTCCAAATAGCATCTGTAAATGTCAAAAAATCACAGCCCTTCCTCAGAAACAACTGACAAAGAATATATATTACATTTTTATATCTTTAAATGGAAATAAGTGAATAATTTAATAAACTTCTAGATGGCTGTGGATTTGAGCTACCTAAGATTTTCTGGGTAGATACAAGCAATATGGCTATATATAGAAGGAGAAATAATATCTTTAGTAGTGTAATTACAAAGCAGACAGGACTTACAAAAATTATACCTGGAAAAAAGAGGCTTCTTCTTTTGTTTTTCTGGAGCTTTTCAGCAACCAATTTTGGATCGATTCTGAAACATTTTCAAAATGTTAAATACAGAAAGAAAAACACTGGTAAAAAGGAAATGGATAGCATGGTTTCTTTAATCTGAGGTTCATATATTAACTTGCTACTAGACTTCCTAAAGATCATTCTGAAACTCTTAATTTATAGTGTTTGTTTACAAATGCATAGGAAAACAATAAATGTCTTGAACACCATCTGCCTGTATTTTCCCTGAAGGGCTTTGCATATTTTCAGCAAAAAACAAGTCTAAATATCTTGTAATTTTCACCAAAATGTTCCATAATTTCACAACAGCCCAGCTAATGAAGTACAGTATGAGCCCTTATAATAAGCCAGAATGATTCCAAATTGCACACAGTGCTGCCTAATATTGTGAAAACAGCAAGAATTGCTTGGGAGTAGGAGAGTTTCTTCCTGCTTTGGGCAGAGAAGAAAGTCGAGAGGAAATTTCATTTTGAAAGGAGAATGAGAAAGATTGATATGTGTATCCACCTTAGATGAAGTTCAAGGAACTCAGAAACTTAGAGAAATGAGCCTGAGAGGACTCAATATTAGCTGTGAGCACTGAGATACAGCAACGATTTTGAGAATAGATACCAGATCATTTCCTCATATGTGGTATATGAACATTGATGTAGAAAATCAACATCTAGATACCTGAAGAAAAGGATACTGCAGGTTGCAAAATTGAATCTGAAATTAATTTCCTGGTTTGCCACTGTCATAAATCTGAGCTTTCAACATGGGGAGGAGATAGGACAGCACATGAAAGCTTATTAAGTAAGATTGGATTCATGGCATCAGTATTAAAAAGTAACTGATGGGAGAGAACAAAATGGTGGAGGAGTAGGTGGACCTGGAGTACATCTCTCTCCATGGATACATCAGGAAGGTACCTTCAGATGCAAGTGCATGCAGAACATCAGCTGAGAGCAGATAGGACTACCTGGTCAGAGGAAAAGAATATATAGAACCATGCAAAACTCGGTAGGAGGAAGGAACTAGGGGGAAAAAACAGGAATGTTAGTAGGACCGGACCTGCCCTTGGCAGGTGAGGGTACTGAAGCAGGGGTCCAACCCCCACATAGGGGCAATTGTCTGAGTCAGAGGAGAAACACATAAGGCTGAGAGTGTAACAGCTGATCTGTAGTAACCTAAGTAGAATGAGAATCAGACGGCTCTTGCTGTAACCATACATACCTTCAACAGGAATGATGGTCCCCTGGAAGGCACAGCAGCTGGGAGATGGAGTTTAGGGATTATGAAGTAATACCAGGGTGACGGCTGCTATTGATTGTGAGAGACTGATTGAGGGGATGTAAGGGATGAGATTGTGGCGGGAAATGCCTGTGGAGGAAAGCTGGGCAGCCATGGAAGCAAGGCAATATTGCTGAGTCACACGTCGGGGGTGGAACCATCACCAGAGCCTCTCTCTCTCCCCACACGCCAGCATGGGGAACTGAACAATAAGAGGCTGGCCCATCCAACATCTGATGCACTGAACTACAGAGTAGGACCCCAGCCAGGGGAGCCCCTCTGTGTGCCTGATGCACTGAACAACAGAGAAGGACCTCAGGCGAGGGAACCCTCTATGTGCCTGAATGGGCGGAGCTACAGAGAAAGACTGGCCGAAGAGGCCTACAGATTGCCAGCTACAAGAGGCTCAAAAAAAGACTCCGATAGGGTCATAACCCCTGTGGTGGAGGGTGTCCCTGCATACTTGGCGCTGCCAGGGTCCCCTTAAGCCAAGCAGTTGTGCCATCTTCACACTCAACTCTCACCTGGGCAGAGCTACCACAGACAAAAAAGTCTTGTGTCTATGATGCAGGGTTGCTTCAATCGTGTCTGACTCTTTGTGACCCTGTAGGCTGTGGCTGTCATGGAGGGGGCTCTCCAGGCAAGAATACTGGAGTGTATTGGCCACTACTGGTTGTTATATCCTTCTAGAGCACTATATTTCCTGCTGCCCTAGCCACCAACTCCCCTGAGTACCTGGTACTGCAAGAACCCCTGAAATCCAAGCAGATGAACTCCTTTACACCTGGCCCTCACAGGGGCAAACTCAAGTCCTCCAGGGAAGCCTCAGGAACAAACCCCAGTGGATGACCCACATGTAGAAGTGGAAATGAAATCACAATTGAAATCCAGGGGCAGTTTGGCTAAGGCTGCTGCTGTTGCTAAGTCGCTTCGGTAATGTCCAATTCTGTGCAACCCCATAGAGGGCAGCCCAACAGGCTCCTCTGTCCCTGGGATTTTCCAGGCAAGAATACTGGAGTGGGTTGTCATTTCCTTCTCCAGTGCATTAAAGTGAAAAGTGAAAGTGAAGTCGCTTAGTCGTGTTTGACTCTTAGCGACCCCATGGACGGTAGCCTACCAGGCTCCTCTGTCCATGAGATTCTCCAGGCAAGAGTACTGGAGTGGGCTGCCATTTCCTTCTCCATGCAGCTATGGAAGGAGACCCAAAACCTTCCCACCAGCTGTACAAGCTGCAGATTAAATCTACACAATCAACTAGGCAGACTCTGTGTCTATGAAATATATAAAAGGTCACTGAAAGTTCCCACAAAAGAAAACACACTAGTTCTGATAGCTGTGGATATTGGAGTCAAGAACACACAGGAATAGGACCAGATTAGAATCACAGCAGGTCCAGAGATCAGCACAGTGTTGGAGGGCATCCTAGGGAGGTAAGGTGGACTGTGTCTCCCAGCGAGGGAAAGGACTTTGACAGCAGTGACTCAAGATGAAACATTATTCTTATTTTTTGACTTGTTCTATAGAATTTTTTGGATTTTTTTCCCCTTTTATTCCCCCCTCTATTGTAGTTGTCAATTTTCTTGGCACTACGGAATCCAATTAAGCTTTTGAGCTTTTTTTTTCTTCAGTCACATTTTTATTGTTGTTATAAACATCTGCCTTTATCTTGGGCTTTTGTAGTTCTGTGGAGTTTTCCTTTTTTTTCTTTTTGTCTTCTCTCTATTTTTGTTGGACTGTTTTTACTTTGCTTATGGGTGTATATGTATATGTGTACATTCCACTATTTTAATTATTATTTGCCTGATTTTGTAACTTCCATTTATCTGGGGTTCAACTTTGGTTTCTCTTTTTTGAATATTTGTTTCAATCTCACTTAATGCCACAACACACCACTTGTAGAATCTCCATTCCTGACCAGAGATCAAGCCCTGAGCATGTGGAGTGGGAGCACTGATTCCAAAACCCTAGACTACCAGAACTAACCCTAGGGAGTATCAAATACTGAGAACTCACACAAATGAAACCACTTGAATACAAGACCCAGCATCACCCAACCACCAGTAGCACCCTGTGCAGGACGCCTCATCTACACAACAAACAAAACAAAAATATGAACCCAATCATCAGCAACAGGATTGCCACCTCATTGAACCTTGCCCATCAGAGAAAACACAAACAAACAAAACCTCAGCACAAATCTCACCCTATAGGAAGGTTACACAAAGCACTGGATCAACCTTAGGAGGGCGGAAACCAAAAGGAAGAAACAATTTAACCTTCTTCAAGGAAAGAATTTAACTTTCCTTGAAGCCTGGGTAAAAGGGACCACAAACACAGTAAGTCCAAAAAAGAAAAAAGAAAAAAGAAAAAGCCGAGAAATACTATACAAATAAAGGAACAAACTAGAAACACAAAAGTCCAAATAAATGAAGAGGAAATAGGCAAGCTACCTGAAAAAGAATTCAGAATAATGATAGAAAAGATGATAAAAAGCCTTGAAAACAAAATGGAGAAAATGAAAGAATCAATTAACAAAGACCTGGAAGAATTAAAGAATAGCCATACAGAGACAAGCAACACAATTACTGAAATTAAAAATGCTCTAGAAGGAATCAATAGCAGAATATGTGAATCAGAAGACCGAATCAGTGAGCTCTAAAATAAAATGGTAGAAATAACTTCTGAAGAGCAGAATAAAGTAAAAAGAAAGAAAAGAACCGAAGATAATTTCAGAAAGCTCTGGGACAATATCAAACTCACCAGCATTCAAATTATAGGGGTCTCAGAAGAAGAAGAGAAAAAGAAAGGGTATGAGAAAATTTTTGAAGAGGTTATAGTTGAAAATTTCTCCAACATGGATAGTCAATCAAGTCCAAGAGGCACAAAGAGTACCATACAGGATAAACCCAAAGAGAAACACGCCAAGACACATACTAATCAAACTAACAAAGACCTAACACAAAAAAAGAATATTAAAAGCAGCAAGGGAGAAGCAACAGTTAACATACAACAGAAACCCCAAATGCTTAACAGCTGATCTTTCAGCAGAAACTCTGCAGGCCAGAAGGAAATGGCAGGATATATTCAAAGTACTGAAAGGGAAACATCTACATTTAAGATTACTGTACCCAGCAAGGATCTCATTCAAAATTGATGGAGAAATAAAAAGCTTTTCAGACAAGCAAAAGTTAAGAGAATTCAGTACCACCAAATCAGCTTTACCATAAACGTTAAAGGGACTTACATACTTAAATAATACAACAGAAAATAAATGATCTACAAAATCAACCCCAAATAATTAAGAAAATGGCAATAGGAACATATATATCAATAATTACTTTAAATGTAAATGGACTGAATGTACCAACCAAAAGACACAGACTTGCTGAATGGATCCCAAAACAAGACCCATGTATATGCAATATATAAGAAACCCACTTCAGACCTAAAGACACATAGAGACTGAAAGTGAGAGGGTGGAAAAATATATTCCTAGCAAATGGGAAGCAAGACAGCTAGAGTGGCAATCCTCATATCAGACAAAATAGACCTTAAAATAAAGAATATTATAAGAGATAAGGAAGGACATTACATAATGATCAAGGGATTAATCCAAGAGGAAGACACAACAATTGTAAATATCTATGCACCCAATATAGGAGCACCTCAATACATAAGACAAACACTAACAGACATAAAAGGAGAAATTAGTAACACAATAATAGTAGTAGACTTTAACATCCTACTCACACCAATGGACAGATCATCAAAACAAAACTGCTAAGGAAACACAAGTCTTAAAGTGATACATTAGATGAGATGGATCTCATTGATACTTTTAGGATATTTCATCCAAATGCAGTAGAATGCACCTTCTTCTCAAATGCACATGAAACATTCTCCAGGATAGAACATATCTTGAGTCACAAGTCAAACCTCAGTAATTTAAGAAAATTGAAATCATATCAAGCATCTTTCCCGACCACAAGGCCATGAGACTAGATATTAATTACAAGAAAAAAAATGTAAGAAAGATAAACACATGGAGATGAAACCACACATTTCTAAATAACCAACAAGTTACTGAAGAAATCAACAGGGAAATCAAAAAATTCTAGACAGAGACGACAATGAAAACATGACAACTCAATAAAACCTATGGGATGCAGCAAAAGCAGTCCTGAGGGAAGTTTATAGCAATACAATCCCTACCTCAAGAAATAAGAAAAATATCAAATAGACAACCTAAGTTTACACCTAAAACTACTGAATAAAGAAGAACAAAGAGAGCCTAAAATTAGTAGAAGGAAAGAAATCATAATGATCCAAAAGGAAATAAATGAAAAAGAAATGAAAGAAACAATGGTAAAGATTAATAAAACTAAAAGCTGGTTCTTTGAGAAGATAAACAAAATTGGCATTCTTTTGCCACACTCATCAAGAACAAAAGAGAGAAGAATCAAATCAACAAAATAGAAATGAAAAAGGAGAGGTTACAACAGACAATGCAGAAATACAAAGGATTATAAGAGAATATTATGAACAACTACATGGCAATAAAATAGATAACCTGGAAGAAATAGACAGATTCTTAGAAAAGTTTAATCTTCCAAGACTGAACCAGGAAGAAATAGAAATTTATGATCAACAAAATTACAAGCACAGAAATTGAAACTGTGATCAGAAATCTCCCAAAAAACAAAAGCCCAGGACCAGATGGCTTCACAGGAGAATTCTATCAAACAGTTAGAAAAGAGCTAATGTCTATTGTTCTAAAACTCTTTCAAAAAATTGAAGAGGAAGGAACACTTCCAAACTCCTTCTAAGAGGCCACCGTCACCCTGCTACCAAACCAGACAAATATAACACACAAAAAAGAAAACTACAGGCCAATATCACAGATGAACATAGATGCAAAAATCTTCAACAAAATTTTAGCAAATAGAATTCAGCAACATATCAAAAAGCTCATACACCATGATCAAATTGGCTTTATTCCAGTGATGCAAGGATTCTTCAATATATGCAAATCAATCAATGTGATATACCATATTAACAAATTGAAAGATAAAAACCAAAAGATAATCTCAATGAATGCATAAAAAGCCTTTGACAAAATTCAGCACACATTTATTATTAAAACTCTTAAAAAATTGGGCTAATAGGAACCTATCTCAACATAGTAAAGGCCATACATGATAAGCCTACAGCAAACATTATTCTCAATGGTGAAAAACTGAAAGCATTCCCAAGATCAGGAACAAGACAAGGGTATCCACTTTCGCCACTATTCAACATAGTTCTAGAAGTCCTAGCTACAGCAATCAGAGAAGAAAAAGAAATAAAAGGAGTCCAGATAGGAAAAGAAAAGGTAAAGCTCTCACTGCTTGCAGATGACATGATAGTGAACATAGAAAACCCTAAAGGTAGTATCAGAAAATTACTAGAACTAATCAGTGAATTTAAAAGTTGCAGGATACAAAATCAGTACACAGAAATCACTTGCATTTCTAAATACTAACAATGAAAAATCAGAAAGAGAAATTAATGAATCAATCCCATTCACCATTGCAACAAAAAGAATTAAATATCTAGGAATAAACCTACCTAAAGAGAAAAAAGAACTGTACACAGAAAATTATAAGACACTAATGAAAGAAATCAAACAGGACATAAACAGATGAAGAGATATTCCATGTTCCTGGGAAGGAAAAATCAATATTGTGAAAATGACTATATTACCAAATGCAATCTACAGATTTAATGTGATCCCTATCAAATCACCAATGGAATTTTTCACAGAACTAGAACAAAATATTTCACAATTCACATGGAAATTCAAAAGACCCTAAGTAGCCAAAGAAGTCTTGAGAAAGAATAATACAACTGGAGAAATCAACCTTTCTGACTTCATATTACACTTCAAAGCTACAGTCATTAAGATGCTATGGTACTGGCACAAAAACAGAAATATAGACCCATGGAACAAGATAGAAAGCACAGAAATAAATCCATGCAACTCCTTTTGACAAAGAAGGCAAGAATATACAATGGGGCAAAGATAGCCTCTTCAATAAATGGTACTGGGAAAACTGGACAGCCACATGTAAAAGAATGAAATTAGAAATTAGAATGTTCCCCAAAACATATGCAAAGATAAACACAAAATGGATTAAAGACCTCAATGTAAGCCTAGAAACTACAAAACTCTTAGAGAAAAACATAAGCAGAACACTCGATAACATATATCAAAGCATGATCCTCTATGACCCACTTCCTATGGAAATAAATAATGGAAACAAAATAAAAAATGGAAATAAAAACAAAAGTAAACAAGTGGGACTTGATTAAACTTATAAGCTTTTGCACAGCAAATGACACTATAAGCAAGGTGAAAAGACAAACCTCAGAATGGGAGAAAATAATAGAAAATGAAACAACAGACAGAGGATTAATTTCCAAAATATACAAGCAGCTCATACAACTCAATATCAGAAAACAAACAACCCAATCAAAAAGTGGGAAAAAGACCTAAACAGATATTTCTCCAAAGAAGGCATACAGATGGCTAACAAACACATGAAAAGATGCTCAACATTGCTCATTATTAGAGACATGCAAATCAATGATATGTCACCTCACACCAGTCAGAATGGCCATCCTCAAAAAGTCTACAAACGATAAATGCTGGAGAGGGTGTGGAGAAAAGGGAACGCTCTTGCACTGTTGTTGGGAATGTAAATTGATACAGGCACTATGGAAGACAGTATGGAGATTCCATAAAAAAACTAGGAATAAAACCACCATATGACCCAGCAATCCCACTCTTAGGCATATACCCTGAGAAAACAAAAATTGAAAAAGACACATGTATCCTAATGTTCATTGCAGCACTATACAACAGCTAGAACATGGAAGCAACCTAGAATTCCATCAACAGATGAATGGA
>ML660787.1:1497235-1515594 GCA_007570785.1 Antilocapra americana | reverse complement strand
TCCATTCATCTGTTGATGGAATTCTAGGTTGCTTCCATGTTCTAGCTATTGTAAATAGTACTGCCGTGAATATTGGGATACATGTGTCTTTTTCAATTTTGGTTTTCTCAGGGTATATGCCTAAGAGTGGGATTGCTGGGTCATATGGTGGTTTTATTCCTAGTTTTTTTATGGACTCTCCATACCGTCTTCCATAGTGACTGTATCAGTTTACATTCCCAACAACAGTGCAAGAGCGTTCCCTTTTCTCCACACCCTCTCCAGCATTTATCGTTTGTAGACTTTTTGAGGATGGCCATTCTGACTGGTGTGAGGTGACATATCATTGATTTGCATGTCTCTAATAATGAGCAATGTTGAGCATCTTTTCATGTGTTTGTTAGCCATCTGTATGTCTTCTTTGGAGAAATGTCTGTTTAGGTCTTTTTCTCACTCTTTGATTGGGTTGTTTGATTTCTGATATTGAGTTGTATGAGCTGCTTGTATATTTTGGAAATTAATCCTCTGTCTGTTGTTTTATTTGCTATTATTTTCTCTCATTCTGATCTGCTGGTTTTAATAACCTTGTAATCATATGCAGTGGTGTTTATAGGCTTGGTTAAGCATGGGTCTTAGCTTTTGTTGTTGTTGTTGCTTTTGCTGTTTTTACTGGATGTTTTCTTGCATTTTTGGAGAATATAAGGATGAGCTAAAATTTAGACAGCCACTTTTGTCCTACAGAGATATGGGATACCCACATATATTTTAACTATAACAGAATTGTATGGTTAATTTCAGAATTTAATAGTTTTACATCTGATATTACTAAACCATGAAGAATAACTTGCACCATAGAATCTAGTCAGTTGAACTCTGAAAAGATTTTAAACATGGTAGAAACATATTTGTTTTTCACTATTTGTTTTTACTTTTTTTCAAATATCATATTGCAAACTTTTCAAAGTACATTCTGTATGTCACCTACATACTTTAGCTTATACTGAGTGAGCTCACTCATTGCACTGTGGTGAAGAAAGTGGTGGCAATCTCTTTAAAAAACAAAATTTCTACCAAGTCCACTTTGTGAAACAAGCCTTAAATAATGGCAAAATTATCTTCATAAAACTATTCTGAATATATTTTTAGTCTGTTACTGACTAACAGGAGTGCATCGCAGACTACTATTTTCTATATTCAATATTCTAGACTTTCTTTGAGAGCAAAGGGAATGTTAAAGTTGTTAGAATAACCAGGGAAACATATATGGTAATTTAATTGTCTGTTCCAGTTCTAATTCAGTTCATCATTTCACACAGGCAGAAATTTGATCCTTGCTTCTCACTGGGGCTGATTACAATGTTAAAGAGTTTCAGTTTGCTTTCCAAGAATCATTTTTATTATCATCATTTTTTGACAGTGGAAATTGAGGTGGAAACTATAACAAGTGGAAAATTATGATGGTTCCTTTAATTTTAGTAATAATAATAGACTGAGATGTTTTTAAGAGTTCTATGATATTAATGTGTTCTATAGAATATGCCTTCCATCATGGTGTTAATTTCTTTGCCTTCACTTAAAAGAAAACAGAGGATAAATAAAAGTGACATTCTCTTATGTCCCACTGTTAGGCTATCAAAGGAAGCAAAACAAAAGGAAGGAATCATTTCTTTTAAAAGAAATGATTGTACACTATATAAAGAGAAAAGCACACAGAGTGATAATGAAATGAAAAATTATATACCAACTTGGAAATTAGCAAGGAGAAAAACGATGACAGCTAAATTCATGTGAGCTTTGTCTCTGCCACTGTATTTTAAACAACTATTATGGTTAGAGAAATGTTATATCTAACCACCAACCCCAATATCATCAAGAAATATAAATGTAGCATCAAAGTCACAGTGTAATACTGATCTCCTAGCAGTCAATAACACCTAGAAGTAGGTAGTGTGTTTTTCTACTATAATATTCCTAAAACCAGATACTATACCCAGGGAGTAATACTAAGTTACACAATGTTTTATGGTAAACATGATAAATTATAAAATTCAGGATAATAATAAACAGGTACTATTCAATGAACTATTTTTTAAATCAGCATGTTTCTGGCTTAAATAAAAGAAGTATACCAACATAAAATAATCTATAATTCAAATGGTTAGTGATACTCATTAGATTTCTATGAAACTCATTAGATTGAAAAACAAGTCTATCCCTCTTTACACTCTTTTTTATTCTATTAAAGGATACTATATTGAGTGCTATCATGTTTTAGGCACCAGTCAATAAAGACAAGGTAACAGACTAAGCAGACTTGCTTCTTGGACCCACTCATTTGGAACATTTATAGAAAATGAAGAAAATACACACCAAGAATATGCAAATCAAGAATGTCTCATATGAGAATACTGGAGCAAGCAGAGTAGAGTATCATGGAGAGACCACTGATAAAATTTGATTACATTTATGGTGGGTAATTTTAGGATTATCCAGGGTTTTAATTCCTTATTATCTAGTTCTAGAAAGATATTTTTACTTGGATGTAGTTAAACAGTATGGATTTTGAAGTCAAATAGACATATATTCAAGTTTTGACTCTTTTCCATCTATTAATTGTTTATTTTTAGAAATTTATTCATTTATACTAAGCCACATTTTCCTCATTGTATAAAATTTATTAATGTTTTGATTATTATATTCCTATTAAGATTAAAAACACTAACGTGTGTAAAGAGCCTAATTAAATATTCTTAATAAGTCTTTATTGTTAGCTCACTTCACTTTGTTACTGAAGGCAAGAATTGTAGCAGAGGAAAACACGCCATGTTCTACTTATTCCACCTAATTTATTTCATCCATGGAAATAAAATGCGTTCATGTCATGTATTACATGTTTTAAGAATTACCTTTCAAAAGATCAGGACAACAGGATTTTCTCAAGGAAGGTTGAAGTTCCAATAATAGAGGTAGCTGTAATCCATCAAATTCAATACGCTTCAATATTCTATGCAAATAATCCTAATTTTCCAAATTCCATGTAAATCACACTATCCCCTTTAAGGCATGAGTAGCTAAAGATCAGGTATCATATCATCTTTTGCTATATCACTAAGTGATACCAAGAATATATCCAAGATAATGAAATACAATATATGATATTATCCTCTTTTCTCTCTTATTATGTATATATGCATCTAGATTTAGAAATCATTGATTACATTGCACTTTTCCCATATACTCTAGCAATGCCTATGTATTTTAATAATAACCTAAAAGAAAGAGAGAAAAACTTTACTTGTAGTTTTACAGGAAGTAATTTGCAAACCAGACACCTGAGCTTGGACTCACTGTCAGTACTGAAACACACTGAAAGAGCCTACCAGCAGGGCTGGAAACTTGGCCTAGGAAAAGCGTAGATATTCTGAACCTGTTACTCTAGGCTGGGTATCTTACCAGAGAGAACTTTAAGGAGTTCAGATCATTTAGGGAAAGGCAGTCAGCTGAAACAAAGCAGGCAGAATACGTCACTAAGTCCAAAATATCAACATGGGTAAGAACGAGTTAAAAGTCAGGGAAGCCAGTGAGGACTAAAGCAGGCAAGAAGCTGGATGGAGGACATTCCCAGATACTAAACATCCAGTGAACAGAATGCAGTGTGCATGTGAAGTAATGATGATGCAGATCATGGTACAAAGGAATGCTATCTCAACCAAAGGTATTCCTGCTGGGACAGCAAAAAGTATCTGGGCAAGCTGACAATTTCCTTCAATAGGAGAGGACTTTGTGGTGTACGTATCGTGTTAGGGAAGCCAAGTGTTCAGATACAATTAGCATACTTTGAGCTAAGCAACTAGTGTCAGGAGCAAACCAATTAAGAAACCACTTAAGTTCTCTTACATTTATTTTCTGAGCCAGAAATGCTTGGTGAAAAGATTGCAAGATTAGTCCCATTAATAAGATCTTGAGGACTTACCTCTAGTTTCTTATTCTCCTTATTAAAGGAGGTTAAAAAAAGCAGAGACATTACTTTGTCGACAAAGGTCCATATAGTCAAAGCTCTGATTTTTCCAATAATCATGTATGGATATGAGAGTTGGACTATAAAGAAGGCTGAGCACTGAAGAATTGATGCTCTTGAACTGGTGTTGGAGAAAACTCTTGAGAGTCCCTTCGATTGCAAGGAGATCCAGCCAGTCCATCCTAAAGGAAATCAGTCCTGAATATTCATTGGAGGGACTGATTCTGAGCTGAAGTTCCAATACTTTGGCCACCTGATGTGAAGAACTGATTCCTTAGAAAAGACCCTGATTCTGGGAAAGACTGAAGGCAGGAGGAGAAGGGGATGACAGAGGACACCATGGTTGGATAGCATCACCAACTCATTGGACAGGAATTTGAGCAAGCTCTGGGAGATGGTGGAGAACAGGGAAACCTGGTGTGCTGCAGTCCATGGGGTCACAAAGAATTGGACATGACTGAGTGACTGAACATCAAAGGTTGTTTACTTGACTAAAATCTCTCTGATTGCATAGACTGAAACTTCTCATTCTTATTTTTTATTATGAGTGTCTTATATGATGATGCCAAATGTAGTTGTTGCTCAAAACATATTATTAAATAGAATAATCATTTTTGACAGGGAAAATGTCCTCTTATCTCTTGTATTTTCTGCATCTAAATAGAGGCCTTTAATTGGCTCGAGGGAGTTCAAAATATCTTTTTAAAGTATGTTCAGGTTATTATAAAATATCAAATCTCTATATTCCTTTTTTTATGTGGCATCAGTGAAAATGCTTTTTGGCATAGGAAAACTAAATATTGTATTCTAATACATAGGAAGAGTCAGGTCATTTATATCCTACTCAGTAACAGTATAAATAATGAGATGCTAAATGTTCACACACACAACTGATAAAAACCTTAAAAGAGAAATTCAAAAAGAAGTTTTAAAGGATTTTTATACTGCCTCTCTTAAAGAAAGGTGCTGTTTATTATGCTTGTGAGTTGTTTTGGTAATGAAAATAGAGTTGGAAAAAGGAGACGGCAATATGAAATGGAATGCCATCTCTTCCTGTGATTTATTTTCTTATGGGGTGGAGGGAAAACAGGGGGGCAAATCATACAAATGTTATAGCAATAATAAAAATATGATTTATTTCAATCTCTTTTTAAAATGCCATTCTGCTTCAGTCAGAGAGTGGGATGGTCATGTAAACAAATTAGGAACCTGATGATGCAACTTTTCAAAAAGAAATGATCGCTGCAGGTTAAATAAGTATGCACATTGATAATGTGAGTTGTGTTTTCTCTATCTGTACATATAGACATTTATGATGAAATATTACTATATGATATTTATGAGACCACACACTCAAACAGCATTCCTGAAATCATAGGACATTGTAACCTGGACTGCTGCCTTGCATTTAGGCCAACATTTGGGGGCTTAAGATGATTAATTTTATGTGTCAACTTGGCAAGGCCGAGGTTCCCAGATATATGGTCAAACATGAGTCTAGATGTTTCCATGAAGGTATTTTTTAAATAGGCTTAACATTTATTCAGCCAACTTTGAGTAAATCAGATTACCTTCTTTAATGTGGGTGGGCCTCATTCAATCTGTTAAAGACCTTAAGAGAAGAGGTTCCTGAAGGAAGGAGGAATTCTGTGTGCAGACTGCCTTTGGCCTCCAGCTACAATATGAATGCTTTCTTTAGTCTTCAGTATGCTGGACTTTTAGGCACATTTTGGACTTGCTAGCATGTTTCAGAATGGAATGACACATTTGAAAGTCACTTACACAATTTCCTATTAATATTAGTTCTTGGATATGAATCCTTCCATTCATTAAATCAACTCACTGTCATTCAGAACTCATTTCCTGTAGTGCTTTTGGAAATTCTGACTACAAGCTCATCTTTAGCAGAAGTTATTTTTTTGGTGGGGATTCCTTATACCTTGTAATCTCAAATTCAAAGTTCCCCTACAAGGCATTTTCCGTTTTCTCTTCAGAACTGGTTCCAGACCAGTTTTTACATTCAGTTTTGTTCTGGGATAAATAGTATCAACTTCACATTGAGGCATAACCTTTGCATTTGGATTTTTCTCAGATGACCCTATTTCCATGTCTGTATGGGTAGGATTTAGCCAATTTCTCTCATATAACTTGCATTTGAAATGGTGCGTTGATATTAAGGTGACACACAACTCTATATAATTCTTTTTGATAAATTACATTTGAGAAGAATGGAGAAACTTACCAGACAGAGGGCACTGCAAGTACAATATGCTTGGAGTATTGGAGGAGCAGCAAAGAGTCAAGCGTGGCTTGAACATAGTAAGAATGAGTGTCGGGTTTATGAGATAATGTCAGAAGTGTTGTAGAAGCCAGTTCATGTAAGGTCTTGTGTGCTATCCTTGTATGCAAGGATGAAAGCAGAGAGAGAGAGGATGGTGGCTCAGAAGAGGGAGGTAATAGTGGAAATGGTGAGGAGCTTTCAGAGAGTGGACATATTTTAAAGTTATAATTTGCTGTTGGGACGAGTAAGAGTTGTTAAAGAAAAGAGAGGATTTTATTTTAGGAATTTTATAGCTATGTAATCTTGGGATACTAATTTTAACTTTTGTAGCTATGCTTTCTCATTTATGAAACCTATTTTACAGTAGCCACTAGCTACATACAAATATGGCTATTTACATTAAAATTAAAGCTAATTAAATAGAATTAAAACTCAGTTCATGAGTAGTATTAGGCACATTTCAAGTGCTCAGTAGCTGCATGCATAGAACGTTTCCATCATTGCAGCAACCTTTATTGGAATGTGCTGGACCAGACTGTTTGTAAAGTCCCCTTCTACACAAAATTTAATAATTGAGTAAACTAGTGGAACAATAATGGACTTATATTATTGCTATTTGTCAGTTAACTTATTTTGCCCAATATGCAGGCTTGTTTAGGTTGTCAGTAGTGCTTACTGAATTCAATTGAGCCAGTACAGAAAATCACAAATGACCTGAACTGAAGGCTAACAGCTACAATAGAATAAAACAGGTTGGGGGGGAATGTGAGACCTCAAGAAGAAGAATAGTCAGCTCTTGAAAACTCATTAGTTAGGAAGTTGAGAAAGAAGTAGAGGTCAACTAGAAGTTTACAACTGCTGTGGAAAGGAGAGACTAGGTCAGGAGAAACAGCAATAATGGGCCAGATGGGAAGTTGTAGCCCTCACAGTGCAGGCGAGTAATCTGAATGCAAAAATTCAGTCTCCAGGTGGTAGTGCTCTCAGAGGGACCAGGAAGAATAGAGACAAAGAGAAATGATGTAAACCAATTGATTGATTTTATGGAAATCATCTTAATTATCCAGAATTGCTCTTACTCTAATATAGTTGTCAGGAAATACATTTCCTCCTCTAATGGGGCATTTGACAACCTACAGAAAGAAAATGTTGAGGTCAGCTTGCAGATCTCACTTCATTTAACAAACAGGCAGTTCAGGCCCTAGTAATGACAGTTGTTACTAATATTTTCTATTATTAGCAAATAATTACCATATTTTTCCCTGCTGGTAGAGAGTTAACTTACTAACTACATAAGCCATTCCTCTCACTTCTGTTTTTGTTAAAACATTGGCCTCCATATGAAGCTATAGCTCTATTATCTTATCTTCTCTTTAAGGAATAATCATTTAAAATCTCCTTATAATCAATATTCTACCTTAAAACTACTAATAAAGGAACAGAATTTAATTCAGGGAATTTCTCCCTACACAGTAAAAAAATGAGAGTAAGAGATGGAAGAAACCTGAGCTAAAAATGTACTCCATTTTACCTTTCATTTTACAGTCTTAGGGGGTCCTAAGACTCAGGAAGTATAAACATTTCACCCAAGTTACATAGCTAGCTCATGGCAGAACAGAAACTAAAACTAAATTCTCTTGATATCTACCCATTCAAATAGTTTGCTGCCAAAGTACGTTAGAAACTTACAGATATCACCATCATCATCAACACCATCATCATTTACAGTATTTGAGTATTTATTATGTGTCAGTATCACTCCCTTTCAATTTTTAGCTCTTTAACTAGTTTCAGATCACTGTTACAATTAAATTCTCATGCATTAGCTCATTTCATTCTTGTAAAATGCTATGAGGTAAACCCTATCATTATACCTTTTTTTAGAAATTGGGAAACCAAGGTACAGAAGGTGAATGCTAAAGTTTAATGATCCCCATTCTGCACATTTTCCTACATATATTCATAATCTCATAATTTCTTCAATTTCTTTTCTCAGTGTTTGCTGTTTCAATAATAATAATACCTTATCCATTTCCTGAGCAGAATAAGACATCTTCCCTGAATCCAAGGAACCTACATCCTACTGGCTGACACTTTTACCTAAACTAATAATTACTACATTCTGAGAATATGTTTTATAATATATTATCAAGTGCATATATGAACTGCAGTAAATGAATTATCTTATTAGCTGGGGAGATGGAGGAAATGCCCTTGAATTTTGCTTTTAAGAAAACATATACAAGGCTGAAAAGTGGGGGGATGCATTCCAGATCCCAGGCCAAAATTAGCTCATCTGGGCAAGATCTGCATAATAAGATATTTGGTTGAAAGAGATTAATCTGGAAATAATCTTTGGTGTATATCTATTTTTCTTCTTTAAATTCCTGTGTATTTAGTTAGTACCCCTTACACATAATAAAATGTATACATTGTATAAATAATTGCTAAACTAAATTGAAAATGTATTGATTGATTGAATACAACTATTTTTGCACTTTTCTCTCAAATGTATGCAGCATTATGTGTCGAAATATTTTAGTCTAACAAATAAGGAAAAACCTTGGAATTCTTAAACTATGCATACTAGCAATAAATTATGCATTCCCAGTTGGCATCTGTTTATTAAATAATTCTATTAGTTTAAATTTTGTCTAAATATCTATCCCCAATAATTTATAAAATCTCCTGACAGTCAATTAAATGAAATAAACCAAATTCATTTTCTTTTTTTCCATCCTTCCTCCCTGTCTTCTTATTCCTCTCTCCTTTCCTTCTACTAACCTCTCTGCCCTCCAAGATGAGAACAGGAGGGGTTTGAGATAAACTGAAGATGTTATTAATTTATTTTGTGTTATATAACAGTGTCAGAATTGATAGAACGTTTTACATGAGTGAAATACATGATTTTTATATTTAAGAGCCTGGGAAGTTTTTAACAGAGCTCTAATTTTTTAAAAAAAGACTATTAACTCTCCTTTCTTCCTTTTTCTGCCATCTGCTCCCAGTTCTTTTTATCAGTATTGCTACAAAAATTGAGGAAAACACATTCTCACTGAGATCAAGCAGGGCTCTCTTGTAGTTCACTTTTATTGTCTTGATAGCACAGTTCTAGAATATACCATGTGTTTTTGCTCTTCAGTTACTTTGAGGCAAGGCACAATTGGTGAATTGGCTGTCAAGTGGTTTTCAAAAGAGCCACTGCTTGTGCCCTGATAGAGAGATGAGAGTGCGAGACCCAAATGGTAAATATTTAACAACGGAGAATTCTCCTTCCCTTGCTTGTACTCTGGCAAAGATTTGTAATACTAATAATCAGCTTTAATTAATAGGTGGTTGTGCCTGAAGTCGCAAGTCTCCCAACAACAAATTACATACACATCTTATTAAACCTTTTATTGTTGATGTCTCTTTTGCTGCAATAATGTACTCATCCTAAGATATGAACACAAAACACATTGCCTGATCCATCACAGATGTTGAAAAGATGTTGAATGAACAAATATATAAATAAAATGAAGGTTGAACCCTAGTATTACTTTATGGGTGATTGTACTTCATTATTTATGTAATAATAAAATTGTCAGGTTTGATGAGGATGACAATGATAATAGCAAAGTAAATCCCCTCATTTTAGATTGTATTGCGATTTGCAAAATATTTTCACACGTATTGATTCAACCAATTTTCATAGAGAAAGGAGACTTGCATTCCCTTATGTATTTACAGGTCATTGGCTATGGTTTTTCCAGTACTCATGTATGGATGTGAGAGTTAGACTGTGAAGAAAGCTGAGAGCCAAAGAATTGATGCTTTTGAAATGTGGTGTTGGAGAAGACTCTTGAGAGTCTCTTTAACTGCAAGGATATCCAACCAGTCCATCCTAAAGGAGATCAGTCCTGGGTGTTCACTGGAAGGACTGATTTTGAAGCTGAAACTCCAATAACTTGGCCACCTGATGTGAAGAGTTGACTCATTGGAAAAGACCCTAACGCTGGGAAAGATTGAGGGCAAGAGGAGAAGGAGACAACAGAGGATGAGATGGCTGGATGGCATCACTGACTCAATGGACATGAGTTTGGGTAGACTCTGGGAGTTGGTGATGGACAGGGAGGCCTGGCATGCTGCAATTCATGGGGTCACAGAGTCAGACAAGCGACTGAGCTGAGCTGAGTATTGGTAACTCACGTCCAGGTAAGTCTTTTTTTTACTGGTTCTAAGACTTTCAAAATCATACTAAACTATGACCATAATGGTTTATCTTGAGCATAAAGGTATTCAGGAGTGAGGAGGTTTCCTGGTGTTAAACATGTAAGGTTTTATTTAAAGGATGCAGTAGGACAAAAGAGAATATCGCCATCAAAAATATTAACTGGCTACTTCTACAATTCCAGCTTCTGGAATTTCAGCTGAGCTATGTCAAGTCCTGAAAGATGATGCTGTTAAAGTGATGCACTCAACATGCCAGCAAACTTGGGAAACTTGGCAGTGGCCACAGGACTGGAAAAGGTCAGTTTTCATTCCAACCCCAAAGAAGGGCAATGCCAAAGAATGTTCAAACTACTGCACAATTGCACTCATTTCACATGAAAGCAAGGTCATGCTCAAAATCCTTCGAGTTAGGCTTCAACAGTATATGAACCAAGAACTTCCTGATGTACAATCTGGATTTAGAAAAGAAAGAGGAACCAGACATCAAATTGCCAACATCCATTGATTACAGAAAAAGCAAAGGGATTCCAGAAAAAACATCTACTTCTGCTTCGTTGACTATGCTAAAGCCTTTGACTGTGTGGATCATAAATAACTGTGGAAAATTCTTCAAAAGATGGGAATAATAGACCACTTTATTGTCTCCTGAGAAACCTGTGTGCAGGTCAAGAAGCGCTAGTTAAAGGACAGACATGGAACAACAGACAGGTTCAAAATTGAGAAAAGAGTACATCAAGGCTGTATATTGTCACTCTGCTTATTTAACTTATATGTATAGTACATAATTTAAAAAGTACATGTGAAATGCTGGGCTGGATGAAGCACAAGCTGGAATCAAGATTGCCTGGAGAAATATAAATAACCTCAGATATACATATGATACCTCCCTGTGGCAGAAAGTGAAGAGGAACTAAAGAGCCTCTTGATGAAGGTCAAAAATGAGAGTAAAAAAACTGACTTAAAACTCAACATTCACAAAAAAAGATCTTGGCATTACTTCATGGCAAAATGATAAGGAAACAACAGAAACAGTGACAGACTTTATTTTCTTGGGCTCCAAAATCACTGCAGATAGTGACTGAAGCCATGAAATTAAAAGACACTTGCTCCCTGTAAGAAAAAGTATGACAAATCTAGACAGCATATTAAAAAGCAGACATTACTTTACTGACAAAGATCCATCTAGTCAAAGCTATGGTTTTTCCAGTATTCATGTACAGATTTGAGTTGGACCATAAAGAAGGCTGAGTGCTGCAGAACTCATGCTTTTGAGCTGTAGAGTTGGAGAAGACTCTTGAAAATCCCTTGGACTGCAAGGAGATAAAACCAATCAATCCTAAAGGAAATCAACCCTGAATATTCATTGGAAGGACTGATTTTTGAAGCTCCAATACTTTGGTCATTTGATCCAAAGACCCGACTCATTGGAAGAGATCCTGATGCTGGAAAAGATTGAAGGCAGGAGGAGAAGGGAACAACAGAGGATGAGTATGTTCAATGGCATCAACATCACTGACTCAATGGACATGAATTTGAGCAAGCTCCAGGAGTTGGTGATGGACAAGGAAACCTGGCATGTTGCAGTCTGTGGGACTCACAAAGAGTTGGACATGACTTGAGTGATTGAGCAACAACAACTTCTACAATGCTGTGTAAACACTATGACAAACAGTATACTCCTTGAATAACTTATAATCAGTTACCAGAATCTTATCACTGGGGGCAGATAGAGAAGAATGAAACAAAAGTTACTTTTTAAAGAAATGAATGTATACTTCAATGTTCTATTTTTGGCAGTTTAATTAATATTTGGTTTGAGAGATAACTTGTTTGCTCTTTAAAGTTTAAAGCATCATTTCCTAAAGTTTATTATGCAGGATGGAGATTGGTGTAACTAAATGTGATCAGCATGGAGATAGGCCCTCTTCAAGGAAGGACTTGTGTCTGGGCTATAGGAAGTACGGAGGGCAGGTAGCAGTCATTAGATTTCCTCCCACTCTCTGCTCCTTCTGGGTGGGCCTCAGTTACAGAGAACTGGGTTCTTGGTCTCCCTCATCTAGTGACTGAGTTAGGACACTTCCCATAGCACCCTAGAACACCATCTCAATGTCTACATCAGGGAGTACAACACAGGACATCAGAAAAATGACTACTTACTAAACGTTTCCGAAATCATCCAGGTTTTTCCTTCGGAACTCTTAGAACCTATAAGATGCCTGTATACATCAAGAATCTCTGAGACCTAACTTTGCTGTGCAGCATTTCCCAATGCTGTGACTTTTTTCCCCTAGGAACATTTAACCAGATTATTGTTCTGCAAAAAATCAGTTATCAGAATTAGCATAGCAATTTTCCTAGTCCACTGTAGGTTGATTTCTCAGCCGTGAACACAGATAAATATTTTTGAACGTATTACTTTTTGCTGATTGGGGAATAATGAGTTTTCTTTCTGCCCATTAATAAAATTGTATCTGATTTTCTTTTTCCTACATCTATCTTTTGTGAGCCACAAAGGGACACCTTCTTCATCTTATACTTCTCCTATTTTTCCAGGATGAATTCAGATTGTTCTTAGGTGCTTCTCTGTACTTCAAGCAACCCCTAACTCCCCTCCACACTCTTGGTTGCAGTGCTGCCAAACTAGCTGTGTTTACATTGTCTTTGAAAGTGAAAGTGCCAATTGCTCAGTCCTGTGTGACTCTGTGACCCAGTAGATTGTAGCCTACCAGGCTCCTCTGTCAATGGACTTATCCAGGCAAGAATAGTGGTTGTGGGTAGCCATTGCCTTCTCCAGGGCATCTTCCCAACCCAGGGATTGAACCTGGGTCTTCTGCATTGCAGGCAGATTTTTTTACCATCTGAGCCACCAGGGACTTCTATCATAACTTTAGTTTCTATTAGTAAGTTTTTATTTCAGACTTAGAGAATATACAAGAATAGTATCAAAAATCTATATAGTGTTTCCCCATGTTCAATTATTGCTAATCTATTGCCCCATTTGCTTGCCACATGCCCCCTCTTTATCTTTCTTCGTTATTAAATATCTATATGTGAGAGTACATACATACATATAGATGTGTGTATTTTTTCTGAATAATTTGATAATAAACTGGGTGTGTATTTGATAAGAGTAACAGTTTCTTACATACTCATAGTATCATTCCCAACTTCAGTAGATTTATCATTGATCCAATAACTCTATCTTATTTACTATCCATATTCCAATTTTGTCAGTTGATACAGTAATGTCCCTTAGAGCACGTGTTCTCATTGAGAAGGCCCTTACTGATTATGGAAAAATTAACAGAGACAGGGGTAAGAATTTCATTGTAACTGTTTTTGTTTTGTTTAATATTGAATCTGGAGTGAAAACATCACCAGCTAGTTTTCCTTGAACAGTTGGCATGTACTAGGCACTTTTACATAGATAACCTTGTTTAATCCTCTCAGTAAGGATATAAAGTACCAGCATCCCATTCAGTAAATGCTAGAGCTGGAACTCAGGGAATTTAAGTGACTTGGCTAGAAGAGCAAATAAGAGATGACTAATCCATTAGGTTAGCCCTCGAGGTGTTTATCTTTTCATCTTTGACTATTAGACAGGCTCTACAGATATAAAATTTTCAATATTATTTGTTAAATCAACTGACTGAATGGAGAGCTGGATGAAGAGATAGTGCCAAGTTGAGGTGATGAATTCTCAAAGTTAAATTCAGTAATGAAGTGCATTTAGAGGAGGTTTGTATGCCATCTTCTCTGTGTGTTGCAGTATTCTGGGATATAATGATGATACTTTGCTGGGAAAAATATTAATCTTGGGAAATTCTCTACCAAATTTTGTTTCTTGATATGCCTTCCATTTTATGAAGAATTGAATTTCTTGGCTACTGGATTAATTTAAAGTAATTGTCATGTTCGTGTTAGGACATGTTCCAGCCCTGTGGATAATGAAAGCTCATAAAATAATTCACAAAATAGAAAATAATAAAATAAATCAGAATAGGGATAAAGAGGGGACAAATTAAAGACTATCTATTACAAGGGATATAACTCCTCGAAATGGAGAGCCTATTTTTGTAAGGAGGCATCATTAATTATTCTAATCATGTGTGCTCAAAGAAGAATATCAAAGAACCTTTTAAAGGAGGATTCAAGCAAATTTATACATTATTTTTCCTACAGAACCTATTACAGAAATCAGCAGCTCAAAGTGTGTGTGTGTGTGTGTGTGTGTGTGTGTGTGTGTGTGTGTGTGTGTGTTAAAGTCATTTGTACAGAGTACCATAATTATTGAGGAGGTGATGATGTTAGATTTGTCTCGGCAAGGGATTAGTTTATCAACTAGAGCTATCTGAATTTCCAGAAACTTCCCTTCTGCTCCTGGATCCAATCTGGCTGTATATTTATTTAATTTTGACAGAACCTTTGTGTTATTTTCTCCTTATTCTAACTTAGAGTTCTGTATGAGAGTGGAGCTGCAGCCTTTTCTTTTTAACTGTTCTGAATATGAGTAAATTGAATTCATAAACCCCCACTGTTACACATCTCTGTAGCCTTGCCCCTTAGAAACAGCACTCAAGAGCTCTTGTTTTTGAGACTGTTCTTCCGGCATTCAGATTCAGGTACAGCAGGGGATGAAAGAAACAATTTTCAGATTCCATGGTGGGCTGGATTAAATTACTCCACAGGCCATATGTCTCACAGATCTACTAGAGTGGATTAAGTGTTTTGCTTCCTCTTTGCATTTGAATACTTTTTTTCATAAAAGAATGAAAATGTTAATGCAGACCTAGTAGGGGAGAGACAGACAAACAAACAAACAAATTCAGTTAGCAAAGAAATGTCCTGGATAATTCCTATTGGTGCAGGTCAGCCAGAAGTAGGTGGATTTGAAGATGAAAAGGCTGAAGCAGTGATTCTGGTTGGAATTCATTAACAATTAATATGTGTTCCATCAAGGACCAAGAATAACTAGCAGGTTTGGATTTTTTTAAAAAAAGATTTGTTTGTTTTAAATTCCTTCTCATGGTTTTATGACCTGGACTATTAGACTTTAAAAATAAAAGACCTAATATACCAATAATTGCCTATGGAAGAAAAACACACTTTGGAGTTAAAAAGAATTGGGTTGTAGTGGTTCAAACACTGATATGGTATTTAATACTTTGAGTCTCTATTTTTCTATAGTGACTTGGGAAAAACAGTAACTGTCTGATAAGCTTTGGTAGATATTACTTACAAGACTTAAATCCTATTTTTTAAACTCTTGAACACAGGTTCTCAACTACAGTCTTGTATTTCCATTTCTATAGAGAATGAAAATAAAGCTTTAAAACCTATAATGTTAGCTTCCTTTCTTTCATCAAATTTAAAATGATAGGATGATGTGGGAGTGGAAGAAGGAAAAAAAGTGAATAAATTGAGAAAGATTTTGAGATTTCTAGATGCTTCTGTTATTCTTCTTTTTAAACCCAAGAAAAGACAGTAAAGATTTTAAAGAAATAAATCTCAAATCACAACAAAACAGTCTCCCTGTGGCCCTCATGGCTTTCCAAGGTAATTTAGTCTAAAGAGGAAAACAGAAACATATAATAAATAGAAACTATATATATATGTATCATATTATATATCTATATATATATATGTATTTTTTATTGGGCTCCAAAATCACTGCAGATGGTGACTACAGTCATGAAATTAAAAGATGCTTGATCCTTAGAAGAAAAGCTATGACCAACCTAGACAGCATATTAAAAAGCAGAGATATTACTTTGTCAACAAAGGTCCACCTAGTCAAAGCTATGGTTTTTCCAGTAGTCATGTATGGATGTGAGAGCTGAACTATAAAGAAAGCTGAGTACTGAAAAATTGATGCTTTTGAACTGTTGGAGAAAACTCTTGAGAGTCCCTTGAACTGCAAAGAGTTCAAACCAATCCATCTTAAAGGAAATCAGTCCTGACTGATTCCTTGGAAGGACTCAAGTTGAAGCTGAAACTCCAATATTTTGGCCACCTGGTGCGAAGAACTGACTCATTGAAAAAGATACTGACGCTGGGAAAGATTGAAGGCAGGAAGAGAAGAGGATGACGGAGGATGAGATGGTTGGATGGCATCACCTATTTAGATGGACATGAGTTTGAGCAAGCTCCGGGAATTGGTGATGGACAGGGAAGCCTAGTGTGCTGCTGTCCATGCGGTCACAAAGAGTCAGCCACGACTGAGCCACTGAACTGAACTGATGGATTATATATATAGTTATGACTGATCTGGGGCTTCCCAGGTGGTGCTAGTGGCAAAGAACCGCAATGCAGCACACGTAAGAGATGCAGGCTCAGTCCCTGGGTAGGGAAGATTTGACTGATTTGCATTGTTGTATAACAGAAATCAACACAACATTGTAAAGCAATTATCCCACAATTTTAAAAAGAGTAAATAGCAAAAAAAGTAGAAACTAACAGACTAAATAGAAATAGGCTTTGGATTATTTTTAAGGAAAACACATATTGATGATATATTCAATTTTGTTAATGAATGCTTATATACCCATAGAGAAGTCAGCCACCCTAGCCAAGTACTCTCCAGTGGGGCCCTCCAGCATTGGCACATGTTGTTTCTAAAATGAACCTGACAGTGCCATGTAGGCACACCCTACCTGTGACTGTCAGACAGACTTGGGTGGGGGCAAGGATTAAGTCTACTTTTTGTATCAAGAGAATGAGAGATCCTCCTAGGATTGTAAAGAAATAAGGATAGTTGCACCTCCTGGATATCATGTCTGGGCTTTATTTTCAGCTCCCATACTAGCTCTCTGAGACTATTTTACAAAAAAAAATGCGATATTCCTCTTCTGGTTCCTCTGAAGAGATTAGTCAGGTCAAATGCACACATCTAATTAGTGGAAAGTGAAATAAACACTCTTCAAGGTCTCGTAGCCCTATGATGGGGTAAGATGCTAGTCAGGGCAGCTTATTGACTGAAGACACAACTAAGCAGAGTGCTTAGACAACTGTGTGTACTAGGTTTTGCTTAGTGGCAAAGGAAATACAAAATGAGCTGCATTTTAAGTCGTCTGCAGCTTAGCCCATTAGTCAAAGAGGCAGCTAAGTAGGCAGAGACACTGCCTCTGTATATTTAACGATTTTTGCTTTCCTACTAAATGTCTTAAATCTTCTTCCTTTGTGTTAAATTCTCATAATTGTGTTGAATTTAGAGGAGGACAAATACTATTTGGTTAACTCTTTGCTTCCCAGTCTTTTTACTATCATAGCAAATACAGATATTGTGTGTTAAAAATACAAATGCCACTCATAAAGCAAGCTTGGATACCACTGAAAGTGGTCATCAGCTTCAAAATGAAGTGTATATTTTAAGTGTGATGATTTGTGCCTGACCCAGTGCATGCTGAGAGCCCTGCCTTGGCCTCTTTCTGTCCCCTACACCTAAACCCAACTGCATATACCTGGGATTGAACACAATGCTCCTTAGATTGGCACACACCTTTCTTTTGTGGTCTTGACTGCCTTGTTTGATCAAAGAAGGTTAACCTTCAGCATTGAGGTGCTGCATCAGAGCCACTGTGTGCACCCGTAAAGAACAGTGTGTGCTGAATGCAGCTTACAGTGCCTGCTGCCTGTGGGGATAGCAGGGTGCTGCTTTGGTCTCCCGGAGAAGGTGATGGCACCCCACTCCAGTCCTCTCGCCTGGAAAATCCCCTGGATGGAGGAGCCTGGTGGGCTGCAGTCCATGGGGTCACTAAGAGTCAGACATGACTGAGCGACATCACTTTCACTTTTCACTTTCATGCATTTGAGAAGGAAATGGCAGCCCACTCCAGTGTTCTTGCCTAGAGAATCCCAGGGACGGGGGAGCCT
>ML660787.1:1385392-1497225 GCA_007570785.1 Antilocapra americana | reverse complement strand
CCCACTCCAGTGTTCTTGCCTAGAGAATCCCAGGGACGGGGGAGCCTGGTGGCCTGCCGTCTACGGGGTCGCATAGAGTCGGACACGACTGAGGCGACTTAGCAGCAGCAGCAGCAGCAGCAGCCTTGGTCTACTATCCAAGAATTCCTTGATGAGCCTTTTTAAAATAGGTCTTCACCAACCTTGTAGCTCAGATTTAGAATCTGTCTGCAATGGAGGAGACCCAGGTTCAATTCCTGGGTCAGGAAGATCTCCGGGAGAAGGAAATGGCAACCTACTCCAGTATTGTTGTCTGGAGAATTCCATGGACAGAGGAGCCTGGCAGGATATAGTCCATGGGGGGGGGGGGGGTCACAAAGTCACACGATTGAGTGACTAACACTTTCACTTTCATACTTTACAAACAACCTAGGGTTTCTGCCTATCCCGGGGCCCACCTGGTAGCTTTGAAGATGTAATAATTCAATATCATTTACCATCCTTTTAAAGCATTTGCCGAGCACCAACATGAGCACGGATGCCTTTCATGAAGCATCTGTTTTGCATCCTTCTAATGCCACCTTAAAGCCAGAGTAATAATGTCAAGAATTAGCAAGTAAAATCAACTCTCTCCCACCTGGTATAAGGATCTTTTGTACTAAACGTTCTGTGGGGAACAAGGACAATGGCAGCTGCAAAGCCACAGAAGTGAAACTGGTTCAGGTGAAGAAATATTTTATGAATTGCTTCTATTATATTATAGTGGGCAATATGTCACCAGAACCTGACCAGGTTAGGAATAATCTCATAATTCACACTCTAGGGGAACTCAAAAAAACATTTTGAGGTTGAGAGTTCATCAGAACAGAGAAATAGTTTCACTTAGAGTGATTTAAGTTAGAGGACTATAAATCACTACAGATGTTAGCAGGTTCTTTTCCAGTGTTTGTCAGTTCACTCAGACAATATTTATTAATGTTATTTTTCCTAAATATAGGAAATTATATAAAGAGAAATTAAAGGTAATTAGATATTACTCATAATTCAACTTCCCAAAAATAACTATCATAAATATGTTAGAGCACATCCTTCCAGTCATTTTCTATGAATATGTAAATATGTATACAATATTAACATATGCTGTTTGTAAGTAAAAGTTCTAGCCACCATTTCCAATGTGTGGGGGAAACATTTCCAAAATACCAAGCAATTCTCTGACATCGACTGGTTGTCCTACAGTTTAACTTATTTAAGTTGACAGTGTCCACCAAGAGATAGCATCAGGTTCCACAAGATTAAGGGTTCAGTCCCATAGGAGTGCCCCCACCTCTGTTTCAGATTACAGTCACATGCTCATGTCATTATCTCTCATATAGGCATGATTGATGAAATCATTGGCCATTGGTGATTGAACTCAATCTCTAGCACCTTTTCCCTCTCCCAATGATGGGGAGAAGGACTGAAAGTTCCAACCCTTTAAACACATAGTTGATTCTCTGTCAACCAGCCCCATCCTTCAATTACCTAGGAGATTTACAAAAGTGTTGTGATTAACATACCAAAAAATACTTTAGGAAATTCCAAAGGTTTTTTTAAGAGCTCTGTGCCACAAACAGTGGATGAAGCCCAAATATGCATTTCTTATTATAAATCACATTATCATAGTAAGTTGTTGCTTTAATCTAGAACATGTTACATCTATCTCTTCTCCTTATTACCTTCATCATAGTGCTATGGACTAAATTATGTCCTCCCCGATAAATTCACATGTTGAAACCTTAATCCACAATGGATCTGGAGCTAGATAGGTCTTTAGGAGGCAATTAGCATTAAATTAAGTCGTAAGGGTGAGACTCTGATTAGACTGAAGGCTTGTAAAAAGAACAGAAAAAGCTTGCTTGTGAAGGCTGGGGCTGAGGTGTGGAACAGCTTAGGCTGGGTGGCGGCGTTTAGGTAGAGTTGGGGTTTAGGCAGGGATGGGGTTCTGACTCAAGACCCAAGCCTCCAGAAAAGGCCCTGGGTAGAAGTGAGGGGTGGCAAGGGTTCCCCCCAACCAAGGGGGCCTCTGTAGTGCCTCTGGCTTTGGTGTACGGCGGATAGGGCCTGGGTCCCCAGAAGATTCCCTGGGGGCTGAGTCGGTAGGGGAATACCTCTTGGATTCCCCTCTCTTCCACACCTGGAGGGACCCTCCCCAAGCCAGCCCTGCTCCATCTCCCCTCCTTCCTGCACCCATAGTACCTATGTGGGCAGCGCATGGCCAACAAACACATGAAAAGATGCTTGACATCACTAATTATTAGAGAAATGCAAACCAAAACTACAACGATGGATCACCTCACATCAGCCAGAATGGCCATCATCAAAAAGTCAACAAACAATAACGGTGGAGAGGATGTGGAGAAAAGGCTGTATCATGTAAACGGATACAGCCATTATGGAAAACAGTATGCAGATTCCTTAAAAAGCTACAAATAAATCTAACATATGACCTAGCAACTCCACTACTGGGTACATACACTGAGAAAACCACAACTGAAAAAGACCCCATGTACCCCCAGTACAGCACTATTTACAATAACCAGGACATGGAAACAACCTAGATGTCCATCAACAGAGGAATGGATGAAGATGAGGTACATATATATAATAGAATATTACTCAGCCATAAAATAGAATGAATCTGAGTCAGTTCTAGTGAGGTGGATGAACCTAGAGCCTGTTATACAGAGTGAAGTAAGTCAGAAAGAGAAAAACAAAATACAGTTTATTAATGCACTTATATGGAATCTAGAAAAATGGCATTGATGAACCTATTTTTAGGGAAGGAATGGGGACACAGATGTAGAGAAAGGACTTGTGGACACATGTAGGAAAAAGAGAGTGGAACAAATGGACAAAGTATCACTGACATATATGCATTGTCAGGTGAAAGATGGCTAGCTGGTGAGAAATTGCTGTGCAGTACAGAGAGCCCAGTCTGCGATGACCTGGAGGGATGGGATGGGGGAGGGGAGGGAGGGTCACGAGGAAGGAGATATATGTACAATTATAGCTGATTTGCATTGTGTGGCAGAAATCAAAAAAATACTGTAAAAATTAAAAAAAAACACAAAACAGCAACAAAAAAGAAGAGACCTCTCTCTCTTTCTGCCATGTGAGAATGTAGTGAGGTGGTTGTCTATATAAATTAGGAAGATAGCTCTTACCAGAACTGGTCCAGGCTGGCACTGTGATCCAAACTTGCAGCCTCCAGGGCTGGGAGAAAATACATTTCTGTTGTTTAAACTACTCATTTTATGACATTATATTATCACAGCCCAAACGGACTAAGACAGAGACAGAGTTAATTTGTATATAGTTTCTACTTATCTTTGGTCATCTTTTTCCTTTTGTAGTTCCTTTTATTCTCTTCATACCTGATTTTTGCACACTGTCCTGACACTCAGAAATTGTATGTGTTCTTTTTCTCAAAGAAAGACCCTTCCCAAATGGCATGAGATGTTGAAAGGGCACCTTTGGAATGTCCTTAAAAATGACTTGTGAGTGTCTTCTAGATGAGAGTTATGATATAGCACCTAAAACATGAGATTGAGTCTTCTAAATCAAAGATGGTTCATGCTTTTAGTAGTATACTTGAGAGATAAAGGGGAGGCATTTATATATCCACTTTAAGTATATTGTTAGCAGAAGTATGGAGAAATTACAAAAAAATATTATGGGACCTGTGTGAAAAGAAATGAAAGTGACTTCTAATCGGAAATCACACATTTGTAGGACTCAAATGGTACTTCATTATAAACCTTTCAGTACTGCTTGTGAAAGGTGGGCTACAGAGCCAAGAGTAATTCTAAAGTATTCTATTTGTTTGTGATTTGCTAATTAACAGATTATTTTACTACTTATATATCTAATAATAAAATGAATTTTCTTTCCTCAGTTTACATCAAATATCATTGGAGGGAAGCAGTTTCCAGAATGTGCTGAGAGAATTGGCAAAGGAAAATCATGTCAAGGTTTTAAAGCACTCCAGAAGAAGGTAAGAAAGAAAATTTCTCCTTAGGATGGTATGTGCATTACCAGTAGGCACATTAAAAGTTTATTTCTAATAACAGTATCTGTTTATCAGGTTTATGTCTTGAAAAATAGAGAAGAAAATGAACATAGAAGGAAGTATGGAGAGAAGAATTGTCTGTAGGTCACAGCTAGGTGAGGAGTTCTTACTCTGGAACTGAGGCTCCTGAGGGTGATATCAGGCCATAGTCTGCAGTCCTCAAAAGTTAAAATGGAGGAAACAGAATCCCAGGTTGCTGAACAACTTTTCCAAGGTTTCACAACTAGCAATGAATCCAGAACCAGAATTAAACTCTTCAGATGCCTGAGTTTAGTTTTCTTTCCATTCCACACAATGACACCCATAACATTCTCTATCTGCAAGTATGACAGTTTTCATTTGTAAGATTTCAAGTCTATATTTACCATATATACCTAATCCTTAAATCAAAATATGAAGCTAGTCTAAAAATAAAACTGATGTTATTTCTATTCCCAGTATCTCTTCCTTCTTTTTCTTTTTGGTCCCTAATTTTTATGCTAAAAGACATTTATAGAAAATGTTACATACTGCAGAAAAATATAATACCTCCAAATCCCTTAGTGAATATTCCTCATCAATTAATTTGGTTTCATAAGCACTCCACAAGGAATACAAATAGCACCTGTATTTAGAATTGATTTTTTTTTTTCCCTGCAGTGCCTTGGCAGGAGGGGGAAGTTGAAAGAGTGGGACTCTTTGGTAAAACTCTTTGCCCTTTTCTTTTTGTAAATGTTGTCTTTTTTGTAAATGTCAAGTCCAAATTATAGGTGAGTATTGGCAGAGTTGCACAGAGTATCTGAGGCCCATTACAGCCTCTGGCATTTGTGCTGCTAAATTTGTAATGAGTTGCAGGTGTTTGTGATTGAATTTTGTGTTGCCTTTGTGATTGGCTCACTGCTTCACAGTCCATTAAGGCTAGGCTTTTTTCTTTTTTGGTGGATGTTAAAATTGTGGTGATACAAAAACTCCAGCGAAAATAAGGTAGATAGTAATAGTTTTAACAGAGAAAGGTCTGCAGGTTTTAAACCAGTGTCGATTTTCACAGTAATTCAAGGGCAAAGTCACCAGTTCAAGAATATATCTCAAATATAATGATAATAGTTTGACATATTCCATTGAGAACTGAAATTGGAAGATACCATTTAGACCATCTTCTACTCAAGCAGTTCTCAAAGATTAACTGTAGATGAGATCTTTCTTAAAAAAAAAAAAAGGAGGGGGGGATAGTTCTCTTGCTTTCTTTTCTAAGATTCAGACTTGACAGATGTGGGCACAGAAGCAAGCAGTCTGTGTATTAAAAAAGCAAGATCCTATATGAAACACATAACCATGTGTTTCATATATGAATCTGAAAAATACTATAGCTCACTTCCTTTACTTTGTAGGTGTGGGATGAAGACCAGAAATTATAGACAAAAAGATCTATTTGTGTTTCCTGAAGATTTTACACAAGAGACAAGTTTAGTTAGACAGCTTCATTCCAACTTTAGGACTGTTGCTGTTTCTCTCTTAGTTTAGTTTATCCACAGTCTTCATACAGGCTTGTGGAGCTTAGTAATCATCCCAGGTTAGTACAGAGTAGAATATACTATACTTGGTCAATCAAGTCCCTATATACAATTTGAACTGTATATCTATATATTTTATAAGCATGTGTGTATAGCAGACAAAGAAAATAAAATGTTAATATAGAACAGTTTGTAGAATGTCTGATTTTTAAGGCCTATTAAGTGTCATATGCCATTGCAAACATGGAAATTCTACAGCTTTTAGCTATGTGAATATCTTTCAGGATTTTACCCAGTTTCAGGATCATCACTAATAATACATTAGTAATAAGTATTTTATGAATATTTACCATGGTCCTTTGATGAGCACTTGGAATGTATCATTTCAGTTCATCATCACAACAGCCTTATGAAGCTGGTACAATTATTTATTTAGCCTTTTTGTTTTTTTGACGGGTGAGAAAATTGAGATTTGGAAAGTTTAAGAAACTCGGTGCCTGTTACTTGTTTAATTGTATCTGATTCTTTGCACTGTAGCCCCCTAAGCTCCTCTGTCCATGGAATTTTCCAGGCAAGAATACTGGAGGGGGTAGTTATTGCCTTCTCTAGGGGATCTTCCCAATCCAGGGGTCAAACCCGTGTCTCCTGTGTCCCTTGCATTGGCAGGTGTATTCTTTACCACTGATCCATCTGGGAAACCCTTAAGTAATTTATTCAAGGTCAAAGAGCTAGTAAGATGTGAAGCTGGCGTTTGAATCTGAGAACTCCAATTCTAGTCAGAGCCCTTGAGAAAGGTGTACCAATGCCAGTCTGTTTTGGATAGGTAGGAACATCACTACAGTATGGTCCTAAAGATAGCTGATTACCAGGGAGTTCTGCTTAGTGAAGCAAAAATTAAATAAGCACTATTATATTTACCTCATCTGATTCAGTACTGTATTGTAGATCATGCCAGTGAATGCATATATACTGGAGCTTCCCAGGTGGCACTAGTGGTAAAGAAACTGCCTGCCAATGCAGGAGACATAAGACATATGGGTTTAACTCCTGAGTCTGAGAGATCGCCTAGAGGAGGGCATGGCAACCCACTTTGGTATTCTTGTTTGGAGAATCCCATGGAAAGAGGAGCCTGGTAGGCTACAGTCCATTGGGTCACAAAAAGTTGGACATGACTGAAGTGACTTAGCACACATGCATATACCTCCAGCTTGATAAGCTTATACCTTATATGTTTATACCTCCAGTCTGATAAACTGCAGCTGCTAAAGCTCTGAATAAGATCGAGTATAAATAAACCTATGTATAAAATTAATGGAAACACTAACAGGAACACACCAGAACACAAATCATTTGCTGTATTTTCTTAACCTGCATTTTAATTCAGTGGTAGTTTATTTTGAATTTTAATTTTGCCTAAGGCTTGCTATTTTACTTAATTAAAATATTTACATAAGACTCATGTATATATGTCAGATACAAGTAGTGTGTTGATTGGATTCTTAGTGCCTAATATGCAGTAGACACTCAATATTTGTTGAAATAAAGTATGTTTGGGAAGCATGAAGAATGCCTGTATACTGTATCTCTGTTAGTCGTGGTCCTGGCAGGAAAAAATGTTCACCTACGCATTTAGCTAAAGCTACCTAAGGAAAGGACTATTTGCAAAAATTTGTGTAGTGAAGAGTTCAGGCACTAAAACAGTACGAAAACATTACTACCTCCAAAAAGGCAAGAAGGAATGGAGTTACCAGTGCCTGATAAAAGCTGGGGCTGGAAGAGGAGAGAGAAGCCAGGCAGAAGCTGTTGCCATGGTCAGCTAGTGAGGAAACCATAGTCACACAATGAAAAGGATAGGGGCCCGACAGGAAGAGGACCCTCAAAGAGAAGCTTAAGGGAAAAATGAATCTAGGTGATACATATGGATGCCAAGCATGGCAAACAGCAGAGCAGAGAGTTGCACAAAATGGATCTGAGGTGGAGGCAAAGTGAGAATAAGCTTTGCATCATATCATGCCATCTTCTCAGTAATAATGTATCTTAGTAATTATCTCCATTACAAGTAAAATGTTTATTTAATATTATCAAAAAATATGTCACCCAATACCTAGATGATGTGGAAAAATTCACTTAACAGGAAAGTAAAAATCCATGGTCTTGCAGAGATTATCTCATATAAAATAAGAGAAAATAAAACAAATGAATGGAAAAAAATTCCTTTCAGATAGTGATAAGTGCTATAAAGACAGTACAACATGGTTTTCTTATGATAGTTAGTGGGACAGGAGATGACTTTAGACTGGGTTAGAAGGAAAAGACTCTGATGAGATACTATTTAAGCAGAGACTAGATATGACAGCCTTTTAAAATCTGACAGAAAAGTGCTCCAAGAAAAGGTAACAGAGAGCACAAATGCAGAAGACAGGAGCCAGCTTGGCGAGTTATGTGAAGAACAGCCTAACAGTGGCAGAGAGCCATATGTTTGGTGAATGTGGAGTAGAGTGACACAGGAGGTGGAGGATTTGATATTCACAGCCCTGGGATGAATTTGGATTGCATTTGTAGGACAGTACAATTCCCTTGGAGGATTCTGAGCAGGAACAAGATGCTATCTGATTTATGCTTTTAAAAGATGCCTCAAATTACTGCACTGAGAATAGATTATTTTTAACAAGGCAAGAGAGGGAGACTGAGATGGTCATGGGTGAGAAAATAAAGAGAATTGGAACATTTTATGTTGGAGATGCTTATGGAGTTTAAAGCCATGGGGCTGGAACTGGATTGGATTATCTAGAGAGAGAGTCTCAAACAGCACTAGCTGCAGTCGTGTCCAAGTCTTTGTAACCCCATGGACTGAAGCCTACCAGGTTTCTCTGTGCATGGAATTCTTCAGGCAAGGATACTGGAGTGGGTTGCCATTTCCTTCTCCAGGGGATCTTCCTGACCCAGGAATGATACATGGGTCTCCTGCATTGCAGGCAAACTCTTTACCTACAGAGAGAGAGTGTGTATAGACAGAAATGAGAAAGTTAAGCACACAACTGACTAGAAATTGAAGTGCTTTGAATATATGACATTCTTTTAGAAACCTTAACTCAAAGTGATGGCTAAGAAAAATTTTGCTTTTTGCTAGAAGGTAGTCATCCTACGCGCTTCCCAGGTAGTGCTAGTGGTGAAGACCCCAGCTGCCGATGCAGGAGACACAAGAGGTGTTGCTTTGATCCCTGGGTTGGGAAGATCAGGAAGATCCCCTGGAGGAGACCATAGCAACCTATTCTAGTGTTCTTGCCTGGAGAATCCCATGGACAGAAGAGCCTGGTGGGCTACAGTCCATAGCGTCACAGAGTCAGATACGACCGAGTGAATTAGAATACATGCATTCATCCTATGTCAGGGGTTTTCAAATTTATTATTTCTTTAGCATCAGAAATACATTGCAAGTCAAATCTTGTGAAGGAAAACACTACAAAAACATACTGAAATGTTAACTATATAAAGCTGGGTGATGGGTATATGTGGGGTTATTATACTCTCCTAACTGCTCATGAATGGGTTTAAACCTCTCAATATAAAAAAGCATGAAAGACATTGAGTAGAACTGTCCTAAAAGCAGGGAACAGAGAATCTTAAGCCTGTTTTCTCATCTCCTCAGCTGCTCTTCTATGGAATCCTTATAATTCCTCAGAATAAACTTTAAAGTTTCTGCTATCGATGAATACTTTTGACATCTCTATGATAAATTAATTGATTATGAGTTGGAAATATCGTACAATTGTTTACCATGGAAAACACTTTACAATTGTTATCTTATTAATGTTTATGACCAGCTTATATAATGGGCACTATTAGCATCCCCTTTTTGCAAATGGAGCAACTGTGATTTAGAGAGGTCATGTAATTGGCTCAAGTTCAAGTAGCCGGTAATTGGAGGAGCTGTGATTTAAGCTCATGCTACCCGACTTCACATTAATAACTACATTAATTATAGCAGTTGACACTCAAATTAACAACAACAACAACAAAATAACAACCACAAATTCAATCAGTCCTTTATTTAGGGTGAGAATTTTCCAATTAAGAACAGTAAAGATGTTAAATCCTGTCTGTGCATTTCTTTATATCATGAACTTTCTCTGCATTGTGTTTCTCAGACTTATGAGTTTCTACTCTTTCTCTTTCTATTTACTATTTCTATTAAGCATGAAAAATGAATGTCAAATAAAGTAACAGTGACTGGCATTTACTCCTAACTTAGTGACAGCAGAATATGGAAGCTCAAAGAAATGATTAATTAACTCGGCAATGCACCAACCACATACAGTAACACCAATTCAAAGGCATTTATACCAGGTTGCTTTTTCTTGACTAGACTATTATCACTTTATTTTAGCTTAGATTTATGTCCAATCAGGGAAGACTTTGATCCTGCTATTTTTTTGGAGATCAAAGTTTCACAAGTAACACTGAGCTTTCCAAGGTCTCAATGCAATGCATACTGTTGTAAAGTATTAAACTAATGCAAAAGAATAATTTGCATTGGAGCTGGGAAATGTAACAGATATGTGCAAGTACTCCAATGCTCTATTATAAACAATAAGCAAGTTAAAATATGGAAAGAAAAGTGAATCCTGTATGACAAAACACCTCAATCCACTCTTTTCCTTTTTCTCTTAGCATTGCTCCTAGATTTTAAAAGACCAGTTTGCCTGTTTGTGTCAGTACATTTGCTTGTGCATTTCACTGCTTTTTTCTTAGTATTTGTTGGGAAAAAGGAAACTGTCAAAGCTATTTTCATAGTCTTTCTTGTTCTTTTGCTTGCTACATGATGTAGAATATATATTATTATTTTTTTTAACATATGCTCAATTCATGTGTAAGACATCCAAGCAGATGCTATAAACGTTGTGTCACTTTCAACCTCATAGTTTCAGCCAGCAGAATGACTTTTCCTTTTTTAAATCATGATGATCACAGCAGAACTTTGATTCTTTGGTTGTGAAAGGAGGTAGAGAAGCCCTTCCCATCCAAAGTAATTTTTATACTTTATAATAATAAAAATATACTACAATTCCATCTGAACATTTGATTTTGAAATAAAACCACATATGAAATGACACCTTTCTAACCAAAATGATTCTGTGACCCTCTCAGAATCTCTCTTCCCTCTCCCCCTCTCTTTCTCCTGCTTTCTTGCCCTCCCTCCATTTTCTTCACTCTGTTCCTCTCTCTTCCTTGTCCTTTTTCTATTTCTCTCATCTTATATCTTTCCTTCTTTTCCCCTTCCTCTGTCTCTCTTCTCCCCACTGTGCTATAAAGTACTTGAAAAGATTTGCAATTACAATATTAAGTCTTTCATCAATGTGGTATTTTATTCTTTAACTGTTTTATTCTTTGTCTATTTTATTATATTTTTATTCTTTAACTGTTTTGTCTATTTTATTCTTTAACTGTTAACAAAGCTTTATTATTTTTTTCTATATTTATATTTTATACTCTTCTGGCAGATTTATTCTCAGGTATTTGGTAATTTTCATGCTATACCTAATTTTATCAAATGTTTTATCAAGCATGAGGACTGAACTCAGATTGGAAATTTAAAAGCTGATAGAAATTCCTACAGTACCCAATTGTGCCTCAATTTTTGTGTGTGTAGGTATTCTAAATTAAAGAAACATAATTTCACTAATAGTTATAAGATTATCCAGATTTACCATATCTTCTAATTTCACTTTAATTCATTTTCACTCAGGAATGTTTTAAATATTTACATTTTAAAGTTTATTGCCATTAAGTGATGTATAATGTCATATTATGCTAGTTTTAGCAACTATAGTATTTTACGTAATGTCCTTTAAAATTCTTAATATCAGTCATTTGTACTTTTTCTTTATTTTTCATTGATTAGTATTCGTGGGAGCATATCTATTTTATTATTCTTTACAAACATCCAGCATTTGTATTTGTTGATGCTTTCATTATATAATTTTTTATCAGTATTTTTATCTTTATTTCCTTCTTTCTAATTTCTTTGTATCTCTTTTGATGAGAACTGCAGAATTTTCCACTTATAAAGACTTACTGTTCACAGTGAAGCACAGCATGGATGTGCTATTATAGTTACTGAAAGTGGTAAAGAGGATCATAATATGCTACCCCCTAAAATATCACTTTTCTTGTATTATTTTGAGCTTCAGGCTATGAAAATCAATAGATGCAAAAAAACAAAAGCATTCTCAGAACTTCCCTTATCTGACTGACAGTAGAAACCTCTGAGATATGAGGACTACCATAAATCACCTTTCCCAGGGAAGTTTTATTGCTATGAAATAAAAAGTCAGCACTAAGATGGGCTTTCATAAACAAACTTGACTAAATAACCCTATCTTCCTTTGGTTTCCCCATATGTTTGCTTTTCAACTATTTATTGACCCTAGAAGCTCAAATTCATTTTCCTTTCTCTTGTCACTTCTCCATAGATCTACTGTCCTTTGTAAAAATGGTATAGAAAGCTCCAGGTCTGATTGCCTTTTTGGGGTTTTCCCTTTCATTTTTGCTAGCCCTATATATACATATGAAATAAACATTTTTACTCCTGTTAATCTGTATTCTGTCCATTCAATTTTAGACCTCTGGTTCTGAACCTAAGAGGCTAAAGGAAAAAGTGTTTTTTTTTTCTTTCTTCCTTGTCAGTGATGTGTCTAGAGTATATGAAAATACAGACATTCCCTTTTTCTAAAAGTTAGCTTTAAGCCACTTTGCTTTTAGGATACATCTACATTAGTACCTGTTTTCACTGACCAAAAGAAAACTGAGAGGTGTTCTTGTTTCACGTAAAAGGCAAGAGAAGAATAGCGTTCAGTGTTTGTTTAGCAGTGAGCCATTACGGAGGCAGCATGCCCTGAGCAGTGAGACTGGAATCACCAATCTCCTTCTGGGGAACTACACTCAGTATCTCAGCATCAAGCCACAGGAGCTCTGAACTGTTTGTCAGCATTTTTGTCTGTCTTGATTTATTTTGTGTATCTGTTAGCAAGACTACCTTGGTGGCAAGACTTCCCTCGTGGCTTAGACGGTAAAGCATCTGCCTACAATGCAGGAGACCCTGGTTCGATCCCCGGGTAGGGAAGATCCCCTGGAGAAGGCAATGACAACCCACTCCAGTACTATAGCCTGGAAAATCCATGGATGGAGGAGCCTTGTAGGCTATAGTCCATGGGGTTGTAAAGAGTCAGACATGACTGAGTGACTTCACTTTCTTTCACTTAGCAAGATGGGTCCTAAAGTTATTGTGTCTTTATATTATTTTGGCTTATGAAAAGTCTCATAGGAATACTCTACTTTCATAGTCAGGGAAACATTTATAGGTGCGCTCAGTACTTACAGCCTCACCAAGTAGATGCCATAGTTATATTTCCAAACAGGAGTTTGGGGGAAAGAAATATGGATCAATGAAAATAAGGAAGACAATGGAAATAAGATAGGAAATTAAATGACATATTTAAGAGGCAGTGGAACTCATGTCATTTGTCATAGAACTGGAACAAAATAGAGAACACAGAAATAAACTCAGACAACTATAGCCAAGTACTCTCAACAAATGAAGCCAGAATATATAATGGAGAAAAGAAAGTCTCTTCAACAAGTGGTGCTGGGAAAACTGGACAGCAACATGTAAAACAATGAGATTAGAACATTTCCTCACACTGTATTACAAAAATAAACTCAAAATGGCTTAGAGTCCTAAATGTAAGATATGAAACCATAAATCTCCTAGAAGAGAACAGAGGCATAATGCTCTTTGACATCAGTTTAGTTCAGTTCAGTCCCTCAGGAGTGTCCAACTCTTTGCGACCCCATGGACTGCAGCAGGCCAGGCCTCGCTGTCCATCACCAATTCCCTGAGTCCACCCAAACCCATGTCCGTCGAGTCAGTGATGCCATCCAACCATCTCATCCTCTGTCGTCCCCTTCTTCTCCCACCTTCAATCTTTCCCAGCATCAGGGTCTTTTCCAATCAGTCAGCTCTTCACATCAGGTGGCCAAAGTATTGGAGTTTCAGCTTCAGCATCAGTCCTTCCAATGAACACCCAGGACTGATCTCCTTTAGGATGGACTGGTTGGATCTCCTTGCAGTCCAAGGGACTCTCAAGAGTCTTCTCCAACACCACAGTTCACAAGCATCAATTATTCAGCGCTCAGCTTTCTTTATAGTCCAATTTTCAAATCCATACACAACTACTGGAAAACCATAGCCTTGACTAGACGGACCTTTGTTGGCAAAGTAACGTCTCTGCTTTTTAATATGCTGTCTAGTTTGGTCATAACTTTTCTTCCAAGGAGTGTCTTTTTATTTCATGGCTGCAGTCACCATCTGCAGTGATTTTGGAGCCCAATAAAATAAAGTCTGACACCCAGTTGTGGTTGTGACTGGTGATGAAAGCAAGGTCTGATGTTATAAAGAGCAATATTGCATAGGAACCTGGAATGTTAGGTCCATGAATTAAGGCAAATTGGAAGTGATAAAACAGGAGATGGCAAGAGTGAATGTCAACATTTTAGGAATCAGCGAAATAAAATGGGCTGGAATGGGTGAATTTAACTCAGATGACCATTATATCTACTACTGTGGACAAGAATCCCTTAGAAGAAATGGAGCAGCTCTCATAGTCAACAAAAGAGTCCGAAATGCAGTACTTGGATGCAGTCTCAAAAATGACAGAATGATCTCTGTTTGTTTCCAAGACAAGCCATTCAATATCACAGAATTCTAAGTCTATGCCCCGACCAGTAATGCTGAAGAAGCTGACGTTGAATGGTTCTATGAAGACCTACAAGACCTTCTAGAATTAACACCCAAAAAAGATGTCATTTTCATTATAGGGGACTGGAATGCAAAAGTAGGAAGTCAAGAAACACCTAGAGTAACAGGCAAATTTGGCCTTGGGGTACAGGCAGGGCACAGGCTAATAGAGTTCTGCCAAGAGAATGCATTGGTCATCGCAAACACCCTCTTCTTTGACATAAATCATTGCAATGTTTTCTTAGGCCAGTCTCCTAAGGCAAAAGAAATAAAAGCAAAAACAAATAGATGATACCTAAATAAACTTAAAAACTTTTGCACAGCAAGGGAAACTACTGAAAAAATGAAAAGACAACCTACTGAGTGGCAGAAAATATTCGCAAATAATCCAACTAACAAGGGATTAATATCCAAACTATACAGCTCATACAGCTCAATATCAAAAAACTAAACAACCCAGTCAACAAAATGGATAGATGATCTAGATAGACACTTCTCCAAAGACATATAGAAGACCAACAGGCACGTGAAAATATGCTCAACATCATTAATATTTGGAGAAAAGCAAATCAAAACAATGACATAACACCTCACATCTTTAGAATGGCTATTATTTAAAAGCACACAGAACAACAAATGTTGGCAAGGATTTGGAGATATTCGGAGAAAAGGGAACCCTGTATACTGTTGGTGAGAATGTACATTGGTGTACCCACTATGGAAAACTGTATGGAGGTTCCTCAAAAAAGTGAAAATAGAACTACCATATGACTCAGTATTTTCACTCCTGGGTATATATCTGGAAAAAATGAAAATACTAATCAGAACATATGCATGCACCCCAGTATTCACAGCACTATTTACAATAACCAAGATATGAAAGCAACCCAAATGCCATCAATAGATGATTAGATTAAGAAGATATGGTATATGTATACAACAGACTATTACTCAGCCATAAAAAGATGAAATAATGCCATTTTCAGCAACATGAATGTACCTAGAGAATATTATCCTTAGTGAAATAAGTCAGACAGTGAAAGATACTGTATGATATCACATATACGTAGAATCAAAAAAATATTACTATTGAATGTATATGTCAAACAGAAACAGATTCATAGACAAAGAAACAAATTGGTGGAGGCAGGGGAAGGGACAGATTAAAGGTATGGGATTAACAGATACAAACTACTATACATAAAAAAGATAAGCAACAAGGATATACTGTGTAGCCCAGGGAATTACACCCATTATCTTGTAACAACCTGTAATAAAGTATTATCTGCAAAAATACTGAATCACTATGCTGTATAATTGAAACTAACATACTATTATAAATCTACTATATTTCAATTAAAAGAAAAGGAAGTCGTGGGTAGGTCAGTTTGGCTAGAATCAAGACTGCAGGAACAAAAGAGTAGATGAGGCTAGTAAACTGGGAACAAGCTGTGTAAACTGAACCATGTCACCCCCTTGCATAGCATAACACGCTTCTCTTAATAAAAGCAATGAAAGCCTTAACCTCTCCTTACAAGGATCTGAATAACCTGGTCTTTGCCACCTGCACAAAGCTAAATTCCTGATTTTTAATCCCTTTATTATATGGGCTCTAGCTCACAGGGCCTGTTGAGGTTCCTCAAAAATGCTTTGCCTCTACAAAACATCTTCATGACTTTGTATATGCTGTTACCTTGGCCAAACCTTACTTTCAAGATTTTTTTAAAAAATTAAAGCTAACTGTAACTCTTCAGATTTCAGCTAAATTTTTCTTTTTAAAAAACAGTTTTTGATTCCTCCCTTCAATAACTTGATGAAATCCTATTACATTCTCTGATAAGATTCTATAACTCTGTTTCATAGTATGCAACACACAATAATTGAATAATTGATTCTCTAATGGTTCTTTGAATTGTTTCTCCCCTGATGGAAGAACAGATGCTTTACCAGGGCAGGAACTGTGGCTGTCATATTCAGTGACTGGAGATTATAGGGAAGAACCGAAGTCCCCATTTTGAGGAATTTTTGAAGCATCAAACTCAAGACATAGTGATAACTAAGATAATAAAAGTAAACATAAAGGTTTGAAAAAAATCACCCCCTTATTTGTACATTTATTTCCCACCTAAAATTTTAAATTAATTGATGGAGGTGATTCTTTATTTCATTTTCAGTTATAAGCCTGAAATGTTTACAATTTCTTTTACAAATTTACTGTGGATTTGTGTAGTAAAAGACACTGAATTAGAAATTAGATAATCTTTACTCTAAGTCCTATCCTTAATTAGGTGATTTACCTACTTCCTTCATGAACCTATATCATTATCAGAACATGAAGTTTGAATAAGACCATGTATATAAGTTGTTTCTGACATTTTAATATATTTTCTACTTTAGCTCTTATTATCTCAGTGTTTTGAAGTATGTAAGAAATTATAATCATTGTATTAAATGTTGGAGTTTTGTTATCAATTTCCTCAAATATCTCTGAATTGAACATGCCCTGTAGAGGCCAACATAATCTTGGGCTAAAAAATTAATGGACTTTTGTATTATTGTTTTTGGTATAGTCTTGATTCTTACTTGAAAGTGTCTTCTCCCACTTTGATAATTTTGGGAGAATGCTACCATGTTGCTAGTTTTGTTTGTGTCATTTTTGGAGCCTTGGGTATGTATTTCTTGGTTGGATCATGGCATACTCAGCTATGAATGTAACGAGATCAATCCTAGGCACCCAAATATCAGAGTCCTCTTTCAGAGCACCAGGTGCTGTTGGAATACTTATATCTAGATCAGATTTCTGGTAAAGACAGTGGCTTTTGATAAATGGATGTTGATAATGGTGAGGGTTGACCTGGGCCAACAAAATTATTCTCAGCTAATTTTTTTTCAGCTCTTTGTACAGATAAGGAGTGTGTCTCCACACATCAGCAATAGCCAGAAGGAAAAAGATATGTTTCGTTTCTCACTAGAATCCTTTCAATGAGATGTCAATCAAAGTATGTTAGTCGAGTTGTCAGTACCCACATTAATATTGAAAGAAGCGTTAAGCTTTACAAGACAAGAAAGACAAGCTGGAGAGGCACCAGCAAGTCATTGATTTTAATCTTAGTCAGACTAAATATTCATTTTGACAAACTAAAAAAAAAAAAAAAATCTTAAAAGAAAAAAGAAAGTTCTTGCTTTTCAGGTCATTCTTCTAAAGGATCAAGGGAGGAGGGACTGGCAACTATTCTCCGTAAATGCTATCTTTAGTGTTGGTAGTTTGCAAATATGGAACATTCATTGTTTGATTTCTGTGCCTTCCTTAAAACCTAAGTTTGGCAGAAACCCTACAGCATATTCTCAGGAAAAAAGAAAAAAACAGACATTTCAACCATCTGCCAGATATACCTATCAAATTATTCATTTCTCAGGCTGCTTAAGGTTATTTAAATTCATAGCTTTTCAAACTACTGACAAGGTTTGCACACTGTGAAGAAAATGAATATTGTTAAGGGTTAAATGGACGGCTTCACACTTTAAATGCATTATATATTCACCCCAGGCACTCTCCTACTGATTTTTCTTTATTATTTTATTTTACAATCAGAGACTCTTCATAATTGTGAACCATGTTGACAATCTGCATGACAACGGAAAGATTCAAACAAAACTGACCCTGGAATAGGACAACAGATGCATTATACCTCTCTGGAAACAAGAGTTCACATAAATTTTAGATGTACAAACAATGCTTTCAAGAGGAAAGGTGCACAAAGTTGAATCCACATTCGCCTTGCTGGCATATACATACCCTACTCTAATGCAATTTGCATGACTTGATATGCAGACAGGCAAGATCACCTTTAGAAGTGGTCATCATTAAAATGCAGGCTGTCTATCAAGAGAAATGGTCTCCCAGAAATCAATACCTTAAAAACCCTTGTGGCTAACTGTTCTGCCAGACACTTTCAAATTTTTATAACACTGAAAATAGTGTAGAGTAAGTAAAGGTTTCATTTCTTTGATTTCTTTTTATCACATTCTGTCAGTCCTCGATCAGGTTTCATAACTCAAAGACATACATTTACCACCAGGGGTAGTTCAAAGGGATGTTGACCTTTGATTTACAAAACCCTTAGATTTACTCTGTGCTTTTCCTGAGAGGTTCTCCCTCTCCACATACCACCAGTTTTACAAACAGGAAGAGGCCTGCTGAGTTCCGTACGTGACCAACAGCTGAGCTGGGCCTTACTCCCCCTGGTGGCCAAGAGCTCATATTTCATGAGCCTTCTTTTTGATTGGTTTGCAAATTTCGTCTGGGGAGATTCCGAAGTGTTTTAATAAACTTTGATGCAGAGGGGCATTCGTACTGTGAGTGTTTGGCAAGTATTGCATGTTTGTAAATAATTACACTTAGACCACAGGACTTGGATTATGACACCTCTGTCATACCACCTTGTTCTTTCCTGTTAGGCTCACTTTGCAAAGGAAATTCTAATCCTGCTTCAAAATTAACAAATCAGTTTAGGCCAGTTACTTAACTTTCCTGAGGCTTGATTTTTCTTACTTGCAAAACAGGACTAATAATTCTCTCTAGGTCATAGAATTCGTGGATGCAGTAAATGAGAAAGCATATTACAAAGGACTTGGATCCATGATCTTGTAGTGTAGGAAAAATGACTGTTGAAAATGAGAATTGTGACATGATAGTTGATAGTTTGATATCATTATTCAAAATAATTGCTATAATGATAACTGGTAGTTGTAAGGTTAGTTCTCACCAGTTTTATGTAAAATTAAAAAAAAAAACCTTCTTAATTTTACAGATTACAAATATTGGTCATTTATTTGAAGTCCTCAAGTTCATATATACAAAAAGTGGAAATTGTTTTTAATTTTCCTTCTGTCCATAGATACAGGATCACAATTTGAACAGCCAAGTCTAGGCAAGCTGACACAAGTCTGAAACTAAAACACTGTCCCTTTGCACTGAAAACAATAGAAAACCATGTGGTTATAATAGCACTCATAAATCAAAATACTCAAATTTTATATAAAATAGGCAGCATTATATTAGATATGGTTGTTTCAGTAAAATCTGCATTACTTAGAAGATAAGTAAAAAAGAAATTTCTACAAAGATTGGAGACATTTGGTGGCTTGCACAGGCCTTCAAGTTTAGAGGCTACAATATGCATGAAGTTCTGAGGTCAGATGATCAGAGTGGATTCTTGTTCCATCACTTGAAGGTGAAAGTGACCATGAGAATATTCCTAGATATTTGTTTCCACGTCTGCACTAGAGTCACAAGAACAGCTCCACTTCATAATGTTTTTTTAGAGTATTATAGAAATAAATATACATGAGTATATGCAAGATAACTGACTGTAAATAACACTAGCTAACATTGTTTGTTCTTCCTCCATATTCATTGCTTGATGAATGTTTGGTGACATATTTAAAACTTAAAGAATACGTCATTTGAGTATTCTTAAAATGCTTAGACCTGGGATTATGGTTATTGATTGATCATCTTCAAAATAATGAAGAGGAGATGAATATATATTCTTTTCTACCTTTGAGCCTTAATAATAATCTTAATATAAAGCAACAAGACTTCAGTTAAATACAAAAAGGACTTCCAAAACCTGGAATACCTTGTAAATTGGAGTGGATTGTTGGAGAAAGTATTAACAGTTCTTCCTTTGAAGAACTTTAAAAATGAGTTAGTTAAAGATGAGAAAGATGCTTTGGAAGCGGATTATATCTGCAGGCCCACAAATGAAACACTACACTGTCCTACTTTGCTTTTTATAAGTCATATTCAGTAACACAGAGTAGACTGAGAAGACTTAGACCCTAGACTATTCTCCCCCACATCCTAGGGCAGATACTGTGGACATAGACCTACGTGTAGATTCTGAAGACCAGCAGTCAGAGAAGATGTAGAGTGGGGTGCTTTCTCCCTGATGTCACTGGCATTACATGATAGCAGGCTGGAACAGGAAGCAGTGTTTCTAGAGTACTTATCCATTTTATCCCTCCTTTATCCTCTCCAAAACTATAAACAGCTTATAAAAATACACTCAATTTAGCAAGATAAAAGCAAACTAATAAATAGGTGAGCCTTTCTGGACTTTGGGGAGATGAACTTGCTAGAAAAAGTCAGGGATGAGATTATCGCAAACAAATATTGGCTGTGCGGTCCTGCATAATTGATAGAAGTGGATGTTTTTCTAACAGCCATCGAAAGGTAGAGAACACAATCATGTACATAACTCAGGTGTCCAAAAACTAATAACAAACAAGCCAATAAACAAAAAATAATGTTTCAGCTAAAGATGAATGATTCCACATTCTAGGTTCAAACAGCAGCATTCTAATGCTCACAGAAATGACCTTCACAGAGTTGGCTAATTCATATAATGCCCTTCAGTGCTGGCTAAGGGTGGACATGGGAATGATAACATAAACCACCAGGAAAGGGCTGGTCGGTCAGGGAGAACCAGGGCTCGAGCATGTGGCTAGATCCCGAGGCCAGACTCTCTTCCTTGGTGAGGGGACTATGATGAACAAGTGAAGGTGCAGACCTAATGGCACTAGGGGACTTCTCAGGTGATAAAAGTAGGGACTAAGGTAGAGGAAAGAAGACAGAAACTCAGTTCTCTGAACTGGGGAGCAAAATGAAGATGCTGTCTGAGTAGCAATGCATAATTCCAGTTACAGACCTGATAGACAAGGTCAGAGGCAAATCAGAAGTGAGAGATTCAGGAGGCATAGTCCCCAAACAGTTGGTTGGGAAGGAACGCTTAAGTCCATTCTGATTCAAATGTGAATAGAACTCGAATAAACTTAAGAGGTTGAGGTCCAGCAACCCTAGATGGAAGGTGTGACAACATATTATTGTGAGATATTATGAGAGCACTTGTTCTGCCTTTCTTTCAAAACAAATCTAAAATCTCAGCAGACTCAAGTAGAGAATATTGTAAATGAATGTGAACACGTTAAAATTTTTCAGAAGGCAGTTCAAAATTGTTCCTTTGTCATTAAGCTTGTTTTGACTACTTGTTTTGAGGCTCCAATAACTGATATAATTCCAAGAAGTGCCACTATTTCGGAAACCCTATAACTTCCTCATGTCTATATTTCTATTATGATTTCAATTTGCCTTTTAAAGCTCTTTAGTCTTTCTTTTCACTGTTTCATTGCTTCCCTTCCCTACTACATATTCTATAAAATTATTGCCTTTTTCACACTTTGACCATATTATTCTTGCTTACAACAGAGGACAATAAATTTATTTATTTAACCCAAATGAAAATATTACTTTATCTGTTTTCTACCACATTCTGTACAGGCATCCTCAGTAGTTTAATTATCCCCTGGCACTTTAGTGTACTGTGGCAGGCTGCACAGAAATTAAGTAATACAATCCAATAGGTACAACAATAAAGGCAAATAAGTTTATCTAACATATTGAAAAATATTTATCTCTTCTGAGGACTGATTTCACAAAAACAAAATGGAAAACTCAAACATCTATTTTTAAATTGTTGCCATCACATAGGTGACACTGGTAGCAAGGGAAATCATTTTGTGCTTTAGAAAACAATTGTCTGCTGTTACTTTTTCTTTTTTGTGCAAGAAAATTCCCCTGAAGGTATACATATGAGGGTGAAGTTCAATAACATTTGGAGTTGCCTGACTTGGTGTCAGTTTGAAACTTCGGATTTCTAAATAAAATTGACAAAGTCATTTATAGAAACTTCACATTTTTATCCTTGGGACTAAAAGCAGCAGGGAATAGAAGCATCTAACCAGCAAGACAGGAAGAAAGCTCCCCTGATGCTTTGTGATTTTTAAATGAAAATAATAGAAGATGAAAGCAAATCTTCATTTTATCTTGTTTGTGATGCCTAATAATTGTGCTTGCGGGGATAAAAATACTCATTGGAGGAAACATTTAAAAACTCGATAGGCTAAGCTACACTGACTCAGGCTTGAGTATAATTCTTTGTTAATCCTTTTAGAAAAGGTCCTTCTCTCAGACATCTCCCTGGAAATGGCTTGAGATGGAGTTGTTTTATTTTTATTTTCTGATTATTCATTCATTCAATATTGAGCAACATTTTACAATTACTATATTCAAGGAAAGCACTGTGGAAGATGCAACAAAAGCATATGATGAGATATGGTGTCTATCTTGTCCATAAAGACAATATATTCTTACCTTCATAACCTAAATACTTAGCACGCTCCTTATAAAGTAGGCATCCAAATTTTGTTGAATTTTAATGAGGAATCTCAGTCTGGTAAGAGAAAGGAATAGTTATAATATGCTAAGAAAAATCTATAATAGTATGTGAAATACAATGGGTGCACAGAAAAAGAAGTTCATGCTCCTACTCAGAGTAGTCAGCCCTGGTAAGAGCATAGTTGAGCTGAGTTTTCCAGGGGGTATAGTTGTTTATCCATGAGGTAAGGGAAAGGAAGACCAGTCCAGGAGGGAGCCATGATATGCAAGATGTGTGTGTTATAAATTAATGTTGTGCTGTTTATATCATTGACTTTTAATATTTAGAAGGTTATCTTTTAGAATTAAGTGAAAACAAATGTTGGCTTATCAGATTTGGAAAAAGATGAAAGATTTATAAAAAGTAAATGTGCTTAACAAGTAATACAATACTCAAGGCAGCAGGAAAAACACAAACTAAAACAAATGAGATGACATTTGCAGTACTGACAAGACTTTTAAAATCATAAATCCAAGATTGGTTGAAAAAGCCAACAAAATGAAAAATATTTCTGGAAAACATTTTGTCAAACTAACTCACCACACAATTTAAATATATTTGACCCAGTGATTCTACTTCTAGAACTTTATATGACCCATGTATGTACCAATATTTATATAACAACAGCATCCTTGAATATTTATTTATGAAATGAGTAAAAATACACATAATACCTAACAGTAACAATGGTCAAGAAATTGGATACATCATTTAAAGAAATACTACCTAGAACTTGAATATTCTATTTTTCAAAACATCTAATGACAGAGAAGTTTTCTCAAAATACGATATTAAGTCAGTAAAGAGGATATACAGCAGCATATATGTAATGACATCAATGTATTCAAGCAAATATATCTATTGCAACACTCACTCTATTTAGCCAAAAGCAATGGTCTTGATTTTAGATTCATAAGAAAAGATTCAGCTCCCCCAGCACCGAGATTATCTTGTTAAGAAAGGAAATAAAACAGGCAGCACAATAAACCCTGTATACCTAAAGACCAATGGTTCTCTACTCAACCCACAAATTATTTCCCCCACTCTACGTACATATCTTTCTTCAGTCAAGAGGTGGAGCTATATCCTTTCTCCTTGAATTGGGCTGAACCTTTAACTGCTTCCTGATATTCTTGGATTTTGAGTTTAAGCATCATGAAAGTCTAGCAGTTTATGCTGCTTCCTTATTGATTAGAAGCAACATGGATAGCATCATCTCATGAATCAAGATGCCAAGATCACAGCCCCAGCTGACTTCTGGTGAACAATAGCATCAGCCATGTGAATGTCTATACTCCAGCCCCAGTTGAGCTGTCAGGCTGACGTCAAAGTTGGGCTTCCTCCTGCTCTGTCCAGATAGCAAATAAATGGTGCTGATTTAAACCACCAAGTTTTGATACACAGCAGTAGAAAAACAACACAAGAGACAACTGCACGGTGGAGTTGAGCTCCAAATTCCCTTCCATGAGACTTGTGAATGCCCCATCCACTTCATCCACTTTGCATTTGGGATCTTTATAGACACACAATTTTAAACTCTGAGTATTAACCACCTCAGTTCAGGGATGCTAACCGCTCTGTGGTGCCTTCAGCGTTTGTGTCTTATGGATCTGTAGTCTCTTGAGGGATACATGATTAACTTCCATTTACCAGTATAACTACATTTCATAAATACCATCACTCAGTAAACAATCTGAGCAACAAGTTTCAGGTACTTGAAGATTCTGTATGTGTTTCTTTGACCAGCTTCTCATTTTTCTGAGATCTTATTGTATTCCAAAAATTCCTTGAATTATCATTAAAAGGAGTATTCAATCTAAGGACAAATCCTCAAGTGTCTTGAGAAAAAGAAGGTAACTGCCATTTATCCTTTATTTCCATCTATCTAACTGGATTTATATTAGGCTTTTTAAGGCTTTCACTGACCTGTCTAAGACAGAAAGCCATATTCACTCTTTCAGGAGGCAGTCCCTTTTTTGGAAAATGTATGTTTCTACATTGATTACCACACAATAGCAAAACCTTCTAGTCCTCCTGGACTACTACTCCTACCTATAGATGGTGAATGGGGTACTGGATCGGCAGGTTAGGGAAACTTGACAGGGATGCTTTACACAGTCTTTCTGTCCCATTTCTCTAAAGAGCCAGGAGGGCAGTAGGAAGAACTCTGCTCTGCTCCTCCTTGCAGGCATTCATCAGAATGAGACCCAGTACCTGGGAAGGCCTGTGGTGATACAGTACTGTCTGGGACTGAATAAACATGTCTGTGTTTGAAGTTTTATGAGTCTTTCTTTGATAGTCAGGAAACAGAAATTAAAGAAAAAGACCTCATAAGCAGTGAGTATGCTTATTAGGTAACAAGCCTTGCATTATCTCACTTTATCCTATTAAGAACATACAGAGTAAATCTTATTTCCCTGTATTATTAATAAGGATACTGAATTTCAAAAATATTGTGCCCAGGTAATGGTGAAGCCAGAATTTGAATTTAGGCCTATTTGGGCCCACAGTTCATGTGGTTAATTGTGGTGTTATATGCTCTCTTACTGTTCAGCTCCTGGTGGCTGATAATTGAGCTGGGAATTGATAGCTCATTTCTCATTTTGCTCTATGTCATTATGGCTGGTTCCTGTGTGAAGATAAGTGCACCTGAGCTCACTTCTCAGATCTGCAGTAAGCATTCATTTCTGATTACCAAGAATATCTAGTATAATGTTCTCATAGTCATAGAATAATTCCTTCACATCTAACAGCCACACTCCTACCTCAGCGGAAATTTTACTAATTAGTTTGGATGTCTTGCTTTCTATTTAGTCCTCATCTGATTGAGTCACATGTCTTGGATATAGCATTTTACACATGTAGTCATCTCTCAATTTTGAAATATTCATCACATTTTGTGCTAGTTTTTTGTTTTATAAGTTGTTGTACAGTCAACAAATGTGTGGATGTACCTGAGTACAAGATTAAGGACAAGGTACTCCATTCAGTTGTGTGTGCTGACAACTGGAATTAAATTTTACATCAAATCTTGTTTTCCATGTAATGGCTCACTTATCTTCTTAAGGAAAAATTTACTTATGCTAAAAAAATCAGCTGTGAATTAATTAGATTTAGAAAGGCCAGAATGAAGGCCTATGGAAATGACTGTGTGATCTTTTATGTATGCTACAGATAGATGTTCCTCATTCAACTCTAAACATGTTCTTCTTAAAAATACATGAGTTTTACTGTAAAAAAGAATCTATACTAGGAAAATATGTATTGATTTTTAAATACTAGTATTTTAATTGGCATTGGAATACTATTTGCTTTGGATTCAAAATTGAAATTGATCTTACACTGAGGAGATGCAAGATAGCGATCAGTTCTGAAAGAAAGTGAAAAATCAAGAAAAGCTGGTAGGAGGAATGAAGTTAAGTGATCAATGGTACCAGTATCAATGATAACACGAATGCTGCCTCTTGGCAGGAGGACATTTGGGAGGCCTTTCTAGTTTACCTACTGAAATTCTTACTTGATCATTTTACTTATAATAAAGATGATAATAAGGGATATGTTCCATAGGAAAACTTTAAAGAAAAACAGAATTATTTTGAAAGTACTTATGGTCATATGTAGCACAAACTTTCATGAATATATTGACATTACTTTCTGAGACAGAAATAATATGATAATAGCCACCTAAAAATTAAGTTCCTATAATTAATTTGTCTAGTAAGTTTAAGTATAGCCAGTTGTTAGATATTTTAAAAGTTCATATAAATTTCTATTGAATATTATGACCAGCATACTTTGAAATATTATTTTTCTTTAAGTGGAAACTTATTTTTCTATCTTGTAAACAGATATTCAGTTCATAGAATACAGATAAAGAGAGTTACTTCTTACCCACAGGAGTTCATTATCTTGTTGGAGGGAATAAGCATCACCCTGTTAGGAAAAAAAAATGGATTCTTTAAGAATGAAAACTGCTTCGGTTTCTCTAGGTTAAAGTAAACTGAAATGCTTTTATTTCTAGAATGATTAGACAGCTTGAGAAAAATTTATACAAGTTTTTTTTCTTGTGCAATTCATATTTAAAAAAACCCTAAGTTGCCTATGTTCAATACAAACCATCATATATTAAAGTAGTAAAATTTCACCTAGTACCAAACACTTAGAAGTTTACAAATATTTTGGCACATGAGCTAAGGAGTAGATGGTTCACAGGAAGGGATCAATATTTTTCTCCCCCCATACTCAAATTGTATTGGTGTTTATTGTTTAATGTAGAGTGATTTTAAAAATATGATTAAAAAATGAAAGCATTCTTTCACAGAGCATTTTACTTTAGTCTTAGATCTCAACTTTGAAGAAGAACCTTGACATAAAAATTGTATTAATAATTCATGGACTATATTAATGGCTGAGTTAAAACTTTAACAAGTTGGTGTTACAAAACTGTCAAAAACGTAACAGCCCTGCCTTCTTTAATTTCAACTGCCTCTGATGAAGCGTAGGGAAATGCCTTATTGGTGTGCAGTGTTACCAATTATCTGACAGAGCCAGAGTGTATTTCCAGCTAATCAGAAATAAGAGTGCAGAATTAAATCTCCTGTGTGAAACTCATCATTTACATATTTATGATTCGGAAATGATAATAAGGCTAATGAGAAACTCACATACTGCCTTTAAAAGTCAAGTCAGTCTTACAGTTAATTTTCAACAGATAAAGCTTCTGATACATGGTTGTCGAAAGATGATGTCTGTCGATAACAATTCATTTTAATTAAACATTACAAATTATTTGTATGGCCATATCCATACATTATAATATAAGGGGGTTTGTTTTTAAATTGTCACCTTTGGGCTAAGACTGAGATACAAGGTGAATGGAAAGGGTGTAACACAAGGAGCATATACTTGGGGGAAAATGGTAATAATATACACATGCGTACACACACCTAAACCCAGCACTGCTTTATCTGTGTCTGGGAGGATCAGAGAGGAGGTGACCAGTTGTAGTTTGTGAGGGTCCTTTAAAGCTGTTAAGAGTTTGAGGTTGTGAGTTGCATATACATTTCTGAATTGAGACAATATGTTGTGTGCTATGATTATGCTCATTAAATGGCACTATTTTCAGAGCCAAACCATTTGAACATGCTCACTGCTGCAGCATCATTAACTAAAGAGGTACCATGCTCCCACCCTCACATCCACTCTCACTAAGAAAATCCTTATACAAGTCATTAATCTGCTGATGTTAGCAGATGACCCCTTCTGTATACAATATGGGTTTTAGTTTTCTGTGGGTGTTCTCATTTGTGCAAGTATTTGGGGGTGTTCTAGTTTTCACAGATCTTATTTTGAAAGCATACTTTTTTCCCCTCCAAGGTGGCTTTAAAATAAATTTGAATTTAGTACCATAAAGTGTGTTTATTTCTATTTTGCTTTTCTTTTTAACTCATTTCCTAAGAATTTTTGCATTGAATAACATTGCTGTGTGAAAAAGAATAGCCTTAGTGTTTTGATCTCTGTTACAATACCATTTAACACCTTACTGTTTTAATATCATTATGATTATGATGACATAACAATAACAATAAAAAATAACAAAAGCAACAACAATAGCTTGTATGATCATGGGACCAGCAAAGGACTAATATAGCTCTAGAAAAGGTAAATATCATATCTACATTGCTGTATTTGTTTTCTATTGCTGCATAAGAAGTTACAACAAACAGTGTCTTAAAGAGACCACATTTTTTTTTCTTTTCTTTTTTTTTTATTGGTTTTGCCATACAGTGACATGAAACCACCATGGGTTTACATATGCTCCCCCTCCAGAACCCCCCTCCCTCCTCCCTCCTGATTCCCTCCCCCTGGGACATCTCAGTGCACCAGCCCCGAGCATCAATCCTGGGCTGGTGATTGATTTCTCATATGATAATTAACATGTTTCAATGCCATTCTCCCATATCATCCCACCCTTGCCCTCATCCACAGAGTCCACGAGTCTGTTCTATACGTCTGTGTTCCTTTTGCTGTCTCGCATGCAGGGTTCTCGCTGCCATCTTTCTTAATTCCATATATATGGGTTAGTATACTGTATTGTTGTTTTTCCTTCTGGCTTACTTCACTCTGGATAATAGGCTCCAGTTCTGTCCACCTGAGTAGAACTGATTCAAACCACATTTTTATTTCACAGTTTCTTTGGGTCAGAAGTCTGAGCACAGCCTAACCTGGGTCCTTGCTCAGGGACGAATACGCTGCTACCTAGGTGTCCATTGGACACCTCTGAGGCTTATTGTTTCTTCCAAGATAAAATGGTGCTGGCAGAATTCAGTTCCTTTAGTTGTAGGACTAGAGGCTGTAATCCCATAGAGGTTATCTATAATTCGTTTCTATGTGGCCCTGCTCCATATCATATCAACTTACTTATTTGAAATCAACCGAGGAGTCTATTGCTCCAGCCACTAAGACAGTGTCTTCTGTAATGCAGCATCATCATGGAAGTGACATTCCATCACCTTTACCATGTTCTATTGGTTAGAAGTAAGTCACAAGTCTTGCTCTCACTCAAGAGGACAAGTTTGTGGATCATGGTAGATGAATTTACACTGTGTCCACTTGTCCGTCATAGTCACTGAAAGGCAGCATAGAACACTAGTTAAGAATGCCGACCCTAGCTCACACATGCTAAAATATCAGCTCTATCATTTTCTGGTTTACTTGATATTTGGAAGGTACTGAACCATTTTGTGGCTCATTCTTTTCATGTTTCAAAGAAGGCTAATGATAAGATCTGTACCTAATATTTTTATGAGTACTAAGTGTATTAATTCATTTTAAACATTTAGAAGATTGCCTGGTACATAGTAAGGTCTTGATAAAAATTACTATTGCTGACTATTATGAATAAATAATCTCATTTTTATACTCTTTAGGAAAGAGGTAATACTTTATATCACTGTTTGTGTTTCCAGTAAAATGACGAAGCCACAGTTAACCACTACATTATTTCCCTTGTGTCTGCCAAGATATCAGGGCTTCTCCAGTAACTCAACAATAAATAATTTGTCTGCAATGCAGGAGCTGTAGGAGAGGTGGGTTCATTCTGGATCAGGAAGATCCCCTAGAGGAGAGCATGGCAATCCACCCCAGTGTTCTTGCCTGGAAAATCCTATGAACAGAGGAGCCTGGTGGGTTACAGTCCATAGGGTCACAAAGAGTCAGACATGACTGTGTGACTTAGCATGCATGCATGCACCAAGATATCTGAGACTTTAATCTTTGAGATTATTTATACTAAGCCCTTGTATCTTGGCTTTTGGAGAAAGTGACCCAATGAATAAAGTTTATACCCTGAAATCTCATTTGCTCTAAAAATAGCAATGCTAGATAAAATTAAAAACAAACAAAACAACAACAGCAGCAACTCTGAAAACCAAAATGATCTAAGTGGAGTGAAAAAAAGAAAATCACACCTAAGATAAAACACCAGGAAAATGTTAAACAGCTCTTAAGGAAGGAATGACTCTATAACTAGAATCAAGAATAGATATCTAGAGTATGGTTGATATGGACCAAAGACCACAAAACATTCTATGAAAAACAGAGGGCTGAAGCTAGTTCAGTTCAGCTCAGTCAAAACAAAGAAACAATCTTGAAGCTGATTGGAGAAAAACAAGAGATACATGTGGGTATTATTACATATGGGTATTATTAGCAACAGTATTTTCCAAAAGAAAATGATGTATTTGCTGTAAATAATCATAGTTAACTACACTTTGGATTTAGTCTTCACTCTAAGTAATCTGTATATCTTTTGACATGGCTAATATTAAAATATTGTTCCCATTTTGAAAATGAGGAAATTGAGGCCCTGAGAAATTAAGAAACGTTCCTAAACTTATAAGCAATTAAAAGGTAAAGCTATTTATCTTATGTTTTTATAACTAGATTAATTATATTAGAGTAAGGGTTAAATCAATATTTTCCAAGATCATATAATAGACAGAATTTAGAATCCTAAGTCACCCAAACAACTCTTGGAAATTACACTTAATTAAGATGAGTGAACCCAGAGATAAACATAGAGCTTGACAAAGGATGTCAGTAAATTTGTATAACTACAAATTTGGTTTACAGTCAAATTTTATAGAATGTAAAAATAATAACAATTTTATGAATTTAAAAAAAGTAAAATAAAAACTGAAATACTATGATGTGTTGATGGGGATGGTAGCTATAATAAGGAGTTGGCAAGTTGAGGAACATGGCAAGTTTTACTGCTATTTTGGGAGGAAGACAAAGATATTGAATAAAAGTTGACTTTATTAAATAAATATGTCAAAATTTTATATTAAAATTATATTATAAAATATGTGTATATATATCAAAATTTATATATACTATGTATTACATATAAGAAGATTATGGGTGTAGAAAATAGTACTAATTTAGTAGTGGCAAAAAGAAGGGTAAACATAAAATGCAGAATAAAATGGTAGAAAAAGTTAAACAGTAAAAGTAAATGTAGACAAATTATATACACCTACTATACTACTAGTGTAAGGCTACTATTATACTACTACTATAAGGCACAAAGACTTTTTAATAGGAAAAAACTTATATAGCTATGGCCTGCTTTAAAAAATAAGAATGAGTGTGAGTGAAAGTAGCTCAGTCATGTCCAACTCTTTGCAACCCCAAGGACTGTAGCCCACCAGGCTCTGCTGTCTATGGAATTCTCCTGGCAAGAGTACTGGAGTGGGTTGCCATTTCCTTCTCCAGGGGATAAAACCACACAGAAATGTTCCAAACAAAAAAAATGCCAAAGGATATATCAAACAAATCAATTTTAATGAGGCAGATGAACCTAGAGCCTGTTATACTGAGTGAAGTAAGTCAGAAAGAGAAAGACAAATACTGTGTATTAATGCATATATATGGAATCTAGAACGATGGGACCAATGATCCTATGAGCAGGGCAGCAAAAAGAGACAGAGACATAAAGGACTCAGTGGGAGAAGGAAAGGGTGGGATGATTTGAGAGAATAGCATTGAAGAATATACATTACTATATGTAAAACAGGTAACCAGTAAGAGTTTGACGTATATATGAAGCAGGGCACCCAAAGCCAGTGCTATGACAACCTGGAGGGATAGGGTGGGGAGGGATATGGGAAGGAGGTTCTGAATGGGGGGAACACACGTATACCTATGGCAAATTCATACTGATGTATGGGAAAAAAATCACAATATTATGAAGTAATTTTTTCTCCAATTAAAATAAATTAATCAATTTGAAAAAACACTGCTCAGAAGAATGCTATTTGCCAATAAAATAATAGGCAAAACTAAAATTAAAGCATAGTATTAACATAGATAAATCAGTTTATGCCATAATAATCAAAATAAAATTTATATAGAAGATATAACAATTATAAAATGTTATATACATAACATAATCAAGAAATCAATAATTGAAAAGCTTCACCAGACACTGATAAACCAAGCACATAAAGAAAGAAATCCTTAAAACTCAACATATTGTTATACAAAACTAATTATAATTTTAAAGAAATCATTATTCACAAAGAACATATTTAATTATAAGGCAATTAAAATAGAAATTAACTTTAAAAGATGGATTTAAAAAATAAGTTACGCTTCAAAATGTTAAAAACTTAGAAATAATTTAAAATTTCTTAGAAACTTCACTCTTGAATGCATTTATAAACCTAGATGCAGCATTTTATATTCTTTTATTTTCATCTTGTTAAACACTTGGCCCTTTTGTTTCAACCTGACAAGATCATCTCAGGTCTTAACTCCAGCCCATGTGATTTGTATTCCTCCATGATTGGTGTCTATATTCTACGTTAACATGTCTTCTATACACTCCTTTGAGTCATTTACAAGAATGATGAATCTGTTAACATGAAGGACAGACTTAAAATCCTAATGTATCTAATTAGTGTGGAATAATGCATTAACCCTTTCAGATTCTCAAGATCTATACTTTGATTATCTCTTTTTTATTCTCTGATACTGCTTAACACAGGAGAAATATAGCTTCCCTTTTAGGACTGTGCTCAATTACAGACCTAAACTGCTTTTTTTTTTTTTTTTTTTACTTATCTATAACATAGCCAAGAAAACACTGATACACTAAAAAAGGAAAAAGATTTTGCTAAAGGCATAAGGGAGCAAAGAAGAAACACATATCTTCTGACATGTAGATATATATTAATAGCTTGTTTTTTGAGGTATACAGATTTTTCTGTTAAGATATAGCAAAGATTAGAGAAAACTTTCCGGAGTACTGACTTTCCAGTTTCTTATTTCCCTACTTATAGGATAAACACTGATCATAAATTTCACCTCTAAGGAGTGTCCTCAGACATCTAGATCGGTTAGTAAAGGCCAAGAGAAAGGGTGATTTTATTCCCCATACAATTTTTTGATTTATCTCTCCAATTTTGGATACCTCAACAAGTTAGCTATATCTTAAGAGATCAAAATAAGCATAAGGTTCATACCAAAGGAATTCCACTCATATGGTCATGGAGGAAATTATTCTGGAAATACAGTGCATTATTAGATGTTAAGGAGCTTGGGTGCCAATCTTCACTGGAGTCCAGCACTGTAGAGTGAGCTAGAGGAAGAGCAAGATTTTCCCCTCTCTGGGCCTTCTCTCATCTCCAAATGATGAGGTTGGGCTAATTTAGGTACAAGGCTTCTTCTTGTTCTAATCTTTTGCTGGGTTATGATCTTCCCCACTGAACCCCATCTGTTTAAAGCTTGGCTCCCCATAAAACTCAGAAAAACTTCCTCTCTCTCTATCTCAGCTATCTAGAAGATTTTTTTCTTTTTCTTCCTTCTTTTTAAAATTATCTCTTGGCAGAAATCTCTCCGTCTTTTCTGATTTAAGCTTATGCTCCTCTTCCTTTAGTGGCTTTTCGTGAGTGTCCCAATTGTGTATGTATTCTGGTTTCTCTGCAGCTATGCTTAGTCAGCTGGCTTTTTTACTCTCTTGACAGAGAATTAATTGCTCTCTGCCCTCTCAGTCTCTGTGAGGCAAATCAAGTCTCTGTGAGGCAAATTTCCTTTTACTGCTTGTATCTTCATGTAGGATGGGATCTGCTATTTCCCTAAGCCTATTGAAGGTAGGTTTTTAGTCAAATGCAATTATTCCCCAGTGAAATTGACAACATGGCCTCAATCTTCTTTAGGCATATCCTTAACCTACCGTGCTCTGCTGACCCTGCAAAGCTGTTTATAATCCCTTCTCTTAAATATACATTTCCAGAATTAAGTCATTAACTTTCCACTCAAATTGCTGTATCAACAACTTTTGTTCACAGACATTAAAGGACACCAACTATCTGACATAAGTGATCAGGTCCTTGTTGCAGTAAGGTGATATCCTAGACATTCATGGAATTATACTGCCTCGTCATCTCCCTCTTTTGTATGCTATGAATTGGTGGGAAACATAACTAAATTTAAGAAAGCCAACTATCATTTGGAAGACTTGTATAACAGGCTATAAGTTAACATATTCATCAGGAGCAGTTATTTTTTATTTGCTAGTGAAATACACACCTTATCTTAGAGGGGTAGTGACATTTTAACTTGGCAATTAAGAACTAAGTAGTAATTACATAGTAGACTATGTCCATGGAGTCACAAAGTGTCAGACACGACTGAGTGACTCAACTGAACTGAACTGAACATAGCAGAGGGAGAAAAGGAAGATAGAATATAGTATAAAAGAAAGAATAAATCTGTTGTGCTTAGAACATTTAGAGAAGTATTACATGATAAAATTAAAATGATAGGCTGGTAAATACTATCAAAAATATAATCTAGAGTTATAGTGAAAGGCAAGATTTTCCTTTGAGGAGAGTAATATAATCAGGTTTGTATTCTAGTATGATCATCAAGAGGATAAAATGGAGGAAAAGAGATTAGAGGTAAGATAAAGATAGGAAACATTAACCAAAGTAGTGACATAGGAGAGGAGGAAAAGATACTTCAGGATTTGGTTATCACTGGAGATGGAGATGGCAAAGAGATACCTGGAGGAATTGAGAGTGTGAGGCCACTTCCTACTCTTTAGTAAGGTGTCGATGGTGATGTTATTACCAAAATCAGAAAACTAAAAACAGGTTCAAGTTTATGGGAACCTGGGAAGGCATGATTTCAACTTTAGCAGTTTTGAGTTTAAAGCTGCAAATAAAAATGTGAATCTTAAGAGGAAGCTGAGATGAAGAGGTATGGAGTTTGAAAGGTGGCTGAAAAACAGTCAGTCTGTGTTAATCACTGTGTCAATAAAATGAAAGACAGTCTTTATGGATACAGAGTTTAGAAGTCACTATTATTAGCAAAGTTACATACAGTCGCATCTTATATCCTAAATCTGTAAATGAACTGTATGTTCATTTGACTTGTAGAGTATAAACTTTTTCTTGAAGATCTGTATTTATTAAAGAGTCCTCAGCATGCTCCAATAACACATTTGCATGGTTATGTTTAACTATATCACTTAAAATGAATCCATGAGATGCTTTAATAATATAGTAAGTAAAGACAAATTACATGTTGAAACTATTAAACACTATATAAGATCAAAGTACTCTTAATTGCTTATTATAGTTCAACCAAGAAATTCTGTCTTTATTTTGATTAAATTTGACAGAAACTTAAAAGAAAAATGTTTCTCTCAATATCTGAATATTTATTTATTTATTTTTAGAGTGACAGGGAGTTTCTGTTTCTGTAGGGTACTTTGGCGCTTCAAATCTCTGAACTCAGTCTTGATGATTTCTTTGAACCCATGCCTGTTCTGTTTTCCACATTTCTTTATTCTATTAAATCCCAATTTTTTGCCTTTTATAAGGAGCTTCAGCATAAGACTTCGTGTAAGGTAACTATTCACTAATTTTTTGACATAACAGAAATAACATATTGTTAGACATGTAGCATATCAATATTACTAACATAATTTATTTCACTCTCCTAAAAATTCTTTGTCCATTCCTTTCCTCAGAAGCTTTACACCACTCATTCCTTCATATAAAATCCTGGCTCACCACACACTTTTGGTTCATCATCTATTATCCCAAGCTTGATAAATCTCACTCACACAAAATCATATTCATATATTTATAATATAAAATTTATACTAGAGTTTATAATATATTAATGTAAATATTTTAATTAATATTGATATTTATATTCATATTTTATATATTAGAAAAATATATTTTTAACTACTTGTGGGGTCTCATCTCAGTGTTTCAGAATATACTCAGAGAGTCTCATTAAAATATATTTCAGAAAGACAATTTTTCTCCTTGGGAAAAATTCTGGGGGTGACTTCTTAAAAATAACACTTCTCCTAGTTCCAATACTACAAATTATCAGTCTCATTTGTGGCAAATTATAGTGAATAAAATTTTTTTCAATGTATGAAACTCTAGTAGGTGGTTTTCTTCCCCTTAAGTATGTTCCAAAAACTAAAAAATAAAACGTGTGTCATTTAAATAGTTCATTTTGTGGAAATGAGATGTATTACAAGAAACATTCTCTCAGCAATTGATAACAGAAATATAAAAGTGATTTTTTCCATTCAAGAACAAATTCTATGTTCCTTAAAATTGTGATAAAGAGAAATATTTTGGAGTTGTGACAGAGATGTTTATTTATGGAATAACACAGAAACAAAAATTGTCTCTCAGAGAGCGTAGAGTCCAGGAATAGAGCATATGTGAGAAATGGTAAAGAAGAACCCACTGAAGAGGGAACAATCCTGCTTAAAACCAGTGGTGCTATCACGCACTGAAAGTATTGTGACTCTGTGTAGTCCCATCCGCTTGAAGTACTTTGTGGGAGAAGGAATCAGGATTGTACCCTGGCATGAGTAATATTTCCTCTAGGAGAAAGGGAGACATCATGGATGAATAATGAGGGGTCTGCAGTATAATAATATTCGGCATCTTAGAGAATCTTGTCAATTTATCAGAGAAAAATACTAAAGAAGACAAAATTAACAAAGACTAAAACCTCTAGGGGGAAATATCATCCCCCAAATTTATGGGAGCAATTCCTCTAAAAATAATTCAGAGCCAATTCTCAAAGAAATGATTGCAGTCTGGAATAACCCTGGAGCTTTAAAGGTGAAAGCTCAGATAAAAATGGAGTGTCCATTTTCTCACAAGGAATTATCCATGGTACCGACAGCCCCATGCCAAAATCTCTTAGGATTACAGGAGATCTAAACTTTTCCAGGAAAACTGTCTACTCTAATGTTCATTCTTTTTGGACTTAATCAACTCTAAAACCATCTAGTGTACTTAAAACTTAATTCAATAATACATTCATGTGTTGACCTCCTATTTTATCCCAGGCAGGTGACTTATTTTTTACTTATTTTTAATTGCCATAAATATATAAAATTAAGACTATCAATAACTAAATTAAGATTTAGCTTATAAAACTTGCCAAATGTTATACAAATAGTAACTGTAATGAGTATTTAGATTTGAATCTTGGTCTATCTGAAGTTAAATCATATGGTCATAACTTGCTTTGCCTTAATAGAATAGAGGGCTGGGCTACAAAAGGAAGGAAAAATGTATTAAACTAGTCACAAATTTTAAGGTCAATTAAGACTTTCTTGTATGTAATATCTACATTTTCCATTTTCTGTCATATAATGACTGAAGAATTCCTTCACTCTTCAGAGACTGAGACCACAGATAAGTATCATAGAGTGAGATACTCTGGGAAGGGATTTATGCATATGTTTAGGGTCACACAGAGCTCTTTATTCATTGTTTAAGTCTAGAAGAGACAGTCCACTGAAGAATGCAGAAAGTGAGATACTTTGGGAAATGAGAGGCAAGTTTAAATGTACATGAGAATTTAATCCCTATGGATTTGATGACATCAGCAGTACCAGATGCTTCTGAATGGGGAAAATAATGGTTTGCTTAGTTGTTTAAAATGTGCTTGTTCTCATAAGAGGACAGTTTTAATGGGACTTCAATTATTCCCATACTTAAAAATGGGTAAAGTAACGATTAGTTGTCAAGGTCTCTTAAGTATAGAGGATTTACCTAGAAATATTCATATATAATTCCAATGAGTTGCTGTCGCTAAGTGAAAGTTGCTCAGTCGTGTCCAAATCTTTGCAACCCCATGGACTATACAGTCCATGGAACTCTCCAGGCCAGAATACTGGAGTAGGTAGCCTTTCCTTCACCAGGGGATCTTCTTAACTCAGGAATTGAACCGGGGTCTCCTGCATTTCGGGAGGATTCTTTACCAACTGAGCTATCAGGGAAGCCCAATTCCAATGAGAACCTTTGTATTTAATGATTACAATACTAATCATGATCAAAATCAATATAACCTGTAGCATTTTGCTAAATTAAATATCAAATTATGAAGAGCAAATCTTAAGTTATATGTATTATATTAGTATTGCATAAGATATATGAATGGTAACAACCTATGTATATCACAAATACTCTAGCTCCAAAATCACTGCAAATAGTAATTGCAGCCATGAAATTAAAAGAAACTTACTCCTTGGAAGGAAAATTATGACCAACATAGACAGCATATTGAAAAGCAGAGACATTACTTTGCCAACAAAGGTCTGTCTCATCAAGGCTATGGATTTTCCAGTAGTCATGTATGGATGTGAGAGTTGAACAGTGAAGAAAGTTGAGCACCAAAGAACTGACACTTTTGACTGTGGTGTTGGAGAAGACTCTTGAGAGTCCCTTGGACTGCAAGGAGATCCAACCAGTCCATCCTAAAGGAGATCAGTCCTGGGTGTTCACTGGAAGGACTGATGTTGAAGCTGACACTCCAATACTTTGGCCAACTCATGCGAAGAGTTGACTCATTGGAAAAGACCCTAATAGTGAGAAGGATTGGGGGCAGGAGGAGAAGGGGACAACAGAGGATGAGATGGCTGGATAGCATCACCGACTCAATGGACATGAGTTTGGGTAAACTCCGGGAGTTGGTGATGGACAGGGAGGCCTGGCATGCCGCGATTCATGGGGTCGCAAAGAGTCGGACATGACTGAATGACTGAACTGAACTGAATACTCTAGTATATATATAGAATAGGAGAATTTGTAAAATTTTTGAAAAATGTGGTTTTCACGCAATTGAGAAATACTGGGTTTCCCTGATGGCTCAGATGGTAAAGAATCCACCTGCGATGTGCAAGACATGGGTTCAATCCCTGGGTTGGGAAGATCCTCTGAAAGCGGGCATGACAACCCGCTCCAGTATTCTTGCCTGGAGAATGCCCATGGACAGAGGAGCCTGGCAGTGTACAGTCCGTGGAGTCACAAAAAGTCAGACACAACTGAGCAACTAAGCACATCACAACAGGTCAATAAGTTCAAAACACATGTTTTTACTTTATAGTTTGCTGCTTCCCTGATGGCTCAGCAGATAAGAAATCTGCCTGAAATGCAGGAGACGCAGGTTTGATCCCTGGGTTGGGAAGATCCCTTGGAGGAGGAAATGGCAACCCACTCCAGTATTTCACTGGAAAAATCCCATGGACAGAGAGGCCTTGTGGGCTACAGTCCAAAGGGTTGAGAAGAGTCGGACACAACTGACCATTCAGGAAATCACTCCATATCTAAAAAATCTTTACAAAAAATACATTTTCTTATCCTCAACCCTTTATATAGGTGGCCTATTCTTCCTAGTCTGGAAAGTGAAATCATTTTACACTCTAATGTATATTTGTGAGGTTTGAATACTTGTTGAAAATAATGAATGTCTAAAATTCATAAGATGACAAAAAGTTTGGTCTACATTAGAAGCTTTATAATAATTTGATGCTGTATTTCACCACCTGGTACTATGCTGATGAGCACTCTTTATGTATATTTAACATAATGGTGCAAAGTTAACTATGTTAGAGTCATAATGATTCTTTTATCTTACTGCTATTCTTTTTTTAATTTAATCTGGGTGCTATGGCAAAGTGGGAAAGATATTTTTGATCTTCTAGAAATAAGTATCATGTTCCATGGTGCATGCATGCTAAGTTGCTTCAGTCGTCTCCAACTCTTTCCAACTCTATGGACTGTAGCCCACCAGACTCTTCTGCCCATGGGATTTTCCAGCCAAGAATACTGCAATGGGTTGCCATGCCCTCCTCCAGGGGATCTTTCCGATCTGGGAATTGAACCCATTCCACTTACGTCTCCAGCATTGGCAGACAGGTTCTTTATTGCTAGTGCCACCTGGGAAGCCAGTTTCATAGTACCATGAGGTGAATTAATTCAAAATAATACTTTTCTTTCTTTCTTTTTCTTTTTTGACCAGTTGGGAAATCTTTTATTTTCAGCTTCATGAATTTTTAGGATTGTTTTTATTTTTTTTTATTTTTTTTTATTTTTTTTCTGTTCCTTTATTATTATTATTATTTTTTTATTAGTTTTGCCAAACAATGACATGATATCACCATGGGTTTACATATGCTCCCCCTCCAGAATCCCCCTCCCTCCTCCCTCCCCCCAGGAAATCTCGATGCACCAGCCCCGAGCATCAATCCTGGGCTGGCGATTGATTAGACATATGATAATTAACATGTTTCAATGCCATTCTCCCATATCATCCCACCCTTGCTCTCATCCACGGAGTCCACGAGTCTGTTCTATACATCTGCGTTCCTTTTGCTGTCTCGCATGCTGGGTTCTCGTTACCGTCTTTCTAAATTCCATATATATGCATTAATATACTGTATTGTTGTTTTTGCTTCTGACTTACTTCACTCTGGATAATGGGCTCCAGTTTCGTCCATCTGAGTAGAACTGATTCAAATGAATTTTTTTTTTAATGCTGAGTAATATTCCATTGTGTATATGTACCACAGCTTTCTTATCCATTTGTCAGTTGATGGGCATCTAGGACATGGAAGCAACCTAGATGCCCATCAAAATAATACTTTTCTCTGTAAGTTTTAATGTTATGCTAATAAACAACCAATGTCTTGAGTGAGCCATTAAAGTTATTATCTGTTTTATTCTTTCACCATGTATAGGTTAGATGAAGAAAGAGGTCCAGAGACCTGCAAAGGTACCATTGAATCTTTCCCTGGATACAAGTCTGTGAAGAGGATAAAACCCAACATTGTTGGGTAAGAGTAACTTATGGGAAACAAATACTTAATAGGATTGATGTAGGAAAACAATTTCCAAGGCAAACACAGAGCTGGCAATTATTCATGTTCCTCCCAAGTCCGAGTGGAGAAACCTCACTGACTTAACAGAATTGAGTGGAGACTGCAGCAGGCCACATGAAGTGGAGGCGAATGAGCCTAAGAGGAAAGCTAAATTTGATCTCCCCATAACAAAACATTTCAAAATTTGTAAAACATAACTAAAGAAGTATTTAGAGGAAAATCTATAGAGTTTAAAGCTTAAGAATCATCTTAAGATGATTGATACAAACCTTTACTTTAGGAAATTATTAAACAAAGGTATTTTAAAATGAGTCAAAGAAATAGAAAACACAATTCAATAGGAAAAAAATCCATTACATCAAAAGTTGATTCTTAGAAAAGATTCATAAAACTGTAAATCTCTAGTCAAACCAATCTGGAGGGAATTTTTAAAAAAAGTCCACCAATTTAAAAAATCATAAATGGAAGAAGAGACATAGCTATAGATTCTACAGACATTTAAAAACTAAGTAAGGGAGGGAGGAATTAAAAAGGGGCATAAAGAAACTTTTGGGGATGATGCATATGCTCTTCTGGTCACACATGTATTCATGTGTTACAAAACTTATCAAAATGTAAATATAGATATATACAGCTTATGGTATGTCAATTACTTCTCAATACAGATGTTAACATTTCAGTTATTCCTGTTCGTGAAAATATTACTGGACATATGTTGTGATATGTGTGTATGTACATATACATGTTTTTGTGACTGCTGTATGTGTCAATAAAGATACATTGCAGTTTTACTAAGAATTATTTATAACATTTACTTCTGAATGATCTTTTCCTATCATTACTAAGAATACATGCTATCTCCATAATTATCTTTATTTTATATTACAAGGTAATGACATAGTTTGGATTTCTAGTTCTCTGACCTGAAAATCATCAACATAATTAATATTGCAGTACATATATATGATTAAAACATTATGTTTTTCTTCAGTAAACAGAAATTTCATAACTGCATATGGCTCTTCCAGGAAATAATTAACATTTATTATGCACTGATACAAACATTGTTAATTTAATCAGTGAAACACCCTCCTTTGAGGTAGTTATTTTTATTATTAGATTTTATAATTAAGGATTCTGAGACAGAAAAGTAAAGTAATTGCATGAGTAATTACTTGTAACTGATTAAAGTTAGCAACTAAGTCTGGTTGACTCAGGGCCTGCACCTTTACAAGCACTCACTGCCATTACTGCCATGGTGGATGACTGCAGTCGGGTATTTTAGCTGGGGCTGCAGAATTTGGAAAGAAATGAAAATCATGGAACATTAATGGAAACTGATTACATTCAAGAAACATTTACAGAACACCTGCTATATGCCATATATTGTGCTTGACCAGAGAACCTGGAAATATGTTTTCATCTGGTTAGGCACAGAATGAGTAATAAGATGTTCAGTACATATAAACATAAAATCCTTATTATTTCATTTGTAGACAGAAATATCAACAGAAGTTGATGTTTGGACTGATGGTATGAGGAAACTCATTGTAAATTTTCCTGGTTGCTGGACATTTTTGTTGCCCATTTTCACTTCATGTATTTTATTTAAATAGTTGATACAAATGTATCTGTATTAAGAATTGCTTCATTTCTTTTGTTTATTGTTATTCTCACTTTTTGATTCCTGCTTGTTCTTGTCATTCATACAGAGAGCTCACCAAAATCAGAGGCTAAAAGCATTCTTGAAAGTGTGACTCAAAAGAAGCATATTTCAAAGTCACTGTACATGCACTAAGGTCTCCTAGGATGCACACTAAAATGCAGATTCCTGGCTAACCTCAAACTGAGTGAATCAGAATTTCTGTTTGCGATGGCCAAGGAACCTACATTTTATCAACCTCTCCAGATAATACTACAATCAGAGAGATCCAAATCATAGAAGCTGGCTTAAGGAAACAAAACTACTGACTCAAAATATACTGCTATCAACAATTTCTGTATTTCTAAAAGCTGCCTTATGATGCTAGCTTTTTAGACTTTATTTCTCGAAATGTCTTCCTTTTGCTTCTTCTTCTAATATTTATGTCATTAAATGAAACCCACCGACTCTGTAGAGTGCTAACCCAGTCTAATGGCTTCTGCCACGTCACAGAAGTCAGAAGTGTCGCACCTCAGTTACGGGTTAATCCTCTGAAATCAGGTGCTCGACTATCCCATCATCACTGGCTCCCCTCTAAAAGGGCTTATTTTTGTGAAATTTTACAACCATGACAGAGCCATGAGATCTCAGAGTTGCTTTGAACTAGAAACTTTTCTTACAGCTCTAATTAAAAGGAAGTTTCAAACCTACGAATTAACAGTTTTAATATGCTGTTCCTGGTGATTAACTGCTTCATTTTATCTGGCATTCACTGTTAACACTGCAACTGTTAATTTTAACGGCTTGATTTTTAAATTCCAAGATGAGTAAAACTAGTTCAAAATGATTCTTATAATTTTTACCATCGACCTAACAGTCTCTGTTTAGAAAACCTCCTTTAATAACATTTTCTCCTTTTAAGAATTTTATCTTCTTTAGCTAGAATTGAATAGACACTTAGAAGAAATCTGTTTTTTGTTTTTTTTCTTTTCTTGGACTCTACTTTAAAATTAACCTTGCATGTTACTATGCCTCTAATGGTTGGGTAAGGAGAAAATGTTTTAATGAAAATATTCTTTTTAAATCAAGCATTTACATGTGTACTTTTTACACAATACATTGTAATTTTTAGAAATAAACTTTAAAAAATTGAATTGTAACTTCTAACTTACAGAATTTTGCTTGTTCATTTGTATCTCGAGAGGACACTTAGTTCCTGACTATCAAGGATATCAAATCCACAGATAATCCAAAAAATTCCTTGTCATCTCTAATTATAAAGATTTCCTTCTTCAAAGCTGTTAATCAGTACTCAGAGAGACTGATTTAAAATGCATGTCAGATAATGACATCTTACATATTTATACCAAATGTCACTCTTCTAGTATCCATTCGTTCACATTTTAATGTCTCCACCATTTTTAACCTATTTCCACCCACATCCTACACAAAAACTAATCTCATTAATTTCTAGTTTATTCTGTTTATTCTCTGTTTGTTTCTCTTTACTCTTTCTGTTCATTTCTTTACACAGAAATGAGCAAATATATATTTACATATATTATACATTCATGTATATGCAATATACATGTATGTACACTTATATGATTATACATGTGCATGTGTGCTAAGTCACTTCAGTGTGTCCAGTTCTTCGCAATCCTATAGACTATAGCTTACCAGGCTTCTCTGTCCATGGGATTCTCCAGGCAAGAACACTGGAGTGGGTTGCCACGCCCCCTCCAGGGTATCTTTCCTACCCAGGGATTGAACCCACATTTCCTGCAGCTCTTGCATTCCAGGCAGATTCTTTACCATTGAGCAACCAGGGAATCCCACTTATTATACATATATGTTTTATATATGTATGCTTTTGAACTGTGGTATTGGAGAAGACTCTTGGGAATCCCTTGTCTGCAAGGAGATCCAAACAGTCCATCCTAAAGGCAATCAGTCCTGAATATTTATTGGAAGGACTGATGCCAAAGATGAAACTCCAATACTTTAGCCACTTGATGAAAGGAACTGACTCATTGGAAAAGACCCTGATGTTGGGAAAGACTGAAGGCAGGAGGAGAAGGGGACTACAGAGGATAAGATGGTTGAATGGCATCACCAAATGGATGGACATGAGTTTGAACAAGCTCCAGGAGTCACTGAATTGGACACGACTGAGTGACTGAACTGAACTGAATGTTTTATATACTATGTATGCATATAACTTCTAAATATTTTCTTACAAAAATATAATGCCATAGATATTCTTTAACCCTTTGCCCCTTGAAATAAGTATTTTGAAAATACATTCATATTAAACTTATGATTATTGGCGGGTAAGGGGGAGAAGGATAAAATGGAAGATTGGGATTGACACACACATTCCTACTGAGAGCAAGGAACTCTACTCAATGCTCTATAATGACATATGGGAGAAGAATCTTACAAAGAGTAGGTTTAAGTCCATGTATAACACATTCACTTTGTTATATACCTAAAACTAACACAACAGTGTAAATAAACTATACTCTAATAAATTTAAAAAATAAAATAAAATGTATGTTGATATTAAAAAAAGACTTCTCCATAACAGTTCACTGACCTAAATTTTATACTTTTATATACTTTCATTATACTTTGTTATGTGTACTATAGTTCATTCAATCACTTTTCTATGTATGGCCATTCATTTTATTTTCAATCTTATCCAATTACAAGCTATGCTATAATGAATAACCTTATGTATATATATGTATGTTTCCACATTGCTGGCAGTATATTTTCATGGTAAATTTTAAAAGTGGAAATGTAAGATCAAAAAGGAAATGTATGAGAGTTCTTGTCTTTCTACAACTACTCTAACAGAAAATTACTAATTTGTAGTGATTTTATCAGGAATTTACATTTTAATTTTTGCCAATGCAATGTCTTAGAAATAGCTCATTATAACTTTCACATATAATATATATATATATATTCAAATATGACTGATGTTAAACATCATTTCATATGTTTAAGTCATGTTTTAATGTTTAGGAGGCTAGCATACCATCACAACTTTTTGTCCTTAGTATTTACATGGCTTGAATATTAGTTTTTCAGTGTCAATTTTAGCATCAAATTCTCTAGTTTGATTGAAAAATCAAACTTGTTAGTAGTTTTAGTTGTATTGAATTCAACTCATAATTAACATAAGGATGCCTTTGCATTTGTTATCTCCATGTCTTTCAATCAATTTTTCATAAAATTTCTGTGCTATTATTAAGTTTACATTGAATTATTTAGTAGTCTGTGATGCTCTTATGGACTTCCCTTGTAGCTTAGTTGGTAAACAATCTGCCTCCTGTGCAGGAGACCAGGGTTTGATCCCTGGGTCAGGAAGATTGTGATTTCCCTCTGAAGAGGAGGACAGTTTTGTGGGACTGAGCCCCTAAACTTTGGGGGTCTACACTGATTCCATGTCATTAGTGTCAGAATGAATTATATTTCAGGACACTCGGTGTCCACAAAGAAATGAAGAATTGCTTGGTGCTATAATCCCACACATTTGGTGTTAGAAGCATTGTGAGAGTAGACAAAAATAGATTTTCTTTTACTCATATACATGGAAAGTCTAGAAAGCTTTATAATGCTTCATTTTAAATATGAATACAAAACAGAGACCAAAATTCACTTTGAAAAGCCTCACATAAAAATGACAATAACAAAAAAACTATATATTGGTCTCTGCCTCCTGGCAAAGAGCTCCTGAAACCCTTATAAATTCCTATGTGATAAGAATAGCAGGAGCATCTTTGGATGGGCTCCTGCATAGGGGCAGCTCACCAGGAAGATCAAGCCCTAATTAGAAACTTGGAATTTTCCGTCCACTCCCCCAACCTCCAGAGAGGGGAGAGGAACCAGAACTGGAATTATAATAATAATTAATCATTCCTAGTTGAGGAAGCCTCCATAAAATGTGATAAGCATGAGGTTTGGAGAGCGTCCAGGTTGGAGGATGTATTCACACCAACAAGATGATACACCCCAACTACATGGGGACAGAAGCCCCTGAACTCAGGATTCTCCCAGATTTTACCCTCTGCATGTTTTTCTCCAAGTGTCCATCTGTATCTTCTGTCATATCCTTTAATAAACTGGCAAACATAACTGTTTTGCTGAGTTCTGTGCGCCTCTACCAAATTAATTGAAACCAAAGAAGGGGTTGTTGGAACCTGGTTGGAAGTGCTGATCTATAGCTTTTTGGTTAGAAATACAGACAGTAACCTGGACTTTTGATTGGCATTTGAAGGGGTTAGTGTGGGCGAAGGTTGTGTCATGGACACACTTGTGGGACTGAGCCCTTGACGTGGGAAATCTGGTGCTATCTCCAGGTCAGTCATGTCAGAATTGAGTTAAATTCTCAAACACCCTATTGGGGTCATAGAATTGCTTGTTTCAGGGAAAAACTTTCACGTTTGGAGATCAGAAGTGTCAGAAATGAAGTGTTCTGTGTGAGTAGTAAAAACAGATACACAGAGAAGAAACACACAGTGGGGAAGAACTAGGTTTTTCCCTACATAGGAAGGAAAATGATTGGGCTGTTTTTCTATTACATTTTGTTTGTAGTCTATCCAGAAGCCAAAAATATCATGACACTTTCATAAAAGATATAGCTTTAATTTCCAGAAGATCTCAATATAGTCACTGTTTTGGTTTGCAACCCATGGACTGTAGCCCACCAGGCTCCTTTGTCCATGGGATTTTTCAGATAAGAATACTGGAGTGGATTGCCATTTCCTACTCCAGGGGGTCTTTCCAACCTGGGGATTGAACCCGCATCTCTTATATCTCCTGCATTGGCAGGCTGATGGATTCTTTACCACTGCACTGACTGGGAAGCCCTAATATGAATCACAAACACATTTTAATAGCATCAGATTTTCACTCTCAAGGAAATGGATGACAACATAGACAATAAGACCTGAAAGAGTAATTAAATGAACCAGTATACCAATATGAAAAGGGAGCTGTTAGATTTACAAACATACATATTTGTATTAATTTTGTTTGCATATATGCAGAGGTCTCAACCCCTTTCTTTCCTCTTCCTTACCTTTGCAAATATCTGATTAAATAAGGAAGTTTTCCTCTCAAACCTCTAGGGATTATTGATACATTTCTGTAGTGAAAATTGTTTTGTGATGGTTAAAAAAGCTATAGTCAGTTCTTGATGTCTGGTAATCTATGTCTGAGTGAAAGCAATTTAAAATTAAGAGTTTAGCAAATCACTTTTGGGAATTCACTAGAGAACATTACTTCACATGAATGATAAAATATGAAATAAATAATTCTAAAGCATAAGTATTGCATTGGCAAAGTAACATTGAATCAGGTTCATAAATCTACCAGCAAATCAGGGATCCATCATTTTAGGTATGTACTCTTCAAATTATGAGCTATTAATATGCAAGCAAATAGTGCAAATGGGACTAACTGGCAAGGGCTTTGGAAGTGTAAAATCTGTTAGAAAGAATTTTCTTTTGTATGATATAGGTGAACACTTTTTAATGTGACAAATTTGCCTGGCATGGAAATATGGCTTTTTCTGTGGACATGAATATAAAATTGGAGGTGCTCTGAAGTTCACCAATGAGCATTTGTAACTATATTGCTGAAACTTTCCAAATATTTCCCATGTCAATTTTTATATTTTTTTCCTTTATTGTCTAAATTCATCACTCTGACAAGAGTCAAATAACTTTCTTTATCACTGTCTTTCCAATCTCAAGCAATATATGCATCTGGAAGTCAGTCATTCTCACCAATATAATCCCTAAAGAAATTTTTCCACAATGAGGTTGACAGTCCCAATACAGATTTTGTTAACTACTGTGTAGTCTCAGTGACTCTTCACTATGCATACCAAAAATGTTCGTTTATAAGCAATCTTTAACATTTACAAACAAAATTAGGTTAAATAAGCTACATAAATTTTGGGAAAGCAATGGATTCTTTTCTGAGAGCTTGACTTGAAAGTGACAGTAATTCAACCATGTGCAATTTCAATCAGTAATTTAAGTAGTGATTTAACTATTTGCTTCTATATGGCTATATTTCATATACATATATAGCTACACAAATTTTCTTTTAAACGGATTCTCAGAAATGACCAAAGTCTTCTATTTAAACAATTCAATATATCCATGATAGTTTAGGAAATGATAGTCATTTGAATATTATTTCTTTAAAGAGATTTTAAACTCAATGACCCTTAAGGAGCTTATTAAACTGTGGTAATAATTCAATGAGAAAATATAGGTAAAATTCAATGAAAAAATATGGATAAAACTAGCTGAAACTGTATAGGCACTGTATAGGCACTAAAATATAAGTATGGCTTATTCTATGAAGAAACTATGACTAGATTTTGTTTTGAGTGTTTTTTTTTTTTTTTTTTTTTTTCCTTTCTGTGATTGTCCAGCATTCTTGTGAAGCAAGTACTCTGAACTGGAAGTCAAGAAAAAGGTTCAGGGAAGCTACAACTATCTAAGCCAGATTCAAGGTAATATCTATAACTAACTTTGAGTGAACTAGTCACTCAGTCGTATCTTTTCTCAAGACAAGAAAGAATATTGGAGTGGGTTGCCATTCCCTTCTCTAGCAACCAGGGATAGACCCCAGGTATCCTGCATTGCAGGCAGATTCTCTACTGTCTGAGCCACCAGACAGGGGAAGCTTTTGAACTTTGAAGCCTTGTAAAACTGATTCATAGTAAAAGAGAACACATTAACTAGAATTGTTTTGATTAATTGACTAGCTTAATTCATCTATTCCTTTCCATTATTATACTTTATCGTAATTGTAAATACAAATCATTCAAAATTCAATAAGTATTTATATGTTTACCACATAGGTACTATTCTTTGCACTGGTGATACTTTACTGAAACAGATAAAAGATCTTAGCCCTTGTGATGTTTTATATTTTTACAAAGTAGGCAAACAATAGAATATAGTGAATATGGTAAGTAAGATTGGGAGTGCCAAAGGATTGGTCATAAACTGACCACTTCTAAACAGAGAGGTGTAGATAGACTACTATTACATTACTAAATTCACTTATTAGTTCTAATGGAAATTTTTTTTTTATTTGTTAGGATTTTCTCCATAAAGAGTGTCCTCAGTCATGTTTGCCTCTTTGCGACTTCATGGACTGTAGCCCTTCAAGCTCCTCTGTCTATGGAATATTTCAGCCAAGAATATTGGAGTGATTGTCATTTCCTCCTCCAAGAGATCTTTTTGACCCAAGGATCCAACCCATGTCTCCTGTGTTCTCTGCTTTGGCAGGCAGATTCTTTACCACTGAGCCATCTGGGAAGTCTTTTCTATATAAATAATACTATGATATGTGAATGAAGATTCCTGGGTGGGGAAGATCCACTGGAGAAGAGATAGGTTACCCACTCCAGTATTCTTAGGCTTCCCTTGTGGCTCAGCTGGTCAAGAATCCACCTGCAATACAGGAGACTTGCATTCAATCCCTGAGTTGGGAAGATCCCCTGGAGAAGGGAAAGGCTACCCACTCCAGTCTTCTGGTCTGGAGAATTCTGGACTGTATAGTCCACGGGGTTGCAAATAGTTGGACATGACAGTGACTTTCACTTTCACTTTATGAAAATAAGTAATTTTAATTACCGAGTTACCATAGTATTTTGTTACTCAAGACATAAAGAAGATTAACTAATATGTTTGCCCTCTGTAAAGAAGGGGAACAAGGGAGTTACCAGAGGTAAGACAGACTATCACACTTATTTTAATATTTCCTAGGACTATTCTTTAAAAAATTCAGCATATTTAAAATAATGAACCAAGGAAAACAAGCAACCTAAATGGAGATTTAGGTCACAATAGCTGAGGAACTTCATTGAAAATAATCAAAGAAGGCCGATCCACATCATGTGCTTTGTGCTTGCCTCTTGGGTCTTACTCAAAGCTGGCAGTGCAAATTTTCTCTTCCAAACTTGACCCACTTGTGCATAGTGCTGATAATTGTTTCAGTTTAAATTCAGTATTTTTAAAAGCCTCCCAAGTTTTGTATAGTGCTGCATAAGACAATCATTAACAGAGATACAAACTAAGTATAAACGTTTTATAGGAAATCAAATGACTTATATGATAAAATATCCGTATTTGAAGCTTGCACTTAAGATGTCTGGGGCATCTGTCAGTTGAAGTATATGGCCTTTATTTTCTTAGATTAGCTATTAAGCCAGGGGAAAGTTATATACTATATTGATTTTTCCTATAAAACTAGAAAAAATTATTTCTTATAGAAGGTCATTTATTTTTAAATGAGGCACAACAGTTGTTGCAAAATGAAAAGTTGACTTTGAAACTAAGTAAAAGGAAAAGAATGAAAACTTCCAAAAGCACACAACTTACAACTGAGAAACTAAATTTTCCAAGTTAGTAATTAAAAAGTTATCTACCTAGCCCCATATAGTCTTTAAGAGTTAACATGCCCCCTAATTCAACAGATTAATAAGAATATTGAAAAAGGCTTACTTTAAGTTACTCAAAAATATTTTACAGTCCATGGGATCACAAAGAGTTGGACATGACTGAGTGACTAAGGACACAAAAACACATAAACATTACATGAGAATATAGAGCTATGGCAATAAAATCCAGTGAGAAAAGACATGATGTCCATTAGTGAGGTAACAACATAGTGAGTAACGTAACAGTATATTAAAACTGATCCTTGGTTATTGGCCAAAAATTCAACAATTTCATTAATTTTAATTATTTTCTGTTAAGAAAAGCTATGCTAAATATTCCAAATTAGAAAAGGGACATTAACTCAAAAGTTATCCACATGATGATTACTAAGAAAATACTTACTTATTGAATACTGAGACATTTTAAGTAAATCCTTTGAAAAATAGAAATGAGGGATATAAATAATTTAATAGTAGGTAGATGAACTAAGATAAAGTCAGTGAAAGAAAAAATGAAATTGGTTAAGAGTTGTGCCCTTGACTGATAGAGTCAGCACTAAAAGTATATTAGTGCTTTTAAGATTAAGAAAACATATTCCCTATCAAAACTAACAATGGAAATATGAATGCATGCTTTCTGGTTCATCATTCCATAGGGTTATCATTTTGGGGAAAGTAACAAGTATGTATATAGTGTTAAATGTATATGTAAACATATGTAGATGCAGGATATATAAAATAAAAATTGATTCTAATTTCAAAAAGTTAAGATACACACCAAAAAAATAAAATAAAATAAAGAGCAAAACCAAAAATCTCCATTAGCCTATAATAGTTCTTTAAAATATTTTATAGGGCAATAATAACTAATAAATTATTATTTAAATATTAGTTATGTAATTCAATAATTTTAGAAGTGAAGGCTCTAACAGTTATATGAAATCCATATTATCTGTGACATACATTTTATTCCAGACAGTAATACATGAATATTTTTCTCAAATTAGTAAAATTGTGAAATTAATATAGGCAAAATTGTACAAATTTGCAAAAAAATTACCATTTCCCATGTTTTTCATTCTATAAACATAATTTAATGTAAAAATAAGCTAAATAAAATCAGCAATAAATTAAAATTATAGTGAACTATGACCAAAGAAGTGGTATTAAATTTTTAAAAATTAATTTTTATTAAGAAAGATAGTAATTTATACATCTACATTTCATGAGAGAAACAATGATCTTTGTAGAGGCTGAACAAACATCCTGATGAGAAAATGTAACAAAAACAAATTAATAAATATTATTGAGCCAAGATTGGAAAGATCGTAAGTAAAATGAAAAATATCCTTAAAAAGATCCAACTTTGTACTTAATAATAAGTGAATAGAAATCTTCCCATTGAAATCAGAATCTAGAAAACATTTAAATCCATATCATGATGCTTACAGAGGAAATAATAAAAAGAGACACTTTATATACTATAGGAAAAAAGTACAATATTATCAATACACACATGATTATTTACTTGGAAAACTTGAGGATCAACTGAAAACTAGCTACAGATATGACAGAATTAAGTAAGATATATAATGCAAAGAGGTGAAAATAGCAAAAAATAAAATGCTGAAAAGTATATTTAATGTATGGATAGTAGCTATTTTAAATAACTATAATAATTTATTCTCAATTTAAAGACAGGTATATAGATAACTGCAATAGAAAAGACTCTCCTCTCCAAATGCCTAGTGTATTAAAAGGTAGTAAATATTAAAGACATTACTTCAAATAAGTGAATAAGTCTGGACTATATTTTCAATAAATGGTTGAGAAAATGAATTAATTATTAGGTAACATAAAGTAATGTTCTTATTCACAGCATATAATGCAATTTCTGGGTCTACTAATTATTTTTATAATGTAGAAATATAAAAAATTAATCCATAAAATATGTACAAGAAATGTAATTTTTATTTATTAACTATCAAGGTAGTTATAGAATTTCTGACATAAAAAAGAACTAGAGTATATCATGAGAAATGCTGGGCTGGATGAAGCACAAGCTGGAATCAAGATTGCCAGGAGAAATATCAATAACCTCAGATATGCAGATGACACCACCCTTATGGCAGAAAGTGAAGAAGAACTAGAGAGCCTCTTGATGAAAGTGTAAGAGGAGAGTGAAAAAACTGGCTTAAAACTCAACATTCAGAAAACTAGGATCATGGCATCTGGTCCCATCATTTCATGACAAGTAGATGGGGAAATAGTGGAAACAGTGGCTGAGTTTACTTTGGGGGGCACCAAAATCACTGCAGATTGTGATTGCAGCCATGAAATTAAAAGACGCTTACTCCTTGGAAGGAAAGTTATGACCAACCTAAACAGCATATTAAAAGCAGAGACATTACTTTGTCAATAAAGGTCCATCTAGTCAGGGATATTATTTTTCGAGTAGTCATGTATGGATGTGAGAGTTGGACTATAAAGAAAGCTGCTGCTGCTGCTAAGTCACATCAGTCGTGTCAGACTCTGTGCGACCCCATAGACGGCAGCCTACCAGGCTCTGCCCTCCCTGGGATTCTCCAGGCAAGAACACTGGAGTGGGTTGCCAGTTCCTTCTCCAATGCATGAAAGTGAAAAGTGAAATTGAAGTCGTTCAGTCGTGTCTGACTCTTAGCGACCCCATGGACTGCAGCCCACCAGGCTCCTCCGTCCATGGGATTCTCCAGGCAAAAGTATTGTGGTGGGTTGCCATTGCCTTCTCCGAAAGCTGAGGGCAGGAGAATTGATGCTTTTGAATTGTGGTGTTGGAGAAGACTCTTGAGAGTCCCTTTGACTGCAAGGAGATCCAATCAGTCCATTCTAAAGGAAATCAGCCCTGGGTGTTCATTGGAAGGACTGATGTTGAAGCTGAAATGCCAACACTTTGGCCACCTGATGAGAAGAGCTAACTCATTGGAAAAGACCCTGATGCTGGAAAAGATTGAAGTCAGGAGGACAAGGGGATGGCAGAGGATGAGATGGTTGGATGGCATCACCGATGTGATGGACATGAGTTTAAGTAGACTCCAGGAGTTGGTGATGGACAGGGAGGCCTGCTGTACTGCAGTTCATGGGGTCACAAAGAGTCAGATATGACTGAGCGACTGAACTGACCTGAACTGATACATAAAATGTTTCATAGATTTTAAGACACACAATTTAAAAAATTGTGTTCAAAATGCCAAAATCAATGGCAGTGAAAAGTGGCTTTTTATTTCACATATTAATGTATAATGGCCTTATAAAATAATGCTGAAGATATGTTTGCCATTTTGCAAAATATATTTTAAAAGAGCCAATTATTTGCTTAAAAATAAACATTAAACAGTGTTTTCAAGGTATGTGTAACCAGTACTCTCATACTCTGTTTTATCAAAGACTATGGTGGTTAAATTACATGCTTATCTTATATATTCCTTTAATAATGCCTACATCTAAGATAGTAATATCCTCATTTTAGTGAAGAGAAATAGCTTGGCAGAGTTTAAATGACCTACTCATGGTCACGCAGCAAGGTGCAAAACAACATACCTACTACAAAGTTCTTTCTTTTCTGTATGCTTTTCCTTGATTCCCATATTTGTTCTCTTAACGGAAAGACGAGAGGCAACAATGAAGTGATAGGAATTTCTGATTAAAACTGCTAACTATAAACCCTTCTACTTCTTTATTCTAAAATATTCTTTGGAACAATCAAAATAAGAAACAGAATGAGGAAAAGACCGTAATGCTAGGAAAGATTGAAGGCAGAAGGAGAAGGGAACAACAGAGGATCAGATGGTTGGATGGCATCACGGACTCAATAGACATGAGTTTGAGCAAGCTCTGGGAGATGGTGAAGGACAGTAAGCCTGGTGTGCTGCAGTCCATGGGGTAACAAAGAGTCAGATATGACTTAGTGACTGAACAACAACAAAATAGTGAATATTCTCAGAAGTAAAGCAGTATCTCTTTAGAATCAAAAGTATCAGGCAATTAAGGAAAGGAAACAGAATTGTCAGTTTAAGGAATTAAAGGGCTGTGCATCTAAAATTGAAATGCATCTAAATCTAAAATTAAAGGGCTATGCAGCTAACATCTACATGCACATACATTACTCCTATGTGCATGTTGATGTTAAAACATCAAGCAAGGTTTTTCAAATGAAAGGGGAAATCCTGACCCAGATTACTTTCTGAGATCTGCTGAGTAGACAAGTGTTAAGTCTAGAGTTAAATAACAGCCATTGTAAAAGACAGAGTTCCTTTACTCTCCAAAATAGCTAATCTGACACTCTCAAAACCATATCTTTGGACACAGGTTATGCACTTGTACCCCAGATTTGCAAACATAAGAATGGGGACCAGGATATCTTTTACAGATGTAGCTCTACTAAGGTTGAATCAGGGAATTTCATGTGAGCTTGGACAAATATCCTCAGACTACCAATATTGATCAATATAGTCTTTTACATTTAAACATAGTACTACAACAAAGTATCACCAAGTTTATGAGGAAATCAGCATCATGAAAAGGAGAGATAACCAATCACAAAAAGAGAAAAATTAATGTATGGAATAAGAATATATCAAAGGCATAAAAGATAAATGCATGCAATTCAAATCTGCTGAGATTACAGAAAGATTGTCATTTTGACAAAATTAAAAGTTCTACTCAGATGGACGAAACTGGAGCCTATTATACAGAGTGAAGTCAGCCAGAAGGAAAAACAAAAATACAGTATACTAACGCATATATATGGAATTTAGAAAGATGGTAACAATAACCCTGTATGCAAGACAGCAAAAGAAACGCAGATGTATAGAACAGTCATTTGGACTCTATGGGAGAGGGCAAGTGTGGGATGATATGGGAGAATGACATTGAAACATGTTAATTATCATATATGAAATCAATCGCCAGCCCAGGTTTGATGCTCAGGGCTGGTGCACTGGGATAACCCAGAGAGAGGCAATCGGGAGGGAGGTGGGAGGGAGTTCTGGAAGGGGAACATATGTATACCCATGGCAGATTCATGGCAAAACCAACACGATAATGTAAAGAAAAAAAAAGTTACTATTATACCAACAATGACACAATTAGAGCATTGAAAATCAATGGGTGAAATTTTAAAAGCAAATAGACAATAAACAAAAATTTTGGACAACACAATTCCAAAAGAAATTTGTAAATGTAAAACATTATGTACTTCAAAAATATCATTCAATTTTGAGGGTAAGAAAAGAATATTTTCCAACTTGCAAGATGTTCTTTTAGAAACAGTTAATGACTTACTCCAAAGATTTTTTTTAATTGAGATCAAAATCTATTAAGCTCATAAAATACAGAAAGCCGAACTGAGCAAAGAAGCCAGCAAAAATTAGAGTTGAATATACACAATGTTTGAGATTGTGTGTATAAACCTTAAGACAATCAGTTAAATTTACTCTATAAAAGTAGAAGTATATTGAAAATATAATAAAACCCAGAAATTAAAACTCCAGAAGGTTTCAACAAAATATGGGATATTGGATGAAAACGGAGAAAATGACAGCTTGCAAAAAGTATTTTTATTTGGAAGGAAATGTTATAGTTGTTGATTAGTTAACCATATTGATAGAGAAATATGTTTAAATATTAAACAAATGCTTAATATAAATGCTACATAAATAATGGTGGAGTCACCATATTAGCACTGGATCACCTACCTCAAGTCTATTTTTTAAAATTACTTATTGCTTTATGTAGTAGAAGTTCATTCTGACCAATATGTCTTCTATTTGGGTGAAACAAATGAGCTCACTATTTTATTTATTTATTTATTTTAACATTCGAGATTTTAGCTTCAAACCTCTATTTAATTTTTGTGGTTACCTTAACATGTAATAGGAAATAATTTTCCCCCCTTCTGTTTGTTTGTTATATTACATTTTCTACTAGACATACAGTTCTTTCTAAAATGAATTATTTAGTAATATTTATACAGCCATTTTCTTTGTATTTCTGAAAAAGATTTGTATTTTCTCTCTAACTGTTAATGATAGTTTAGGTATTATTATTTCTATAAATGTATAAAACTTTAAGTAAATGTTTTATGACAGTAATCTGAAGAAAAATTACTTATTTTTTAAATTCAGTGTAACAAATAGGAAAGTTAAGGTCAATGCAATTTCTGTTATTTAAATGCTACTTCTCATTAGGAAGCTTCCATAATCTTTATCTTTTACTACAGGGTTCTAAAATTTTCCTATGATATATATAAGAGTGATTTTTACTTATCTGGCTTGGAACTTTTTGTGCCCTTTCCAATTGAGGATTATGCCTTTTAAACAACACCTTTTTTTCTTTTTCTTAATGTATCTTTTATTTTTGGTAAGAACATTTAAGTTCTATTCTCTTAGAAAATATCAATTTTATAATATAATGTTATCAATAATAATGTATAACTATTAACAATCCATTTTACAAGATTTATGTTGGGAGAGGAATAATCAATTGGCCTAATTCTTCTTGAAACTTAAGTGTAAATCACCTATATTTTTAACAAGCAGATATGTGTGCTCAAACTTTCTTCTGAAAAATACTTTGGCTTGACTTTTGTCCCCAATAACTTGAGCTGATTGTGGCAAGCAGCCCAACTGTATGTACAAACACAGAAATTATAAACAATACAATTTTCAAAATAAATAAATTCCTTAAAATAAAGTGAAATTCTGAGAGCTGAAGACAAAGAACAAAATCAAAACGAGTTCATCAGAAAATGAGAGCAGATAATGCCAGTGGCTCTCAGGGATTTTAGACTTAGTTATGGACCCTAGATCCCTAGAAAGCAAATGACTGAAAGGAATCCTTGACATAAAACTTGCAGCTCCAAAAAAATCACCTTTGAGGAATCAAGTGGAACCTATAATAATTAGAAGGAGTTAGAATGTTAAAAAGTAAATAGTAAGAGAAGTTGGGGTCATCGACTCCTTAAGAGTCAAGGCAAACAAAGAAAATGCATTTTTAATTTCTGGGCAACATACACATGTATTAAAACAAAAATAAAGATAACCTCACAATAACAATATTAAAGTTTGCACAGGAAAATCAATCAATGGCTAAAAGTTTCAGTAAATACAACAAACAAAAAATTAGTATCCCAGGAATAGGATATCAAAAAGATCTGAAAAAAAGAAATCTAAAGTTCAAAGTGATCTTGATAGCTAATGATCTAAAGCTATCAGTGTTTTATATTGTTCCCTAGTGACAGAATTAAATTTTGCTTTGATCTATAAAAATAAAGTAAAATTTCTCAGTTGTTACTTCTTAGAATAGTATAAAAATAAGACCAAAATATTGTTAAAGTGGTCATGCTATCCAAAGAAATCTACATACTTAATGCAACCCCTATCAAGCTACATGTGATTTTTTCACAGAACTATTATAGAACAAATAGTCCTGAAATTTATATGGAACAACAAAAGATCAACAGTTGTCAAAGCAACTGTGAGGAAAAGAACAAAGCTGGAGATATAACCCTCCTGGATTTTAGCTAATACTACAAAGCTACAGTAATCAAAACAATATAGTATTGACACAAACACAGACACAAAGATCAACAGAACAGAACAGAGAGCCCAGAAACAAACCTATGCACCTACAGTCTATTAATCTTCAACAAAGAGGGCAAGAATATGCAACAGTATCTTCAGCAAGTGGTTTTGTGAAAGCTGGAGAGTCTCATGTAAATCAATGATATTAGAAAACTCCCTCACACCATAAACAAAAATAAACTCAAATGGTTTAAAGACCTAAACATAAAACACGACACTGTAGAAACTCCTAAAAGAGAACATAAGCAGAAAACTCTTTAACATAAGTTGTAGCAATGTTTTCTTGGATTAGTTTCCTAGGTCAAAAGAAATAAAAGAAAAATAAACACTTAATTAAACTTAAAAGTATTTGCACAGCAAAAGAAACCATAAACAAGACAAAAAGACAACCTACAGAGTGGGGAAAAATGTGCAAATGTTGGGACTAAACAGGATTATCTTCCACAGCCAGCTAGTACAACTCAATATTGCAAAAACAAATAATCCAATCAGTAAATGGGCAGAAGACCTAAATAGACAGTTGTCCAAAGATATACAGATGTCCAACAGGTCCATGAAAAGATGCTCAACATTATTAATTATTAGAGAAACATAAAACTACAATGAGGTATAACCTCATACCAGTCAGAATGGCCATCATCAAAAGGTCTGCAGATAATAAATGCTGGAGATGGTGTGGAGAGAAGGAAACCTTCATACCCTGTTGGTAGGACTGTAAACTGGTGCAACCACTATGGAAAACAGTATGGAAGTTGCTTTAAAAACAAAAAATAAGGTTACTATATGATTCAGCAATCCCAGGTCTCAGCATATATCCAGGAAAGACAAAAACTCTAATTTGAAAAGATACTTGTACCTCAGTGTTCACAGCAGCACTATTTACAGTAGCCGAGACATGGATACAACCTGTGTCTATAAACAGATGAATGGATAAGGGATATGTGGTGTGATACACACACGCACACACACGCATGCACACATACAATGGAATATTACTCATATACAAGAAAGAAATATTGCCACTTGGAAATAAGTCAGATAATGACAAATATATGACATTCATATGTGAAATCTAAAAAATAATACAAATGAATTTATTTACAAGACAGACTTACAGACACAGAAAACAAACTTATGGTTCAGTTCAGTTCAGTCATGTCTGACTCTTTGTGACCCCATGAACTTCAGTACAGCAGGCCTCCCTGTCCATCACCCACTCCTGGAGCTTGCTCAAACTCATGTCCATCACGTCGGTGATGCCATCCAACCATCTCATCCTCTGTCATCCCCTTCTCCTCCTGACTTCAATCTTTCCCAGCATCAGGGCCTTTTCAAATGAGTCAGCTCTTCTCATCAGGTGGCCAAAGTGTTGGCATTTCAGCTTCAACATCAGTCCTTCCAATGAACACCCAGGACTGAGCTCCTTTAGGATGGACTGGTTGGATCTCCTTGATTACCAAAGGGAAAGGGAGGTGGGAGGAAAAATTAGGAGTATGGGATTAACAGATACATACTATTTTATATCAAATAAATAAGCAACAAGGATTTATAATAACCTGTAATGGAAAATAATCTAAAATTATGTATATATAAAGAAATAACTGAATCACTTTGCTATATTCCTGAAACTAAAAAATATTGTAAATTAACTATACTTCAATATAAAATTTAAAAAAACATTTAAAAATCGGCGACCCTCTGGCTCACCCTCCAAGCGACTCTGTAGTTCTCCCAGATTTTAGTTTCTCATTTTGCCGATGAAAAGCAAAAAAAAAAAAAAAAAAAAAAAAAAACTACGTGTCCAGAAGGTATTGACACAACACCTACATCTAGGTTTATTTATTAAAAGCACTTTTTTACATTCCTTGCAATACTGATGGTGATGATGTGCAGGTCTCATTGGTTTCATTCTTGCAGTTGCCATACAGTGCCTTTCCATTTATTTAACCTCCACCTGAACAGTATAAACTGAGTGTTCAGCTGGTGTTTTTTTTACTGTAAACAACAAGGAGACTTTGCTCTTCATTTAAACCAAAATCATATTTCATATTTTACGCTCGAGGGTTTTTACCAGTTCCTTTTTACACTCCTTAAAACAGTTTTTAAGTCGTTTGGAACAAGAGATTTTTTTTTTTCTTTCCTGGCAGCTTTTAACATTATAGCAAATTTGTGTCTGGGGGACTGCTCCTCACTGTTTCTCACAGTTGCAAATCAAGGCATTTGCAACCAAGAAAAAATTTTTTTTGGATTTGAAACTGGACTGGGTGAATGATGTTTGAGCGGCTGCTGTATAAAGTTTTAAAATGGTTTATTGCACCTTCTTAAGTTGCATTTATGTGGGGGGGGAGGGTTGATACAAGTTTTTAATCACAAAGTCACAGGACTTTTTTCTTTTGTAACTGAGCTAAAAGGGGCTGCTTTCTGGTGGGGGCAGATGAAGGCTCACAGGAGCCCTTTCTCTCAGAGGGGACAAGTACCCTACCCTGATTTCCTTCTTTTGAGAAGCATATGAAGCAACAGTTGTGGTCGACTGAAATGCTACTGGAATTTGAAAACTTGACTTTTTCTTTCTTCCCTCCTTCCCTCTCTTTGGGAAGCTGTGTGCCAAAGAACCAGTGTCATAACGCCCCTCCTCCCTCCTGCTGAGCTGACCTGGCGTTGTTGGCATATCCCAGCTACTCTGTGGGTTTCGTGAAGCTGTGTGTGAAGTCTCTACCTCATTGTAGTATAGGCAGGCAAGACTGCACTCTCCTACAGGTGTGTGGAGTAAGCTGTGGTGTAGTTTTTTTGGCACATAATAAACACGTTGCAGCAGAAAAAAATAAAAATCAGTGTGAAGATGTGATTCAAATATTTGTGACAAATTTTCTTAGGCTAAATAAAGTAGGAAATTAACGATTATCTTCATGCTTTTTGTCACAAGGAAATCAAAACAGTTTTTACCCTGAAAACAGTAATATAATATTCCCACCATCCACTTTACTAATATACACAAATGGCTAGATTAAATTATCTGACCATAAGCAGTAAATCTAAAAATTGCTTTGAGTCTGTAAATTTGTCACATTTTATGAAACTCCATTAGGTTTTTAACAAAGCAAGAATTTTTGTCAAATATCTAATCACATTCTGTTTCTCTGGTTGGTATGTCATGTTTTTTATGTATATGTGTATAAGTTTAAAATATTTAACAATAAATCAAATGTATGCATGAACAAAGCTACTTATATAACATTAGAAGGTACTTAATGGGAAGTCAATTGGGTAATGTATTCAAATCAAATTCTATTTTCTGCCAATAAATTAGTTAAGACATAGAGTCATAAACAAGTTATTTCTATATTTTTCATAAAATGAATGAAGCAAGAATGAATTTGGTTGATTGAAACAACTAGAATATTCAAATCAGAAATGGTCACATTTGGAAAATGCCTGGCTCAGTGCCTCTTTTTTCTAAACCAAGGTACACAGTAAAGGCACATTTTATCATGATCCAGAACACACACTGACAAACACACACATATGAATTGAAAACTAAGTTTTATAATATTTTACTTATCCTTATATATATATATAGTACCCTATAAAAATCTTTCTTCTATTTCATTTTATAAATCCTTAAATGCTGATTGTAATCACCTGATTAATTTAATGATTTAATAACAGACTGAAAAAGTCCATTTTGAAAATCATTAATAAATTAATTTCTTCATTTTAAAGACAGAGGAATAAAATCTTTTGACAAAATCACTTTTCTGAGCACTCATGCCAGAATTTGGAAAAATCCATTTTCTATTTTTATTCTCTTTATCTTTCTCATGATATATTATCCTGCTTTGTTTGAGAGCATAATCATAATCATAATATATATAATTCAATTTAATCATGTGGAGAAATTTCATAATACATTTCTGAAATATAAGGGGCTGACCTCTTGCAATTTAATAGCATAAAACTACATTTTGTGGAAAAGTTAAATCTTTTGCATGTTGAACTCTAGCCACTCATTTCAGAACAGAGATGAAGTCATGGAAAGTTACTTTCCAGAAAGTCTACAAGATCACAGGTCAAGCCATTTGCTTCTTGCAGTTTAAGATTGGTGTGCCTTTGACTCATTCCCACCTCTGACGCAAGACAAACTTTTCTGACAAACTAAATGGACTTACTCATTACTGTATAAAATATTTATTGAATTCTTACCTGTGTTAAGCCAAGAACTACAAAAACAGTAATGACCAAGACATGGGACCTATCTTATAATATAGTTCATTGAATTTTGGTACAAATCTTGAATTTCTTAGGTTAAGTTGCCTGTAGAAAATGTTTTCCAAGTTCCATTCTGCTCCAAATGATTCTCTCCTGTGGCCCACTCCCCTGATGTGATAGTTTGTCTATGTGTTGGTTACTCTCCAGGATTTACTTGGAGAATAAAATATGAGATAAAGGATTATGATTATGAGTGATTTCATAAAGGGATTGGGAATGCTTTATGTGGAAAATATACATATATATTTCAAAAAAGAATTGGGAATATTTCATATGAAAAGAAAATACTGTTCCTATGACTGCATGTATTGTAGTTAAAGCAGGATTGGGAAGGTGGTTTTTATGTCTACTTTCTCCTAGATTATTCTTATGGAATTTGAAATCAGATGACTCATTTTTGAAGGGAGTACAGAAATCAACAGAAGATGGCTGATAGATTCTGTGCGGGTGTATTTGTAAAGAAAATGCTTCAATATGCCTCAGGGCATGGACAATCTCCATTACTACTCCTATTACAAAATGATTTTTATACTTGATGATAACAAAGAAGGATGACAGAAGAATTTATCAGAAATAGATAAAATTAGCAATGGGTATGTTACTGAAGATAAAATATTGAGCCTGTCATGTAAAGAGTAAAATAAAATGATAAAACTTCAGAATACATAAAAATATAGTGGTACAGATACAGTAGGGAATCTAAATTGAGAAAGAAGATAAAATTGTTAAAAATGACAGAAATAAAACTATAAATAGGTTGATATCACCTAAGATAAAGAGCAATATAAAAAGAAATTAATAACAAGCAAAATTACAATGGGAAAAGTTGTTTAAAAGTTGTATAACCAAACCAGCTAATTGAACAAGTTAAAAGAGAATGAATAGGAGGACAAATACAGAAGCAAAAGAGGACCCTAGGTGTTTACAAGATATAGCAGTCATATAATCGTCTTTCAAATCTGATGGCTCCTGATAAATTTCTTCTAAGAAGAATCTTAACAAATTAAATTCAAGTTGTTTAATTCATTTAAGTTTTTCCTTTCCTTTTTTAATAATAAAAATATTTCAAAAATAAATAAAGTTTCAGTTTTCCTCATAAATATAAAATCAATCCTGAATATTCATTGGAATGACTGATGCTAAAGCTGAAGCGCCAATAATTTGGCCACTTGATGTGAAGAACGACTTACTGGAAAAGACCCTGATGTTTGGAAAGATTGAAGGCAAGGGGATGACAGAAGACAAGATGGTTGGGCGGCCTGACCGACTCAGTGGGCATGAGGCTTGAGCAAGCTTTGGGAAATGGTGAGAAACAGGGAAGTCTGGCATGCTGCAGTCCATGGGGTCCCAGAGAGTCAGACAAGACTGAGCAATTGAACAACATAATGCAATCCAAATAAAAAATGTTAAATATCAGTCAGCAAATTTTTTTCTACTGATATGTCAGAAATAACTATTATCCATATTTGCTTCAGATCTATATTTTAAAACAATATAAAACATTAGAGCTGAGGCTAGAGGTCTACAGAAGAGATCTCCTTTACCTTGCTTAAACTAAAGAAAAAAACCCCACTATTTTAGAGTGGTTTTATAATTCATCACAATCTATACTTTCAATTTTACTATAGTGACAGAGACATTAATAACATGTAATACTTGGATTTGTTGTGATTGTTTTTTTAAAAAATATATAAATGTAACTGTGATATTACTTATTTTGCAATTTGAAACATAATTTTAAAACATATCCATTGTTTATCTATCTAGGACATTCACTTTAAGTGGAGCCTTCTATCTTGATATCTGAGCATGTTATTGTATTCACTAATTTCCCTCTTTAAATCATTTACATTATGTATGTGAGATAATATATATTACACATACATACATATATACATATACATTCATAGGTATATACATAAAAATTCAATTAACCTTTTTTTTGCATTTTCTCTTTCTCATTAATAAATTATTTTACATATGGAATTGCTGTATCATAAAGAACTTACCTCTTCCCTTTAGTAGATATCACCAAATATTTATTAAAAAAATCACACCAATTTACACACTCCTACTAACAGTGTGAATACTCCCAGTTCCTCACATCTTCACTGATATTTAATATTACCAGTGCTTTTTGTTTATGACAATATGCTAGATCTTACAAAGTAAATTATGTTTTTAACTTTAACTTTTCCTAATTTTTAGCAAGGCTGAGCATCTTTTCATGCTTATGATCATTTAGAGTTCCTTCTTTGTGAATTGAGGGTTCAAACATTTTACCCAGTTTAAAAATTGGGATGCTTGCTTTTTCTTACTGATTTGCACATATTTCTTGTATAATTTAAGTAATAATCTGTTCTTAATTAAAAGCATTACACTTATCTTGCCTATCTTTTGTCAGTACGTGGCTATCCCTTTACATTTTTGTGACTCTATATGTATATATTCTTATATACACCATTTTGTAATCAAATATTTAAAATAGATTTTAAAATATGTAATTGTTATAAATGGCAGTAATGGTGACCTCCTTCTGAGGACTTAGGCCAGGACTATTGTATTCAGTGTTCCTGACCTCAAGGCAGGCCACTGTCGACCCACGCCTCTGCCAGAAATTCCTGGACACTCACAGGAAGTCTGGCTCAGTCTCTTGTGGGGTCACTGCTCCTTTCTCCTGGGTCCAGGTACACATTTCCTCAGTCCTGTGGAAGTTCTGTAATCAAACCCCACTGGCCTTCAAAGTCAAATTCCCTTGGGGTTCTCAGTCCCTTTGCCAGATCCTCAGGTTGGGAAATCTGTTGTTAACCCTAGAACTTGTGCAACAGTGCAAGAACTTCTTGGGTATAACTGTTCTCCAGTTTGTGGGTTGTCTTCTTGGTGGCTCTATGGTGGGACTCACACAGCAAGCCTCTCAGATCCGCTGCAGCAGGAGCCCCTGTCTCCATCGCAGGCCACTGCTGACTTGTGCCTCCACAGGAGATAGGCATGTCTGGCTCAGTCTCTTGTAGGGTCCCTGGGTCTTGCTGCCCACAAGGTTTTGTTTGAACCCTCTGAGTGTCTCTGGCAAGTATGGGGTTTGTTTCTAAATGTGATTTCGTTCTTCTGACCATCTTGTTGGGGCTTCTCTTTTGCCCTTGGATGTGGAGTATCTTTTTTTGGATCCAACATTCTCCTGTTAATGACTGTTCAGAAGTTAGTTGCAACTTTGGAGTTCTCAGAGAAGATGAGTGTTATCCCTACCATAGTTTGGCCTCAGGCAAAACTACAGGCAGGGAACACAGCACGTACCCCCCATCAACAGAAAATTGGATTAAAGATTTACTGAGCATGGCCCACCCAACAAAGCAAGACCCAAATTCCCCCACATCCAGTCCTTCCTATCAAGAAGCTTCCACAAGCCTCTTACCTTATTCATCAGAGGGCAGACAGAATGGGAACCATAATTAAAAAAAAAACTAATCAAACTGAAAACTTGCATCACAGCCTAGTCTAACTCAATGAAATTATGAGCCATGCCATGTAGAGCCATCCAAGATGAACGGGTCATGGTGGAAAGTTCTGATAAAACATGGTCCACTGAAAAAGGGAATGGTAAACCACTTCAATATTCTTGCCTTGAGTACAACACCATAAACAGAATGAAAAGACAGAAAGATATGACGCTGAAAGATGAACTCTCCAGGTTGGTAGGTGCCCAATATGCTACTGAAGAAGAGTGGAAAATAGCTCCAGAGAATGAAAAGGCTGAGCCAAAATGAAAACGACACCCAATTGTGATTGTCAGTGGTGATGGAAGTAAAGTTAGATGCTATAAAGAACAATATTGCATTGAAAACTGGAAGGTTACATCCATGAGTCAAGGTGGAAGTGGTCAAATAGGAGATGGCAAGAATGAACATCAACATTTTAGGAATCAGTGAACTAAAATGGACTGAAATGGGAGAATTTAATTCAGATGACAATAATATCAACTGCTGTGGACAAGAATCCCTTAGAAGAAATGGAGTATCCCTCATAGTAAACAAAAGAGTCCAAAATGCAGTATTTGAATGCAGTCTCAAAAACGACAGAATGATCCCTATTCTTTTCCAAGGCAAACTATTCAGTATCACAGTAATCCAAGTCTATGCCCCAATTAATTAAGTTGAAGAAGCTAAAGTTGAATGGTTCTATGAAGACCTACAAAACCTTCGAGAACTAACACCAAAAAAGATGTCCTTTAGCTTTAGGGGACTGGAATGCATAAGTAGGAAATCAAGAGATACCTGGAATAAGAGGCAAGTTTGGCCTTGGAGTACAAAATGAAGCAAGGCAAAGGCTAACAGAGTTTTGCCAAGAGAATGCACTGGTCATAGCAAACATCCTCTTCCAAAACACAAAAGAAGACTGCAAATGGACATCAACAGATGGTCAATACCAAAATCAGATTGATGATATTCTTTGCAGCCACAGATGGAGAAGCTCTATACAGTCAGCAAAAGCAAGACTGGGAGTTGACTATGGCTCAGATCATGAACTTCTTATTGCCAAATTCAGACTGAAATTGAAGAAAGTAAGGAAAATCACTAGACCATTCAGGGATGACCTAAATCAAATCCATTAGGATTACAAAATGCAAGTGAAAAATAGATTCAAGGGATTAGATCTGATAGATAGAGTGCCTAAAACAACTATGGACAGAGGTTCATGACATTGTATGGGAGTCAGTGATCAAAACCATTACCAAGAATAAAAAATTTAAAAAGGCAAAACTGTTTTCTGAAGAGGCCTGACAAATAGCTCAGAAAAGAAGAGATGCAAAAGGCAAAAGAGAAAAGGAAAGCTATACCCATTTGAATGCAGAGTTCCAAGGAATAATAAGGAGAGATAAGAAAGCCTCCCTTAGCAATCAAAGCAAAGAAATAGAGGAAAACAATAGAATGGGAAAGACTAGAGATCTCTTCAAGAAAACTAGAGATACCAAAGGAATAGTTCATGTAAAGATAGGCACAATAAAGGAAAGAAATGTTATGGACCTAACAGAAGCAGAAGATATTAAGAAGATGTGGCAGAAATAAACAGAAGAACTATACAAAAATGATCTTCATGACCCAGACAACCACAATGGTGTGATCACTCATCTAGAGCCAGACATCCTGGAATGCAAAGTCAGGTGGGCCTTAGGAAGCATCACTATGAGCAAAGCCAGTGGAAGTGATGGAATTCCAGTTGAGCTATTTCAAATCCTAAAAGATAATGCTGTGAAAGTGCTGCATTCAATATGTCAGCAAATTTGGGAAACTCAGCAGTGGCCACAGGACTGGAAAAGGTCAGTTTTTATTCAGTCTTGAAGAAATTCTATGCCAAAGAATGCTCAAACTACCTCACAATTGCACTCATCTCACATGATAGCTAGCAAAGTAATGCTCAAAATTCTCCAAGCCAGGCTTCAACAGTATGTTTACTGTGAACTTCCAGATGTTCAAGCTGGATTTAGAAAAGGCAGAGTAACCAGAGATCAAATTACCAACATCTGTTGGACCATAGAAAAAGCGAAAGAGTCCCAGAAAAACATATCTTCTCCTTTATTGACTATGCTGAAGCATTTGATTGTGTGGATCATTCAAAGTAGAATGATTCTTCAAGAGTTGGGCATACCAGACCACCTGACCTGCCTCCTGAGAAGTCTGTATGCAGGTCAAGAGGCAACAGTTAGAACTGGACATGGAACAACAGACTGGTTCCAAATAGGGAAAGGAGTATGTCAAGATTGTGTGTTGTCACTCTACTTATTTAACTTATATGCAGAATACTTCATGAGAAATGCGGGACTGAATGAAGCATAAGCTGGGATCAAGATTGCTGGGAGAAATATCAATAACCTCAGATATGCAGATGACACCACCCTTATGGCAGAAAGCAAAGAAGAGCTAAAGAGTCTCTTGATAAATGTGAAAGAGGAGAGTGAAAAAGTTGGCTTAAAACTCAACATTCAGAAAACAAAGATCATGGCATCCAGTTCCATCACTTCATTGCAGATAGATGGGGAAACAATGGAAACAGTGACAGACTCTAATTCTGTGGGCTCCAAAATCACAGCAGATGGTGATTGCAGCCATAAAATTAAAAGATATTCGATCCTTGGAAGGAAAGTTATGACCAAGCTGAGAGCATATTAAAAACAGAAATATTACTTTATTGACAAAGTTCTGTCTAGTCAAAGCTATGGTTTTTCCAGTAGTCATATGGATTTAGAGTTGGACTGTAAAGAAACCTGAGCTCCAAAGAATCGATGCTTTTGAACTGTGGTGTTGGAGATGACTCTTGAGAGTCCCTTGGACTACAAGGAGATCCAACCAGTCCATCCTAAAGGAGATCGGTACTAGGTGTTCATTGGATAGACTGAGGGTGAAGCTGAAACTCCAATACTTTGGCCACCTGATGCAAACAACTGATTCATTTGAAAATACCCTGATGCTGGGAAAGATTGAAGGCGAGAGGAAAAGAGGACCACAGAGGATGATGGTTGGATGGCATCACTGACTCAATGGACATGTATTTGAGTAAACTCCAGGAGTTGGTGATGGACAGGAAAGCCTGATGTTCTGTGGTCCATGGGGTCACAAAGAGTTGGACACGATTGAGTGAGTTAACTGAACTTAAGAAATGTAATTTTATCTTGCTATTTTAATTTTTCTTTTGTTTTGGTTGTTCATTTTTCTGCCCAACTTCATTTGAATATTTAGATCACTTTCCCCAATGTTTCGTATTTTTTTATAAATAATAATAATAAGAAATGCAATCTTTTAAGTCACTCTATTTTCAAGTTTCTTTTTACAGCACTATATTATGAATACTAGATAACAGCATTACTATCATTGATAAACTTCCTAGTGTGTTCTAATACTTCTCAGTTGAGAGATAAACACTCAAGGTAGTATAACTTAATACTTTTCTTTATTTCTGTGCTTTTAATCTATAAATTATACTTTTGTGTGAGCACCTGACAGATCTGTGAAATCAAGTATAAGATATGTTAAATATTTTATTATTTTATCATATTAACATCAGAAACTTCATTATCCCTGTGGGTACTTTGAAAGGACACAGCGTGTTGTCTATTTGACACACGGCTCTTTCTTATAAGTCTATGCCTGTGATTTTAGTCAGCTATAATTACTGATGGCAATGACTGCACTCTCATCATCTTAAGCCTAGGAGAAAAGTCAACTCAATGATATGATTTGGTCATAAGTAAGGACTCTATTTATGTCATGTTTTAAATACACATACTTTTGCTATGACAGTGAAATTCACTTTTCTCACACTTACAGTGTTGGAGCAGCCCAAAATGCTAGGTACCTTCAATTTCCTAAACTACAATCTCTGGTGTCAATTAAATTAGACTGTGAATCTAGACAGTAAGCTGGTGAAATCATATAACTTACTTTGTTTCTTTCTCTTTTCTAAGGCTCACAATCCTGCATTGTTTAATTGCCAAATGACTGGAATTTTTTAAAAATGTATTTTAGTTGCTTCATATCTTTTAGGTGTTTAGTTGCTGTTTAATATGTATCCTATACAAAAATCTTCCATAAACCAACGTTGTGAAGACCATTTCTTGTGTTTTCTTTCAGGTGCTTCATTGTTTCCTATTTTCCATTTGTGTCTATGATTCATCATGAATAAATTTTTGTGTATTGTGAAAGGCAATTTTTTCCAAATATATATCCAACTAATCTAGCATCATTTATTGAAAAGATATGTTTATTCACTGAACTGAAGTAACACCTTTGCCATAACTAGCTGACTGAATATATGATCCTGGGTTCTTCCATTGTGCTTTGGTCCATTTGTTTACCTTTGCACCAGAATGAGACTGTCATAAATATGTAAAGTATTTCATCTGATAATGTGAGTCCTCAAAATTTGTTCTTTTCTCAACAATTGTATTACCTATCCAAGCTTTCTTAATTTAAGAAATCATAATAGAATCAGCTTATTAATTTATGTATACATGTGTTATTTTGTGTGCTTAGTTGCTCAGCTATGTCTGACTCTTTGCAACCCCACGAACTGTAGTGTGCCAGACTCCTCTGTCCAGCAGGATTCTCCAGGCAAAACTACTGGAGTGGGTTGCCATGCCCTCCTCCAGGGGATCTTCCCCACCCAGGGATTGAACTCAGGTCTCCCGCATTGCAGGCAGATTCTTTAGCATATGAGCCACCAAGGAAGCCCATGCACACACATCTGCAGTGAATCTACAGGTAAATTTGTAGAGACTGTCATTTTAATAATATTGAGTTTTCAATACATGTGGAGGGCATGACAATCCACTCCAGTATTCTTGCCTGGAGAACCCCATGGACAGAGGAGTCTGGTGGGCTATAGTCCATGGGGTCACAAAGAGTTGGACACAATTGAAGCAACTTAGCACACATCAATACATAAGGGCTTCCCTAGTGGCTCAGTGGTAAAGAATCCACCTGAAATGCAGGAGACTCAGGAAACACAGGTTCAGTCCCTGTGGGAGGAAGATCTCCTGAAGGAAGGCATGGCAACCCACTCTAGTATTCTTGACAGGAGAATCCTATGGCCAGAAGATCCTGGTGAGCTAAAGTCCATAAGGTTGCAAAGAGTCGGCCATCACTGAAGTGACTGAGCATGCATGCATGCATCAATATAGGAACATGGTATATTTGTCTAGTTTTTATTTCTTCTTTTAATTCAGCTTATAGTATATTTTTTAATTATTTGCTCCAGCCTTTGCATTTTTAAAAACTTGTCGTTTCATCTATCAGCTTGATTATCTTCAAGTTAAACTTCACTATCTGAATTATAAGAACAACTTTTATATTTTTTAGAAAAGTTGTGAAACTAATATACATTTGTTCTGACCCATTGAATATGAGGAAAATAAAAGGCTTTGCCAGAACACTCACTCCTGTTGCAGAAAAACAACATTTATCATAATGTACAAATCTCTGGTGCCTTTTCTCATACAAATTTAGATTACTATATAGTCAGCCTCTGTTGTGTTTTTTGTACATGAGTAGCATCATGTTAATCACATTACTATTCAATTTGCTTTTGTTGCTGAAAAATAAAACATAAGTATTTCTACAAGTTAAAGAGATTAGGATATGGCATTTTTTCTTGAATATTTGCAAAATTCTCGTTCATAAGGAAGTTACACAATATAATGAAACATTTTCCTACCATTATGTCTTGGCATTTTGGCTAAGATCAACTGAAACATTTTCCTACTGATGAACATTACACTTATTTACAATTCAAACATAATGCGCATGTCAGGATGATTCTTTCTATGTCACTATTTTGTGGTTGCTGTGACATCAAAGGCCTATGATTTCATACTATTTACAGAGAGTTTTCATAGTTTCTGTATATATATAGCTATATATTCCTTTGATTTTAATAAATGGAGTCCAAATACAACATTAAGTTCAACTGCTTGGTTGCATTATGTATTTCTTTGTTTCTCTGAAGACATTTTAATATATTTCCATTTGGCACTGAGACAGTTTAATGTCTCCATTCAGACCCTTAAATCATTATTTTCTCTAATTTGAATAAACAAGTCTTCACTCTACTACACATGTCACTAAGGTTGCAGCCAAGTTTTTCATCGGCCTCTTTATAACCTGATTGAATTCTGTATTTTTTCCATGTTCTTCCTTCTTGTCAAATATGTAGATCTTCCAACTGCATATGTTTTGTGAATTTAAGGTCACAAAAATAGTTTTATTTGGCATCTACTCAGATAAAGCATTTGCTACTTCACTCCTTGCAATGAGGAAGAAGCTTGTCCTCAATGGTCTGTATTAATTACTATGAAATCAGCAAATCTAGAAAACATTTATTGTTCTTAAGATTTAAAATTCTTACTCATGTACAATTAAAATAAAACAGAAAAAAACAAACATCTTAATATTTATGAACTAGAAAGTTTATTTTTTGAATAAGAAGATGCATTTGCAGAGATGTAATAAAGGGTTTGCTATTCAATAAAGAATATTGATTGATATAATTCATCCAATTTTGTAATAAAATAAAAAGTCATGCTATAACTTTGGCTTTATATAATAGCAAATTTTAGATTTTCTTTTGCTGAGTAAGTGGGCAAGATTGCTATAATAACTATTGCTTTCATATACACTCAGAACCTCTATGGAGTTTATCATATCTGTTTATACTAGGCATGCAATGAGTGTTGAGCTATGTAAACCTGTTCTCAATGCAGATAGATCAAACAGGAAGTTTATGAAAATAATGAACCTATTTTCTTTAATTGAAAGTTAGTCATTCAGTCATGTCCGACTCTTTGTGACCCCATAGACTGTAGCCCACTAGACTCCTCTGTCCATGGAATTCTCCAGGCAAGAATACTGGAGTGGGTTGCCATTTCTTTCTCCAGTTTCTTTAATTACTATTGTAAAATAGCCTTTGTGTTTTGAGTAATGTTATATTTATCTCACTTATATTCCATTCTTTCAGTGGTTTATGAAAGATGAGTCTAGGGTAGGGGTCTAGACATAAAGCCTTCTTAAAGTAAAAACTAAGAATTAAATCTTGTATTCATAATTCTTAGCTGAAAAACATTATGCACCATCTCTTTGACTTCTATAAGAATGAGAGATCTAAAACTGAGAATTTCTCCAGATTCTCCAGAAGCTGACAATGTCATAAAGGAGACAGGTCTTCCAAAAACCTTGGCTCAATCAGCAGATTACTAGGTATGTACCAAAATGACAACGACCTTCTTCTTTGTCTCTTTTTCTTCCATTTCTTGTGGTTATATTACTCTTACTCTATTGGTTTAAGGCTTATATTGAAAACTTCTTTTAGGAGGCAGAATTTGGGGCAATTGACATATATCTATTTGGCATCTGCTATTTAATAAACTGGGAACATGTTAAGATGCAGATTCTGATTCACTATATCTGTGGTCATACCTGAGATTCTGTGTTGTAACAAGTTTCTAGGGTGTACAGATGCTGCTGGTCCATAATATCACTTTGAAGAGCAAGAATCTTGAAAGAGCTTTGCATTTGGTATTGCACGTGTTAGTAGCAAAAGCACTGAAAATTAGAGCTAGTACAGCTTGAAGTTCCTATATTAAAATTTACTCTCCTATCCTAACACTATTCAGGCAAAATATAGCAAATATAAAAAGGAAACTAAAAAGCTAGACTTGAAAGTATTCCTGTAACTAACTAGAATTATATCATGATTCCACATAACAAGGGTTATTCTTATACCAGAGAATCTTACCCTTGACATGTTGCTTCTAATTACTGTGTTAATCAAAAGAGCGACTAACTTCTTGCCAGAAAATATTGCTTCTTTATGAAGCTCTCTTAAGGTAATTATCTTACAATGGAGTAAGCTTTTTCAATAGAGGATAGAATATTAATGATCAAAAAGGAAATATCTTCAAAATTTAATTACATTTCAGAATTCTCTGACTGCTGATTCTAGTTAGGTTTGCAAAACAGATGCAAAATATCATTAAACAAATTGTACAAGAAACAAAAAGAACCCCCTCCAAAAAAAAAAACTGAAAGAATTCATTACAAAGTCGTGAAATTAATTATAGTATTATATGGCTAAGCATTATATTTTATATAGAAATCTCTGATCTGTTTGATGATACCCTAGAAAGTTAGCTGTTCAACATATGCCATAATGGAGTCCACAAGATCAGTTAAAGAATGAAATAAGGAACTATCAGGCAAATTTATAAACTTGGATTATATTTCCAACCACAGACACATTCTTTGTTTAACTAATAGGTTGTGAATACATAGGCCATTAGTGATCATTAAACTATGAAACAGACCTTAAATTTCACAAGTAGATTTGAATCTCACGAGTTGCATTTCACAACAGGGAGTCAAGATTATTCACCACTTTCATATGCTGACACCTGCGATCAAGGCATAAAGGCTGATAAACAGCATTTAGCTCTTTGTATAAACACGCAAGCAGGAGGATAAGGCATGAATTTGCCAATTGCTCTCCCCTAGTGAGAAGATTAGTTAATATTCATAACATATGCACATGAAGGTTTGAAAATTTTTGTATCCTCCATTATAGTAAAACAGAGTATTAAAATGCTGGTGCCCGTAATCAAATCCAAAAGAAGAAATTGGACTTAGTATTTAGGATAGTATCGTTTTCTTCACTGCTTTTTATTATGTATGGTATAGTAGAGGCTCTAAGGAAAACAGACATTCAATTTGGCAAGTTAACTCTGTACTTTTTATGAATTAAAAGAGACAATGCTCAAATATTTTTTCTAAAATTTTAAAATAGGTGAAATATGCATAATAATTGCAGATATGGTGCCTGTTCCTTTATTTGACAGAAAATATGGATTTTGTTTTTACCCAAATTGATAGCTTTATAACTCCATGTCTTGTTTTATGTTTTATAGAAAGACTCTAAGTAGAAATATTATTATTTTAACTGAGGTAAGATGTCAGAGTAGGAGGCTTAAGCTCACCTCCTCTCATAGGGACACCAAAATCATTACTAACTGATAAATAATCATCAAGAAAGTAAAAAGACTGGAATCTACCAAAAAAAGATACTCTACATTCAAAGACATAGAGAAGAAATGGTGAGATGGCAGGAAGAGCACCCTCATGATATAATCAAATCCCACACTATCTGAGTGGGTGCCCCACAAACTGGAGAATAATTATAATGTAGAAGTTTTCCTACAGAAGTGAGAGCTCTGAGTCCCATGCCAGGCCCCCAGCCTAGGGGCCCGCATCAAGAGGAGGAGTCCCCAGAACTTCTGGCTCTGAAGGCTGGCAGGGCTTAACTGCAGGAATTTCACAGATTGGGGAAAAGAGAGACTCCACTCTTGGAGGGTGCACACAAAGGTCCTGTACACACTGGGTCACAGAGCAAAAGCAGTGACTCCATAGAAGCCTGGGCCAGACCTGTCTGTCGGTCTTGCAGGATCTCCTGGGAAGGGAAGGGGCAGCTGTGGCTCTCTAGGGTAATAAAAGCTGGTGGCAGATATAGTGGAGAACTATGTGAATTCTGGCTAGAGGCAGACATTTTGGGTCCTTGGCACTGAAACCTGGCCCCATCCAACAGCTTGTAAGCTCCAGTGCTGGGATACCTCAGGCCAAACAACTGACAGGGTGGAAAAACAGCCACACCCATCAGCAGACAAGATGCTTAAAGACTTCTTGAGCCTAAAGTCACCTCTAGACACCACTTGACATGAGCCTGCCAACCACAGGGTTAAGGCCCAGCCCCACTCACCAGTGAGTAGGAATCAGCCTCTTCCATCAGGAAGCCTTCACAAACATCTAGAACAGCCTCACCCATCAGGAGGCAGACAGTTAAAACAAGGAGTCTAAGATTCTGCTGTTTGCAGAACTGAATCCACAAACACAGATTAGAATGTACCCTAGGAGCACCAGGTCCTAGGCCCTTGGGTCACGAGAGGGGAGTGTGCTGCTGGAGTATATAGGATATCCCATACAGAGGGTCACTTCTCCAAGGTTGAGAAATGTAACCAAACTATCACAACAATAAAAATACATATAACAACTTAAACAAAATGATACAATAAAGGAATATATTCCAGACGAAGGAACAAAATAAAACCCCAAAAGGACAATTAAATGAAGTGGAGACAGCTTATCTACCTGAGACAAAGTGCAGAGTAATGATAGTAAAGATGATTCAAGTACTTGGGAAGAGAATGAATGCGTGGAGTAAGAAAGCAAGGAAAGGGTTAGGAAGTATAAAGAACATCCAAGCAGAGTTGAAGAATACAATCACTGAAATGAAAATACATTAGAAGGAACAATAGAACAAGTATGGCAAGAATGAATCAGTGAGCTGAAAGATAGGATTGTATAAATTACTGCTGCAGAAAAAGAAAATAAAACAAGGAAAAGTAATGAGGACAGTTTAAGACACCTATGGGACAATGTCAAATGCACCAACAGTTGCATTATAGGGGCCCCAAAAGGAACAAAGGGAGAGAAAGGGCATGAGAAAAATAGTTAAAGAGATAACAGCTGAACAATTCTCTAACATGAGAAAGGAAATAATCATCAAAGTCCAGGAAGCAGAGAGGATAAACCCCAGGAGCAACACACTAAGACACATAGTAATCAAACTGACAAAAATTCAAAACAAAACGAAGATAAAATATTAGAAGTAATGATGGAAAAGCAACAAATAACTAACAAGGGTATACCCATAGACTAGAAGCTGATTTTTCATCAGAAACTCTACAGGCCAGAAGGGAATGGTATGACATATTTAAAGGGATAAAAGGGAAAAGCAACGAAGAATACCCAGCAAAGCTCTCATCAAATTTGATGTAGAAATCAAGAGTTTTACAGACAAGCAAAAGCTAAAAAAATTCAGTATTACCAAAGCCACTTTAAAACAAATGCTAAAGGAACTTCTCTTAAAAGAAAAGAAATGGCCACAACCAGAAACAAGAAAATTACAGAATAGTAAAGCTCACAGATAAAGGCAAATATATAGTGAAGGTAGCAAATCATCCACACACAATTATGATATCAAACTCAGTAATTGTGACAGGAGGAGAGTACCAGTGTGGGAAATTTGAAATGCATTTAAAATTAAGTGATGAGCAACATAAAACAATCACATATTTATATGGACTGCTATGTAAAAAATCAGTAATAAATATACACATGAAAATGAAAACAGAATCCAAACACAACACTTAAGATAATCATAACATTATAAGATAGGAGAACAAAAGAGGAAAACAAGAAAAAATACCTACAAAAACAAATGTTTGCTAACTGAGCCACCAGGGAAGTTCAACAAATCCAAAACAGTTAACAGAATGGCAATAAAAAAATATACATTACCTTACATGTAAATGATTAAATGCACCAACTATGTTTAAAAAGATATAGACTGGCTAAAATGGATACAAAAACAGACTCACATATATGTTGTCTATAAGAAACCCACTTCAGATCTAGAGACACATAAAGATTGAAAGTGAGGGGGTGGAAAAAGTATTCTATGCAAGTGGAAATAATGAGTAACTATACTCATACCAGACAAAGTGTGAAAGGGAAAGTGTTACTCGTGCAGTTGTGTCTGACTCATTGCAGCCTGCCAAGCTCAGCTCCTTTGTCCATGGAATTCTCCAGGCAAGAATACTGGAGTGTAGCCACTCTCTTCTGCAGGATATCTTCCCGACCCAGGGATTGAACTGGGGTCTCCTGTGCTGCGTGCAGTTTCGTTACCATCTGAGCCACCAAGGAAGCCAAAGACTGGTACAAGAGGCAATAAAGGAACTATATAATGATCAAAGGATTAATCCAAGAAGATATAACTGTAAATAGAGATGCATTGAAAATAGGAGCACCTCAATAGATAGCACAATTAATAGGGGGGCTGTAACACCCCATTTACATCAACAGACAGATCATCCAGACAGAAAAACAGTAAGGAAACATATGTCTTAAATGACACATTAGACCATGTGGCCTTAATTGATATTTATAGAACATTCCATCCCAAGGTAGCATACACCCTATTTTTTTGTGCAAATGGAGCATTCTCCAAGAAAGTCATATGCTGGGGGACAATGCAAACTTCGGTGTATTTAAGAAAACTGAAATCATATCAAGTTTCTCTATGAGATTAGAAATTAAGCAAAAGAAAAGCTGCAAAAACATACACATCGAGACTAAACAATATGCTACTAAAAAACCAGTGGGTCTTTGAAGAAATCAAAGAGGAAATAAAAAAGCCTAGAGACAAATGAAAATGAAAGCATGACAATCTAAAACATATGGGATATAGCAAAAGCAGTTTTAACAGAGAAGATTATAGTCATGAAAGTTTACCTTAGGAAACAATAAAAATCTCAAATAATCAACCTAATCTTACACCTACAGAAACTAGAGAAAGAACAAAGCCCAGAGTTAGCAGAAGGAAATGAATCATAAAGATCAGAGCAGAAATAGATGAAATAGAGCAAAATAAAATAATAGAAAATGTTAATGAAACTAAAAGCTGGTTGTTTGAAAATTTAAACAAAAGTGATAAACCTTTAGCCAGACTCATCACGAAAAAAATGACGATGTTAAAGTGCTGATCTCAATATGCCAACAAATTTGGAAAACTCAGCAGTGGCCACAGGACTGGAAAAGGTCAGTTTTCATTCCAGTCTCAAAGAAAGTCAATCACTGTACAATTGTGTTCATTTCACATGCTAACAAGGCAATGGTAAAATCCTTCAAGCTAGTCTTCAGCAGTGCCTGAACCAAGGACTTCCAGATGTACAAGCTGGATTTAGAAAAGCAGAAGAACCAGAGATCAAACTGCTAACATCCATTGGATCATAGAAAAAGCAAAGGAATTCCAAAAAAAAGGCTACTGCTTCATTGACTAAGCTAAAGCCTTTGACTGTGTGGATTACAACAAACTGTGGAAAATTCTTAGAGATGGGACTATCAGACCACCTTACCTGTCTTCTGAGAATCCTTAATGCAGGACAAGAAGCAGCATTTAGAACAGGATATGAAATAATGGACTGGTTCCAAATTGGGAAAGGAATACATCAAGGCTGTATATTGTTACCCTGCTTATTTAACTTATATGCAGAGTACGTTATGCAAAATGCTGGGCTGGATGACTCACAAGTTGGAATCAAGATTGCTAGGAGAAATATCAACCCCCTCAGATATGACAAACCTAGGCAGCATATTAAAAAGCAGAGACATCACTCTGCTGACAAAGGTCCACATAGTCAAAACTATGGTTTTTCCAGTAGTCATGTGTGGATGCGAGAGTTGGACCATACCCAAGGGTGAGCACTGAAAAAATTGATTCTTTCAAAATGTGATGCTGCAGAAGACTCTTGAGAGTCCCTTGGACTGCAAGGAGATCAAACCAGTCAATCCTAAAGGAAATCAGTCCTGAATATTCATTGGAAGGGCTGGCTGATGCTGAAGCTCCAATACTTTGGCCACCTGATGCAAAGAGCCAACTCATTGGAAAAGACCCTAATGATGTGAAAGATTGAGGGCATGAGGAGAAGGGGGTGATAGAAAATGAGATGGTTGAATGGAATCATTGACTCGATGGACATGAGTTTGAGCAAACTATGGGAGATAGTGAAGGATAGGGAAGTCTGGCATGCTGCAATCCATGGAGTCACATGACTGAGAGACTGGAAAACAACAACATAAATACTACATTTAAAACCATATGTTGCTTATATTATTACTCACATTTCTTACATCATCTTACAATGTTCATATTACTGGGATGACTAGGTATATTTCATACAATATATTTCATATATTTTTCTCTTAATCAAATAGTTACAATAACAACTAACATTGCATTTTCAGTTAAATTGAAGGAATCTGATCCTAGTTGATCCTGTCTTTTTCCAAAAATAGAAGAGACCATTCAAAGTTCATATTCAGGTATCACTTCACTGGCAGATGTTTCATATAGAAATTGTGTGTTCTACATAATTTTGTGGGGTTCTGGAGGTGTAAAAGAACTTTCATAAAGAAATATACCAAGGTCACAAAATAGGAAAGTACTGTCTCTTCAACAAATGGTGCTGGGGAAACTGGATATTCATATGCAAAAGAATTAAGTTGGACTCATATCATAATCAAAAATTAACTCAGTGGATTAAAGACTGAAAATAGGGCTGAAACTATAAATTCCTAGAAGAAAACATAGAGGAAAACATTCATCTTAATGAATTTGGCAATTATTCTTGGATATGACACTAACAGCACACGTAACAAAAGCAAAAATAGACAAATGTGACTACATCATACTTAAACATTTCTGAACAACCAAAAAAACAACCAAGAGCATGAAAGGCAGATTACAGAATGGGAGAAAAGATTTGCAAACCATATCTTTGACAGGGTGTTAACATCTAGAATTTATAAAGAAATTCTATCCTGAACAACAAAAAACCAAACAATCCACTTTAAAAATGGGCAAGATATTTGAATAGACCATTCTCCAAAAAATATATACAAAAAACTGAGAAGTATATAAAAAGATGCACAACATTATTAATCATCTGGGAAATGCAAACCAAAACCACGAAGTGGTATCACTTCACATTCATTAGGATGGTCACTATCATGAATGGCAACATATCGAGTGTTGTTATAAATGGTGAGAAATTAGAACTCTTGTGCTCTGCTGATAAGAATGTAAACTGTACAGTAATTATGGGGGAAAGTATGGAAATAACTCAAAGAATTAAAATTAGAATTATCGTTTGATCCAGCAATTCCATTTGTGGTTTTATATCCATTAAAATGGAAACGATCTTGAAGAGATATTTTTACACTCAGGTTCATTGAAACATGTGAAACTAATATATCCAGTGAGGAACTTCAATGTCCACTGAGATAAATAGAAAAAGAAAATGTAGGACATACATACAACTGAATATTATTCATTCTTAAATTGTGCTTATATTGTGATATGCTACAATTTTGATGAACCTTGAGGACATTATGCTAAGTGAAATAAGTCACAAAAAGATGTAGTTCATGATTCCAAATATATGAATTATCTAAAGTAGTCAAATTCTTAGAAACAGAAAGTAGAATGGTATTTTCCAGTGGCTAAGGGAGTGGGAAAAAGAAGGATTGTTTAACAGGTACAGAAATTCAGTTTTGCAAGATGAAAAAGTTCTAGAGATCTATTTTAAAGTAAGGGATATAAACTTTACTGTAGTGTACATTTAAAAATGTTAAAGTGGTAAATTTCATGTCATGTGTATTTTTTAAATAAAGAAAATAGAAAAATTATTTTGCTGTCATCAGATGTATATATTTGGGGAAAACAAAGGAAATAAACATTAACCTCTAAAAGGTACACTATTGTTTCTAACCAAGAAAGAGTGAGCCTTCTATCAGTACATCTATTTTCTCTAATTAAAGAAATAATAACAGAACTGGACGTGGAACAGACTGGTTACAAATTGGGAAAGGAGTACGTCATGGCTGTATATTGACACCCTGCTTATTTAACTTATATGCAGAGTGCATCATGTGAAATGCTGGACTGGAGGAAGCACAAGCTGGGGTCAAGATTGCTGGGAGAAATATCAATAACTTCAGATACACAGATGACGCCAGAATTCAGGCAGAAAGTAAAGAAGAACCAAAGAGCCTCTTGATGAAAGTGAAAGAGGACAGTGAAAAAGTTGCCTTAAAGCTCAACATTCAGAAAACTAAGATCATGGCATCCAGTCCCATCACTTCATGGCAAATAGATAGGGAAACAATAGAAACAGTGAGAGACTTTATTTTGGGGGGTTCTAAAATCACTGCAGATGGTGACTGCAGCCATGAATTTGAAGGATGCTTGCTCCTTGGAAGAGAAGTTATGAGCAACCTAGACAGCATACTACAAAGCAGAGACATTACTTTGCCAACAAAGGTCCATCTAGTCAAAGCTATGGTTTTTCCAGTAGTCATGCATGGATATGAGAGTTGAACTATAAAGAAAGCTGACTCTTGAGAGTCCCTTCGACTGCAAGGAGACACAATCAGTCAATTCTAAAGGAAATCAGTCCTGAATATTCATTGGAAGGACTGATATTGAAGCTGAAACTCCAATACTTTGGCCATCTAATGTGAAGATCTGACTCCTTGGAAAAGACCCTGATGCTGGGAAAGACCAAAGGTGGGAGAAGGGGATGAAAGAGGATGAGATGTTTGAATGGCATCACCGACTTGATGGACATGAGTTTGAGCAAGCTCCAGGAGTTGGTGATGGACAGGGAAGCCTGGTATGCTCCAATCCATGGGGTTGCAAAGAGTCAGACACGACTGAGCAACTGAACTGAAGTGAAAGAAATAATAATGGAAAATAACAAATGTTAAATAAAACAATTAGTGAGGTAAGATGTCATAGAAATTGAAATGAAAGTTAATACAATTTAAAAATACTAAATAAAATATTGGACATGTCATTATACATGTGTGTACTGTATAATTAAGGTGATATTGGAGTTTTATAACTTGGAAGAAATTTGAATACAATATTTTTATGGTGCTCTAAACTCCTGTATTAGCAAAGAGATTCATGGCAATTATTTATAAAATACAAGCTTTTCCTCTTTGATGATTTTTCTCTAGTTTAGATCAAAATGAATATTTGAAAGATATAAAGAAATTGAATTATTCATTTTCTCCTAAAATGCTGTATGAATACAGAGAGATTTTAAATGAGTGATTTAAACAATGAAGACAAAAAAATAATAGATTTAAATTCATAGCATACAATTATGGAATGGCATATGTGAATTTTAAGTAATAGGGTACATAGTCATTAAAATTATTTGACTCCAGTAATATTCAGCTAATGAGTCTTTAATGCTCCATTTCATCAGGACTAGGAAGATAGGAGGAGATTGGAAATAAATGATAAGTTATACAGCATTAATTCTTATTTCATTTGACTTTTGTTTTTTCTCTGTCAGTATTTTATTCTTTTAGTCTATGGAAATCTGAGTTTTATCATGACTACCATTATAAATTAATATGTTTGGGTGCATTATTTCTTTATAATAAAAAACAAAATCATTTTGATATTAAAATATTTCAAAATTAATTTTCATACATAGAGAAAAGAGGCAGTTAAACACTATATCTTCCCAAACTGCTAAATTCACTTAATTGGATATACTGCATAACAACTGTTTAATGTACCTATCTTTTGACATTCAGTTCAGTTCAGTTCAGTTGCTCAGTTCAAATTTGGCCTTGGAGTACAGAACAAAGCAGGGCAAAGGCTAGTAAGAGTTATGCCAAGAGAATGCACTGGTCATAGCAAACACCCTCTTCCAACAACACAAGAGAAGACTCTACACATGGACATCACCAAATGGCCAACATCAAAATCATATTCAAATATTCTTTGCAGCCAAAGATGGAGAAGCTCTATAGAGTCAGCAAAAACAAGACTGGGAGCTGACTGTGGCTCATATCATGAACTCCTTATTGCCAAATTCAGACTTTAATTGAAGAAAGTAGGGAAAACCACTAGGCCATTCAGGTATGACCTAATCAGTTGCTCAGTCATGTCCAACTCTTTGTGACTCCCATGGACTGCAGCACGCCAGGCCTCCCTGTCCATCACTACCTACTGGCACTTATTCAAATTCATGTCCATTGAGTCGGTGATGTCATCCAACCATCTCATCCTCTGTCATCCTCTTCTACTCCTGACTTCAATCTTTCCCAACATCAGGGTCTTTTCAAATGAGTCAGTTCTTTTAATCAGGTGGCCAAAGTATTGGAGTTTCAGCTTCAGCATCAGTCCTTCCAATGAATATTCAGGACTACTTTTCTTTAGGATGGACTGGTTGGGTCTCCTTGCTGTCCAAGGGACTCTCAAGAGTCTTCTCCAACACCACAGTTCCAAAGTATCAATTCTTTTGTTCTCAGGTTTCTTTATAGTCCAACTCTCACATCCATACATGACTGTAGTGGGAATTCCTAACAATGTGCTTTCAGAGCCTTGAGAAATTTCACAGAAATAGCACTTGGAAAAAACAGCATATGATAAGAAACTGTGTTATGATTATTCTTCATGTTTTTCTTAGAATAATAACCTTGTTAGAGACCCCAAGGCCAGACCCAGAAGGGAGTATGACTGGGATCATTAAAGCATGGACCTTGGAACACCGGGTCACCATCAGGTGTGAACACTGTCTACACACTTGCTGATTGTTCCTGAGATTTTCCCAGAAGGGAACGACCTGGGGGTAAAAACAAGGAGATCTGGACTATGTCAATATAGTGTTTTGGGAAAGATAGATCAAAGAAAGTTTTGTAGTCTGCAATTAGAAATAAAAGCTGGACTTGGTATGGACTCTGCACCTCAGTCCAAGAGGGGCTGCAGATCCCTCCCCTGACCAATTGAACCAGATTCTGTGCTCTGTTTTCTTTCTTGTCGCTCTTTCATGGACTTTTAGGGTAACACATGACCACTGGAAAACCATAGCTTTGACTTTGAGATGGACCTTTGTTGGCAAAGTAATGTCTCTGCTTTTGAATATGCTGTCTAGGTTGCTCATAACTTCTCTTCCAAGGAGCAAGCGTCTTTTAATTTCATGGCTGCAGTAACCATCTTCAGTGATTTTGGAGCCTCCCAAAATAAAGTCTCTCACTGTTTCCATTGTTTCCCCATCTATTTGCCATGAAGTGATGAGACTGGATGCCATGATCTTAGTTTTCTGAATGTTGAGCTTTAAGGCAACTTTTTCACTGTCCTCTTTCACTTTCATCAAGAGGCTCTTTGGTTCTTCCTCGCTTTCTGCCCTAAGTGTGGTATCATCTGTGTATCTGAAGTTATTGATATTTCTCCTGGCAATCTTGATTCCAGCTTGTGCTTCCTCCAGTCCAGCATTTCTCATAATGTACTCTGTATATAAGTTAAGTAAGCAGGGTGACAATATACAGCCAAGACATACTCCTTTCCCAATATGGAACCAGTCTTTTTTTCCATGTCCAGTTCTAACTTTTGCTTCTTGACCTGCATACAGATTTCTCAGGAGGCAGGTCAGGTGGTCTGGTATCCCCATCTCTTGGAAGAATTTTACAGTTTGTTGTGATCCACACAGACAAAGGCTTTGGCATAGTCAATAAAGCAGAAGTAGATATTTTTCTGAAACTCTTTTGCTTTTTCAATGATCCAATGGATGTTTGCAATTTGATCTCTAGTTCCTCTGCCTTTTCTAAATCCAGCTTGAACATCTGGAAGTTCACAGTTCATGTACTGTTGAAGCCTGGTTGGGGGAACTGAGAGCAGCAATATGTACATGGGACCTTTTGAAGGAAGATTAAAGATTTACTGAACATGGCCTCACTCATCAGAATAAGACTCAGTTTCCCCCTCAATCTGTCTCTCCCATCAGGAAGCTTCCATAGGCCTCTTATCCTTCTCCTTCAGAGAGCAGACAGACTGCAAACCACAGTTACACAAAACTAACCAATCTGATCACATGGACAACAGCCTTGTGTAATTCAATGAAACTGTGAGCCATGCCATGGAGGGCCACCCAAGATGGATGGGATCATGGTGGAGAGTTCTGACAAAACGTGGTCCACTGGAGAAGGGAATGGCAAACAGCTTCAGTATTCTCACCTTGAGAACCCAATGAACAGTATGAAAAGGCAAAAAGATAGGACACTGAAAGATGAACCTCCCAGTTGATAAGTGCCCAATACCATATTAGAGATCAGTGGAGAAATAACTCCAGAAAGAATGAAGAGATAGAGCCAAAGCAAAAACAACACCCAGTTATGGATGTGACTGATGATGGAAGTAAAATCCAATGCTGTAAAGAGCTTATGCATAGGAACCTAGAATGTTAGGTCCATGAATCAAAGCAAACTGGAAGTGGTCAGACAGGAGATGGCAAGGGTGAACATAGACATTTTAGGAATCAGCGAACTGAAATGGATTGGAATGGGTAAGTTTACTCAGATGACCATTATATCTACTACTGTGGGTAAGAATCCCATTGAAGAAATGGAGTAGCCATCTAGTCAACCAAAGAATCCGAAATGCAGTGCTTGGATCCAATCTTTTGATATTAAGAAGTTTTAATTTATGGTAATTGTTTACATTTTTATTGTATTTTAATTTGTTATGTTTCTTTATAGAATTAGATGTTTTGTGATTTTTAAAAAAGATTTATACCACAGGTAAATGTGTCTGGGTCTTGTTTTTTATTTTAATGAAGCCATTGGGAAAGTGAAGCCATTGTCACCCATGAAGTCATAGTCTCACTAAGGTAAACCTACCTTTGTTACTTTCTGTGGCCCTGTTAGAAGGGATGGATATATACAGAGGTTAGCCCCCTTCATCATACTTTCTCATTTTCCTGTTACCATTCTTTTTCCTTTCCTATACTCTTGTCCAAACTTCCTTCATTCAAGAGAACTGGAGTTCAATATTTTGGGTGATATTTCCCCTTTTCTGGTGGGAATGACAAGTAGGCTGAAGAATTCAAGAAAGGAAAGACAGGAAAGGGAGAGGGGACGAATTGTGGGAATAGCATTAATATATATATACATTACCATCTAAATTAGTAAAATTTCATACCCAGTGGAAATTTGCTGTATGATTCAGGGAGCTCAAATCCAATGTTCTATGAAAACCAGGGTGGGATAAGGTGGGAGGTGGGAGTGAGGTTCAAGAGGAAGGGGACATATGTATACCTATGGCTGGTTCATTTGATATATGGCAGAAACCAGTGCAATATTGTAAAACAATTACCCTCCAATTAAAAATAAATTTAAAAAAGCCTCAGTCCTAGAGCTAAGATCTAGGGTGATTGTAAGATGAACATGATAGTAATGGTTATGATTAAATATTTCAGGGTATTTGGTTGAATTATTGGCAATTACAGATACTGAACCATTAATACTAACAAGGCCAGAAGAGAAAACTATACATTTAACTTCATCAATAATTATTAAAACTTCTTAAATTTGCATAATATATTAATTACAATAATAATGCACTCAATTGAAAGTATCACATAAAATTTACATATAACAATTATCATATAAATTCTATAAACCTCATGTCAATCTTTAGATTTTTTCATCTCCTGTGGAATGACTGTAATTTATTATCAGTGGTAGTATTATAGTAGAAGTAATATTGCTGTCATCATTATCACTTACTATTATTAAATACCTCCAGAATGAGCTCTGACTTGTCATTGTGTTGTTTTTATTGTTTAGCCACTAAGCTGCATCCAACTCTTTTGCAACAACCAGGGACTGTAGCTTGCCAAGATCCTCTGTCCATGGGATTTCCCTGACAAGAATACTGGAGTATGTTGCCATTTCCTTCTCCAGGGGATCTTCCCAACCCAGGGATGGAACCAGCATTTCCTGCATTGCAGGTGGATTCTTTACCACTGAGCATCCAGGGAAGCCCTTCTTAAATAGATTCATCTAAATACTAGACTAAAATGACCCTTGGACCACTTATAGTTGTTCTTCTTTAGTGCTGGCATTTCATGCTCCTTTTCTTACCTTTTTTCCCAACATCTGCTGATACATATGCAGGTAAATTCTTGACCGTGTGACTGGACTTTGAACCTATCATTTTGTTTCTTGGCACATGCATCCTTCGGTTCATTTGTTTAACAGACTTTTGATCTGGTGCTTTAATCTAGCCTTGTTTTTTTTTTTTTTAAATATATTCCTCAATTTTGGCTCCCCTACCTGCTTCTGATTCAAAGATGTTTCTTTTTTTTTTTTTTTTGAAGATCAAATCTTTCTTCATTCCTCAGGGTTTTCGTAATTCCTCTTTTCCCAGAAGCTCACTCTGTAGTTATCACTGATAAAAATGAACTACAAAGATGTAAGTGCCTACTGTGTGCCCAGTAGTGAGATAAGTGATATATGCATAGAAATGAAAAGTTTACAGTATTCCAGTGCCACCCTCAGCACAACAGACTCCCCGATTCTAATGAGCTGTGTTTGGTAACAGATTTCATCATTTCGCTAGTTGCCAAGCGTCTTAAACTTCTACCTACCAACAAACCAGTTTTTCTTTACTATATACTAGCAATAATTGTCTCCAGTGTCAATCACTTTATCCTGAATCACTAACTACACGGTATTGTTATTACTATAATTATTGCTATTATTGCTACTGTATGTCATTTCTGAATGCAGAAGGGAATTCTGAAGAAGGAATATTTTGAAAGGAATGGTACTGACACTTTCACTAAAAGGAAATGAATTATGCTAAATGTGAATCAGAAATTTTGAGCCACAAAAAAGGAACAAATTTTTCCTTGTGTGTGCCTTGTTAGAATTTTTCTTGCTGGTAATTATAGTATCATTCTTTTTCTGAGCTGCCTCAGAATCAATAAGATGAACCCCTTGAATATAAAGACCTTTCCCTGTTGCTGGCCAGGTAAATTGAAGTGATCTGGGTAAATAGAAGTCAGTCCAGCACAAACCAGACCCTAGAGACCCTTAAGTTTTTGGAGTCCACTGAAATGTAAAAGACCTGAAGAGAATTCATTGAAGGTTGTAATATTTTGCCATTTGACAAGGTGCACACTCTCTAGGAACGTGATTTTCAATTAAGACATTCATATTTGATGATATGAAAATGACAGCAAGAGTGAAGGAGTGAAAGAGGGGGAGAGAGAAAGCATATTAAGTTCTAGGTGTTTTTAGGAACACTTATGGCTCACCCGGTACTAATTATAATATGATTTTAAATGTGTTAAGTTAACATTTCATGAAGTCCTTTCATATGCCAGCCTTCGCAGGTCTTATTTTTGCTTCCTGCATATTTTCAGGCACTGAGATAAGTAGTTCATATTGCTTCTTTTCCTTTTATAACTTTTTAAGTTTGTGTGCACTCAAACATTATTTCTTAACTGGATCTGTATAGCTCCCCTTCCCTCTTTAAGCTCAGAAATTTTAATTGTACCATTTCCAATATATTCATAATACAAATAACATATGAAATGTGTCAGTCTTCACATTGAATTTATAAATAAGTCTGGTCACAGTCAAATAATTTCACACATTGCCCAGCATAAACGTCAATTTAAAATATGAAGCTCATAAATAAAATGAAAACTGTTACCCAGTGGATCTAAAAACAGTTATTATGTCAGAGTTAATCTTTGCATCAGCTTATGGTCTTCCTACACACTGCTTTAAATGTGAAACCCTAAATACCAAGGGTCCAGCATAATAAATCTTACTATGTTAATTCATTTGCAAATTTAAATCAGGAAAATATCATCATCTACCAGAATGGAATTTAACCTGTGGGAAAGAAGATAACTGAATATTTGTAAAGGATGAAAAAATAACATGAGATGATGCATTTTCATTGAAAAATAACCTACACTGTCATAATTTTTTGTTCCACATAAATCATGGAAGCATAACCACAGCCTACTGACTCTTTTTAAGAATTGGAAAGAAGATTCGATGGGTCCCAGACTTGAACTCAAATCAGTGACACCTGATACTCACTGTACCAAGTATGTAAAACACAAATGGGAAAATGGAATATACCAATAGGTATTCAATTTACAAAGGGATCTGCAGGGTAGGTACATATTCTCAAGGATAAAGCACTATTCTACATTCGCCCAAGGAAAAGCAGAAATAGATACACTTTATTGCCACCACTGACTTTGTGTTCCCTATGAAGGAACAGATGGGGTCATTTTTAGATGGGGAGTTGCCTATGTGACAACCCTGAGTGGCCTCACATACTGAGTGTATAATTGTCTTTACCAAAATTCTTTAATTTTTATTGGTCTTATTTATTTATATAAGAAGAGTTACATTTAAAAAATTACATTAACACTGAATTTCCTACATAGGATTGCTCCCATGGCATTTGCAGAAGGTCTATATTTTGTAATTGGAAGTACCTGGATGTCTTGCTTAACATTTCAAACTATTATAGTTTAATTAGTTGAAACAATTTTTGTTATACAAATTTACAAAGTTACTTTGATTTTTAATAGCTATAAAATTGTTTTATTTTTGTTTTTTTAGTGATGGTGGTATTTCATATCTCCTGTTTAGATACTTATATAACTATTATTTTCGTGAACTGGAGAATTTTACCAGATTTTCCTCAAAAGTTGTAAATTATTAACTTTGCCTAAAATACAATACCTCTCCAAAATACCCAATTAAGTGTCTTTCTCTAAGTTCTAATTACTTTTGTGTCTCAATATCCTCATCAGAAAATGACATAAACTTACTTCATCATTTTTTGTGTGTGTGTGAGTTAATGTATGTGAAGAATTTAGAATGGTAAGTAGTTTAACTGTTGTTTTAAAACTACTTCATGACAGTACAAGCTCTCAGTGTTACAATTGGGTGAAAGGGTTAGGGCTACTGGAAATATTTTTGAAATTACAATCTAAGCTTAATTCCATTGATGGTGGGAAATATTAAAGGTAGGAGGAGAGTCACAATGATTTAGCCTTCAAATAATGACGTAAAAGTAAATCCAGTCAACCAGGCAAGGATCATCAACAGCATTCTGCCTGGATTTGGGATTGAGGAGTATGACAAGTGATCCAGAACATTTAGTGCCTTGGATTTAAGATACTTGATTTTCAAGAGAATTTTTATTTCAGATGAAAGTAGAGTGGTCTACTAGAATCACTGTGATTGAATTCATATGGACTGTGTGACTAATTCTTGATTGATTCTATATCATTAATTCTAAAAATGGTTGCAGTTCTTAAAGGAATGATTCTCAAATTCTTGACCTTAAGATCCTGCCCTCAGAATCACCTGAGGAGATACTTCCATTGAATCAGAATTTCTTGAGTTGAGCTAAAAAATCTTTTGAAGTTATCCCAAGTAATTCTATGGCACACTGAAATCTCAGAAAGAAAAATATCCTTTAAGAACACACAATATACTCAATTATTTTCTCTCTAGAGATAATACAATTTTTTTCAAATGTTTAAGAATTTTGTAAAAAGTGATTACAGAAATTCTACTTACTCTTCTATATTACTGGAAATTTCAACAGGAAAATTTTTTGGTAAACTGTTGAGAAAATCATATTCAATACCTAAAATGGAGTCTTCTCATTTTCCAGCAATAATCACTTATAGAACTAAACCAAATGCTCTGATCTCACTCAAAGGAATTAATCTCTCTTAATGTTTTCTTCAGTCACTCAGGTAGGTAAGACAAAATGTGGAGAACTAAAAGAGTTATTAATCTTTTTGCCATATTCATTTATCATTCAAACAAACAAAAAAAAAGCAATTAGATCTTCAGTCTAAAAACAATTGACCTATCAAAGTCTTAACAGTATTTTCAGTAAGTGCCCTTTTATGTGGAAAGAAATTACATTGTGTCTTAAAACATCTTTGTTTTAAAATATCTTTCTCTGATAAATTATGTGATTATAAAATTCTATTATATAATATTTTTCACATTTTGAAATGTAGTATGTATTTCTGTAGCTTTTGAGTTAACTTAATATGTTATTAGGAACCAAAGGGTTTTTTTTAAACACTCTTGATTTTAGAAAATAATATATAAATGTATATGGGCTTTCCTGGTGGCAGAGATGGTAAAGAATCTGCCTGCAATGCAGGAGACCTGGGTTTAATCCCTGGGTTGGGAAGGTCCCCTGGAGGAGGGCATGGCAACCCACTCTAGTATTATAGCCTGGAGAATCCCCATGGACAGAGGAGCCAGGTGGGCTACAGTCCACGAGGCTGCAGAGTTGGACATGAGTGAGTAACTAAGTACAGCACATACATGCATATGTACAAACATACACGCAGATAAGTTGCTCATAAAAATGAGAACAATTTATAATATGAGCAAAATGACATAATATAGGAAAATGAAAACAAAATTAAGTATCTTTTTGTTTCTGAATTCAGGATTTAATTATAGGACAGACATTTGACCTATATGGTAATGATTAAAGGTTTTATATAGTGTTTAACATAATTTTTAACACAAATTTAAAAAATGTGGATATTCAATAAAAATGTGGAGTTTTAGGATGAGGAGTATGCTCATCCTAAAACATGCATGCTTGTCTCACTCTATAACTCAGGCTAATAACTTTAGGAAAATCACTTTAAATGTTCAGATTTAATGCTAACCAAAAATTAAAGAACTTTTATAATGATTTCTAAGGTTCATGCCAGGTAAAAACTGAGGACTCTTTCATTCTAATTCTGATTTCCAATGGTGAGAGACAGTTTTAGCATAGTTAAGAAATATACATTTTATGACAACAAAGAACTGTTAAACATATAAGGAAACTAATAACATGTATCTTACCCTATTAAGAGTACTCATTTAAATATTTTAAAGAATTATTAATGGTTCTTTTTACTGCCACATGTTTATGTATTTTTCTTATGCCTTGAACTAACAAACTAAATAAAGCAAAACTTTTTTTTCTTGTCAGGTCTATCTAGGTCATGATGAACATTTATTTTTTATATAATACAAAGTACTTTGATTTTTTTTAATGGGGCTTCCCTGATAGTTCAGATGGTAAAGAATCTGCCTGCAGTGTGGAAGGCCCATGTTTGATCCCTGGGTCAGGAAGTTCCCCAGAGAAGGGAATAAATTACTCCAGTAATGTTGCCTGGAGAATCCAGAGGAGCCTGACAGGCTACAGTTCATGGGGTCACAAAGAGTTGGACATGACTGAGCAACTAACACCTTCATTTTTTATACATCTTTTCCCAAAATGTGCTATTAAAAACTTCAAACATTCATGAAGTAAAATAATTGTAAACATTCATATACCTACTACCTAGATTCCACATTAATTTTCACAATATTAATTTTATTCTATAGTTCTCCACTTATTGATCTCTCTACATAGCTCTCTGTCAATATTTGTCTTGTAGCTTTTATGGATATGTTAAAGTAATATGCAGTCGTTGATATGTATGAGTGAGTTTCAGGGCATGCTATCCCCCAATATAGCACCTTGGCATACTGAATCTCCTAAATTGAAGGAGTTTAAGGAAATGGCAGAAGCAGGAAGGTCACGCCGACCTTCCTCTTCCTCTCCCCTCTTCTCTGAAAGCAGGAGATAAATCTCAAATTTGACATGTATCTTCCCTGTATTAGGAGGTAAAGAGATAGCCTTACCACCAGAGACAGGGAATTTAGGACTGCAAAGGTTCTGTAAACCTCATTACTTTTCCACAATACCCTACCCATGGTCCAAAATCCTTTGTCTTGGCAATTCTTTACATACTTTTTGTTTCTTTGTCTAAAAAGTATAAACTTCCTGCTCTTGTTCCTTTCTGAGGGTGTTCATTCTTCTGTGAAGGTTCTCATGTACATGTAAAAATTCACTAAACTTGTATGCTCTTTTCCTGCTAATCTGTCTTATATCAGTTTAATTCTTAGGCCCAGCCACAGTTCCACAGAGGGGAGAGGAGAAATTTTCATCCCCTATATCACCATCACCTTGCCATCATGCTCAGTTATTCAGTCAGGTCTGACTCTTTGTGACCCCATGAACATTAAGCCACCAGGCACCTCTGTCCGTGGAATTTTCCTGGCAAGAATACTGGAGTAGGTTGCCTCTTCCTATTCCAGGGAATCTTCCCAATCCTGGGATAGAACCTACATCTCGTGCATCTCCTGCACTGGCAGGCATTTTCTTTACCACTGTGCCACCTGGGAAGCCCATATCACCATTAGTTCAGTTCAGTCTCTCAGTTCTGTCTGACTCTTTGCGACCCCATGAATCACAGCACACCAGGCCTCCCTGTCCATTACCAATTCCCGGAGTCCACCAAAACTCATGTCCATTGAGTCGATGATGCCATCCAGCCATCTCGTCCTCTGTTGTCCCCTTCTGACCTCAGTCTTTCCCAGCATCAAGGTCTTTTCCAATGTGTCAGATCTTCGCATCAGGTGGCCAAAGTATTGGAGTTTCAGCTTCAACATCAGTCCTTCCAATGAACACCCAGGACTGATCTCCTTTAGGATGGACTGGTAGGATCTCCTTGCAGTCCAAGGGACTCTCAAAAGTCTTCTCCAACACCACAGTTCAAAAGCATCAATTCTTTGGCACTCAGATTTCTTTATAGTCCAACTCTCACATCTGTACATGACCATTGGAAAAACCATAGCCTTGACTATACGGACCTCTGTTGGCAAAGTAATGTCTCTGCTTTTTAATATGCTGTCTATGTTTGTCATAACTTTCCTTCCAAGGAGTGTCTTTTAATTTTACCCTTAAATACTTCAGCATACATAGCATTAACTAGATCTCAATATTTTTACCATTCTTTTTTTTTTCTTTAGAGATAGGGTAAAAATATATACATGTGTATTTGTGTGTGTATTTACTTCCCTGGTTGTATTCCAAAGTGCTGTTTAGTTCAACATAACTCAATGTGTTAACCTGTAAACAAAATAGCTAATAATTATCTTTTTTTACTTTGTTTTAAAAAACTTGGGTGATTATAGGTTTTCTTCCCTCCTTCCTCTGAGTTTACAGTAGAACTTTCCAACACAAATTACACCAACACTATCAGGTTTGAAAACTGAAAATTCTATAGTTTGGATAGCTGGAATGAGGAATGGAAAAAGGAATGTGGAACTGAGCCACAGCCATTGTTGACAAAGAGGGAAAAGAAAGGTCAGTTGGAAATGAATTAAAAATTTGTACCCCTTGTTCATGAACAGGAAATTAGGAAGTTCTCTACATGGATAGTGATAAATACAGTACGACCCTTGTTTCATTCAGAGATCTTAGCTGCAGAACACAAGATCCTATCTAACTTATAAAAACAAAAAAATGAATTTATTCTTCTTCTGAACAGCTTCTTTGGGAAGATGGCACCAGAGAACTGTCCCAGTGCACCCAACAAGAGTACCTAAATATTACACTACCTGACAACTTTTGGGTATGTTGGAATCTTATCGTGATGCCACTTTATCTGCAAGAGTTTTCTTGATGGAATTCCAATTTGTTTTCTGAAATCAATGCATGTTATAACCAGTGTTTTCCTGATAACCTATCAATTTGGTAATTCTTATATAAATCTGCATGTCCCTGTCCTCTACAAAATCCTGTGTTCCTCACTTCTTTTTTGAAAGTTATGTTTGATATCTATTTATTAGAATCATATATAATTATGCTGTTCTCCCAAAATTCTCAATTCTGTTTATTTCATTAATTTATATAATTACAAGAAATAGATCAGTTTCTTACTGTGTTTCTGTAGCTGTGTTTTCTTTCCTTTCTTCTTTGTCCCAGTAGCTTTGGGGTTTATCACATAATTATAATATTAGGAGGATAAACCAAATATTTATAAATGTCACTAACCAAAGGAGGTGATACAGTCTTTGGAATTAGTCATATTTCTTTTACCTCCTTGAATACAAGTGGTAAAATGAGATAATATGACGTATCTAGGCACTGAAACAAAGCTCTATGTGAAAGTGAAAGTTGCTCAGTCATGTCTGACTCTGTGATCCCATGGACTATACAGTCCATGGAATTCTTCAGACCAGAATATTGGAGTGGGTAACCTTTCCCTTTTCCAGGGGATCTGCCCAACCCAGGGATTGAACCCAGGTCTCCCACATGAATAAAACTGAAACATCAAGATTTCTAAGCAATCGTTTTATAATAAAAACAAAGCCTTATGGTTATTATTAAATAAATGCTTAAAAATCTTGGTGTTTCAATTTTATTCAGAGGTTAGAAACAGTAAAGAATGACTTACATGCTTCCAACTAAGATGCAGGGGGATTATCTTAATGGAATATGGTAAGATGTTTCATGTTTATAAGAAGGAAGATCCAGTTACTGGATAAAAGAGGGGACTTCTTTACATTTGTGAGATTTTGAGTAATGTACCATGTTTATGATGGTTCAACATTTGAAACAAATCACAAATAACAGAAGTGCTACTCTAAACATTTTGTATTTTGGAAACACAAATAAGTGCACTAGAGCCAAGAAGCAAACTATCAAAATTAATTGCCTAAAGGATTGAATGAAAAGGCAGGTACTTTTTTTCATGGAGTTGCTGAATCGATGACTGGCTCATTTTCCCCTGGTTTATAGAATTTAAAAAGGAGGACAGAATGATAGTTATTAATCTAACTGAAAGTGAGCAGTTTAAAGATTATGAAAGAGTAGAGGGAATATCAATTTTAAAAGATTATTAAAGGTATTTGTCATAGGGTCAAACAAACTCAGATCATGTCACAAGATCTTAAAGATATTGATCAATGGAAAAATCATGTTTTTACTTCTTGATATGAAAAAAAAGTTAATGTTGCAAAATTAGGCTTAAAAGATAGGGTGTTTGCCTCTCAATATCTGTTGAAGGAACACTATTATCTAGAAGAATAATTTTTACTTATTGAAGTTATTCTAGAATATAAGGGAGAGACACTATCTGTATCTTTTTTGTATATTTATTTCTTTTTTACCGTTAAATGATATGCTTATGATCAAAGAGAGAAAGCTATTGATTTATAAAAAATGGGACATGTTAATTTTATTTTATTAAGTAATCAAACTTTCTGTTTCCTACTCTATAAAACTGTTAAAATTGTGTGAGTTATTTTAGTAGCCACCAATTTAAAAAAAATAATTCATCTCAATAAGAGTTAAGAAATCAATGTGAACCTAAGGTATTATGTTTAACACTCGTGTGTACATTTTTTAGGAATTTACATATTTTGTTTGTGTTCATTAAAAGAAGTCTCTGAACATCAATCTCAAAATGCCTTTATTTATTACTGCTTATTTCTTTTTACTAGAATGCCAATCATGTTAAGGACTTCCCTGGTGTCTCAGACAGTAACAAATCTGTCTGCAATGCAAGGGACCTGTGTTCGATATCTGGGTTTGGAAAATCCCCTGGAGAAGGGAATTGCTACCCACCTCAGTATTCTTGCCTGGAGAATTCCATGGACAGAAGAACCTGATGGGCTACAGTCCATGAGGGTCACAAAGAGTCAGACACAACTGAGCAACTAACACTTTCACTTTCAACCGTGTTATAAGTCTGATATGTCAACTTATGTTGACCTAGGATACACTGGAAAGTTATACCCTTCTTTCAGAAGCATTTGCCCATTGGTCCTTTATGTAGTTAAAAGAAGACACAGACTAATCTGGTAAGCAGTCACTTTGGATATCTGATCATCCTCCAGTTACCAAAAAGCCGCAGGGGAGACAAGTAGTATGGCCTGAATAAACACCTGAATAAACACCACCAATATCTCTTAATGTCATCCCACTTTGACATCATATTTGTTAGTTCTGTTAACTTAGCAGAAAGGGATTTAGCAGGACCTTTATTGGTGCTATTTTTCTTTCCTTTCTTTTTTTTTGTGAGAGGATAATTTCTGATTTGTCAGAAAGAAATGTGAAATATTATTTTGATATTACAATCACTGTCTGTTGTATTGTAAAGGCTTATCCATAGTTCTTGATACTATAGACCCTTTGTTAGGAAGTTGACCAACACCTACCTGTGCTCTACATTGGACTTCTTTTCCTAGGTCCTCTATAGAAAAAATGAAAAACATTCTGGGACACTGAAAGTGAGGTACTGACTGGCTCTGTTTATCAAATCAAGAGTCATTCAAAACATTAAAGTAGCTTAATATAGATCAGTTCAGGACTGTAGCATGCCAGGCTTCCCTGTCCATCACCAACTTCCAGAGCTTACTCATGTCCACTGAGTCAGTGATACCATCCAACCATCTGATCTTCTGTCATCCCCTTCTCCTCCTGATTTCAATCCTTCACAGCATCATGGTCTTTTCAACTGAGTCAGTTCTTCGTATCAGGTGGCCAAAGTATTGGAGTTTCAGCTTCAGCATCAGTCCTTCCAATGAATATTTAGGACTGATTTCCTTTAGAATGGCCTGGTTGGATCTCCTTTCTGTCCAAGGGACCCTCAAAAGTCTCCTTCAACACCACAGTTCAAAAGCATCAAAAGCTGTTAAAACTTACATAATTCCAGGGCAGAAAATACTTCAGACCCCAATTCTTCAGTGAGTATTTGTGACTACTTCTCTAATTTCCTCCAAATCCTCAGAGGCATGGCTGTGTTCTCTTTGCTAATTCTTGGGAAAGATAAATTGACTATATATACTGTAGCTGAAATCTAAACTATATTGTTTTTGAAGGGGGTGTCTTGTTTATATCACTACTAAAACCCTAATCATTAGGAATGAGGAATTTCTTATCCCTTGTCAGGGAGTCAGGTGTTCTCGTTCTGTTAATCATAAGCTTTAAGATGTTGAAATATTCTACTTGGGACTTCAAAATCTACTCTATCAAAAAAGGATTAATTTGGATCCTTAGATCTCTAAGTTTCTTCCTTTCTCTTTTTAAAAATAATTTTATTTATTTGTTTGTTTGCACTGTGTCTTGTTGCTGCACATGTGCTTTCTATAGTTGCACAGAGTGGGGACTACTCTTCAATTGCAGTGCATGGGCTTCTCATTGCAGTAGTTTCTCCTGATGCAGAGCACAGGCCCTAGGATGCACAAGGTTCAGTAGTTGAAGCACGTGGACTTCAGTAGCTGTGGCCCCTGGGCTCTAGAGCACAGGCTCAATAGTTGTGGAGCATGAACTTAGTTGTTCCACGGAATGTGGGATCTTCCAGGACCAGGCACTGAAACTGTCTCCTGCATTGGCAGGCGGATTCTTTACTACTGAGCCACAGGGAAGTCCTCTAAGTTTCTTTCTTAGTAAGTGCTCTCTGTTTATTCTTTTCAACAGAACCATTAATTCATTGACATTTTACTGAGCACCTACTATACATCAAGTACTCTTCTACAGTCTAAGGATACAAGAGTGAACAAAAAAGACTCTTTTATTTTAAAGAAGCATAAATTACAGTTGGGTAAAACTATTCTACTTAGTTTTTATAGTTATCAATAATATTCTTTTAAAAATATTGCATTAATCTCCATATGTGTAAATTAAAGTTATTTTCCATTTTTATTTGCACAGTAACTTCAATTTTTACCATCATAAAACTTTGAGAGACAAAAATATGTTTAAAAACCTCAGCAGAGTCTATATCCTCTTCTTTTCCCTGCCCTACATATCAGATGGGGAAACAATGGAAACAGTGACAGACTTTCTTTTGTGGGGCTCCAAAATCACTGCAGATGGTGACTGCAGCCATGAAATTAAAAGATGCTCACTCCTTGGAAGAAAAGTTATGACCAACCTTGATAGCATATTACAAAGCAGAGACATTACTATGCCAACAAAGGTCTGTCTAGTCAAAGCTATGGTTTTTCCAGTAGTCATGTATGGATGTGAGAGTTGAACTATAAAGAAGCTGAGCACTGAAGAATTTCTGCTTTTGAACTGTGGTGTTGGAGAAGACTCTTGAGAGTCCCTTGGACAGCAAGGAGATCCAAACAGTCCATCGTAAAGGAAATCAGTCCTGAATATTTATTGGAAAGACTGATGCTGAAGCTGAAACTCTAATACTTTGGCCGCTTGATGTGAAGAACTGACTTATTTAACTAGATCCTGATGCTGGGAAAGATTGAAGGTGAGAGGAAAAGGGGAAGACAGTGGATGAGATGGTTGGATGGCATCACTGACTCAGTGGACATGAGTTTGAGTAAGCTCTGGGAGTTGGTGACGGACAGGGAAGCCTGGTGTGCTGCAGTCCATGGGGTTGCAAAGAGTCGGACACGACTGAGCTACAGAACTGAACTTAACTGAACATATCAAATTGATACCTGCTTCTAAATTATGTCATCCTAACACTGAATTATTTCTTTATCCTCAAGCAAGTTACAGCACTTCAGTCTTGTGCCATCACTGTTTATGACCAAAAACATTCCTTTTCATTCTTGCTATTTTTGACCTCTGCTAGTCTAACAACATCACCATTTGTCCTGGCAGTTCATCTCACACACTGTAACCTGAAGAACGTTCTTAATTGTGAACCTTAATTATGCTTGCCTAATGCAGAAAGCATTAAGGTTTCTTAATTTGCGTTAAGACATAGTTCAAAGTTCTTAGGTTGGTGAAGAAAATTCATCCTGCCTAGAAGTCTTTGGGCTATCAGCATTTCACATTATTTCTTTTGAAGGGCTGGAGTTTGTCTTCACAAATAAAAGAAAGAGAAGAATGGTATATTTACTTGCTGAATCATATGTAGGAACTAGTGTAGAAGTGTTCTTTTTTTGGAGAATATTCTAAGGATGTGGTTCTAAAATTTTTGTTGTCATAATCCCTTTAAAGATTTTAAAAGTTACTGAGAGCTTTGGATTATGTTAGTTATGTCTATCAGTATTTAAAGTATCAGAAATTAAAACCTAGATATATTTAAAATACTGTTACTAATTCATTTAAAAATAACAATAATAAATCCATCATATATTAATGTAAATAATATTTTTACAAAATTAACTATTTTCTCAAATAAGGAAGCAACAAGATCTACATTGTTTTACATTTTTTTTCAGAGCTCTAAAATGTCTGGCTTAGTAACTACAGCTGAATTGTCATGTCTGTTTCTACATTCAATCTGTTTTGATACGTTGTTTTGATGGAAGATTACTAACAAAATCTGCCCTCAGTGTATACATAGCTAGAAAAGGTAGGCGTATGCTAAGTTTTTTCAGATAATCAAGAATATTCCTTTTAAAAACTGCATTAAAAGTCAATTATTAGTTAGTTTTTACAGGTTAATGATAATATAGAATCTGAAACCATATCAGTACATTTTTTGTGTAAAAGTGAGAGTCTCATAGACAAAGAATACCAATATTACTGTGAAAAGAATTTTTACCTGATGAACTATTTGAAAGAGCCTTGAGAACCACTATATAAGAAATAAGAAATAAACTTGTATATCCATCAGATTGATTGAGACTATAGACTTCAATTTCAGCAAAAGTCCTAGTTCCTCCACTTATATGCTTGATGGCCTAGAGTGGCTTATGATATCTCTCTAGGCAAGACTTCCTTCCTCTAAAATAGGGATAATAATGATGATATGAATTTTAAAATATTTTATGATATTTAAATGATGAGGTCATGCATATAAAATACATGACAGAGTGGTTGATCTATTGTAAATTTTCAGTAAATGAAATCTATTATTTTTTAATGAATTCACAATACGTGAGAGAACTGAAAAATCAGTAAATTATAGAAAATTGAACAGAAATGTAAGCTAAGCAATCTTATGTAGATAATCTGTATTTTGGAAGAAGTTTTCAGCCTTTTTGGCCAGGAACTCTGAGTTCCAGGGCATCTTTGGGATAAATAAAGCTTCCAAAGAATCCATATGGCCCAAAGTAGGACTGAATTATCACAATAAAAAATGATAGTGAAACAAAAGTCTTAGGAAGCCTGCAAAGAAGATTTTGCCTCAAGTAGTAACAAAACAAAACAAAATATGTTTATGCAGTTATAAGAGTAACTAAGCAAGAGAATGAAAAAAAAATTCAGTTGAACCAATCACAATGGAACTGAGTTGGACAGTGTTTGCCTTGCCTGAGAAAACATTTTTTCTATTCTTTCATTACCACAAGCAGTGTATAGTCCCATGTGATTAACAAAATCATCTTGAAACACTGGCATGACTTGGCCACAGATGAAAAATTAAATGGCAAATTTAAATTCCCACCCCTCATCTCATTTAAGAGAGAATGTTGTTGCACTTGGATTCGAGTCTGTCTAATCAGGCGGCACATTTCCTATCACGTCTAACACCTGGCTGACTCCCGTGTGCCAACTGTGCCCAGTGCAATGATATGTCTGGAAGTAATTATTTCCATCCCCCACATAAGGGCATGGGATATGAAACTCATCACAGGCTTACCTTTTACACAGACTTCATTTTTCATTTTAAATGCTTATGTGAGTTGCCCCATGTAGACTCACCTGAATCCCTAAAAGAGAAATTTTCCCTTAAATTGCAACTGGCATGAGATGTATCAGATAAGGAAAATCTGATACTAGTTACTCAGTCTTTCCTACAAAGCAAATATACACATTTAATTCTGATATTGATACTTTTTTCTAAGTGAACAAAGATCAAGAACAGTCGTATTCTTGCTATCATATTTACCATGTGAGGAATATCACCATATTTACCATATTCCTATGTTTTGAAAGGACACTGTTCTCAGGATAAAGGGTCCTGTGAAAAGAAGTCACCCATGACATTGGTCTATGCTTATTATTGTGTGTATGTTTAGTTGCTCAGTTGTGCTTATTATTAGATTTGTCTAATTTTGGTGTACGTGTGAATTGTCTCTCTTTCTCTAGCATTTGTATTATAGAAATATAATAAATTGATATAGATATAATATTTTAATCTAATTGTACAAACTTAAATCCTTCACATTGACATTATAATATTCGAATACTTTGCCTTCTGTTAAACCTTTGAGCTACAGACATCGATTAAATCATCTCCTTTTTCAGGACCCGTGGGTATTTAGATTATATCTTTGGAGTCTTGTTCTGGCATTCAATCAATGCATGCAAGAGAATATGTTGTATCATATTTAGCAGACTAAGCTCTCTGAGGAAAGGATTAGTGAATAGTTACTGAGTACATTTTAAAAGCAGATTTTCTCTGTAATATCTATGTCTATTCTTGAAACATATAACCGGATATGTTCAAAATACAGATGTAAAAAGGAGAGATGTTCTAAATAAAGTGTATTCATCTGATCTGCATATTTTGAAAGACCTGATTTTTCCCTTCTTTCATATTTTATTTTTATATTTTAATTTGAATTTTGCATAATTTAAAAGTGAAATAGATAATCAATATAAAGATCAATTCAGCACAAAATCTATTCATGATATCACCAAGATTTTCTTGGCAAAATGCTGTAAGAACTAGTTCAGTGTTTCCGATTAACAAAAAATATTAAAATATATTTTAATAATAATATATGAGGAAGTATAAATGCATGATATTGAAGGAAAATCAGAGGAAGAACAATGCAGTCTTAAGTGAAACTAAAATGTGATATTTTTACATAATAAATTAAATTATATGCATAATGATAAATTGGAATTCTAGTAAAGAAAATACCAGGCCTTGTAGTCTCCTACTCTATCTGCTTTTTAATCTGATATTATCTGAATCCTTCAGCTACATAGCCACTCATCCAAAAGCACTCTCATCTTGATTCATTTTTAAAGAGAGAAAGTGGTCTCTTGTTAGAGGCAGACATATAATAGGGGCATTCCGCTGTTAACCACATGGGGGAGGCCATTTTGACATTGGCTAATATCTTCTCCGACCATTAGAATTCTTGTATTCACTGACAGGAGGAGAAAATCCCTGACAACAAAGGGCTTCAGTTGACTATCATCTCAGGATTCAAATCTTGGGAGATCTGAGTAGTGAGACTGCATTCCAATTTGAAGCAGATAACTCTTCTTCTCATATATTGCACAGAAAAACTAAATAATGAAACTTCAGTTTTCTATTTATAAAATCATGGCATAGAAGGAAAGTTTGCTTAACAATATTCTAATATTGTTGAACTTGCATACAAAATAGAAATTCAATGTACAAAAATTTTGTAATAGCTGTAGAGATGGAAACTAATTACTAGTTTCCCGGGGTTAAAATGGACACGATGGAAAGAAAGTGAATGTGGTTACTAAGGGACAATAAGAGTGATTTTTGTAGGGTTGGAAGTACAATTTTTTATCTTGATTGGGTTGGTGAATACAATAACCTACACAAATAAAATTGCATAGAGCTAAACCTACACACACACATACACACATATATATACAAATGAGTACAAGTGAAACTGAGCCAAACAAAATCAGTAGATAGTATCAACGTCAATACCCGAGTAGTGAAATTGTACTGTAGTTTTGCAAGGTATTATTGAAGAAAACCATGGAATGAGTACACAGGATATCTGTGCATTATTACAACTACATATGACTTTACAATATCTCAAAACTAATGTTTTTGAAAAGAATATCAGTGTTCTTGTTTCTGGACTAGAATGTAAGGAGGTTGGAAGACTTCACTTTCATCTTTACAACCAGAAAAAAGTTGAGTAAACTGAACATCCATCTTTCTTCCTAGATCTTTTAGAGAATATAGATTACATGGCAAACTACCATTCTTCCAAGTTGGAGAGACAGATAGGCAGAAACGGAGAATCACAGTTTACCTGAGTAGAGGTCCAGCAATAGAAACTATTGCTGAAGGAAGTACAAAGTTAAAAAACTTGAGTTGCAATTGATGAATTACGGGAGGCTCTTTGTGGGCAAGCTTGAGAATTAAAATTTCAGAGGAAAATTTTAGGGGGTCCCCACATTGTCTTATAGTTTACTTCAGGAGCTCTACTAGGTTTTCATAGTGAACGTCAATGAAAAATGCCTTATTTCCAGATAGGATAGAACAAAAGTAGGGATCTTGAAATACACCCAGGACATTGTTGTTTAGTTGCTAAGTCATGTCTGACTCTTTTACAGCCCCATGGACTACAGCCTGCCAGGCTCTTCTGTCCACGGGATTTCTCAGCAAGAATAATGGAATGCCACTTCCTTCTCCAGGGAATTGAGCCCATGTCTCCTGCATTAGCAAATTCTTTATCACTGAACCACCATGGAAACCCACTCAGGACATTATGTTCTCCTTAACAAGCCCTGCCCACAAGGCAAACTATTTTACTAAAGATAAACCAATGGGGGTCTTACCAGAGTATAACCAGTCTGTGTGAAGGGAAATACACAGTCTTTGATGTGGGGAAGGGAAATATCCTGCTCCAGCTGCTTCTGGCCTTCTTGTCTCATCTATGACAGAAAATAAAAAAACAAGGCTGAGAAGCACTTAGGGAAGTCACTGCCCAAGGACACAGATGCACTGAAAGAATGAGACCTGACCATAAATCTACAGAATATTTCCTCTCCCCACACACCTTGGATGTGACCAGGGGAATATAATGAAACACTGAACATATGAGCTATCATTTCAGAAATCTCCAGGGAAATATGAAGACAAAATGGACTAAGAAAACAAAGACATCAGAGATGACTCTGACACTATCACTACAATAAAAAGCAACTACAGCTTAACTTCTAGGTAGATAAACACAAAACCTCACACTATAGGCTTCTAAACCTCAGTTCCTTTTACCTGATACATCATGTCTGGTTTTCTACAAAATTTATAAGGCATATTAAGAGACAAAGTTTATAGTGTGAAGAAACAAACTAATCATCAGAACCAGATTCAAGTAAGAGATTCCAAGTTTTGGAATTATCATTCTGGGAATCAGAACCAGATTCAAGTAAGAGATTCCAAGTTTTGGAATTATACTGGGAATTTAAAGTGAGTATGATTAATAGGGAGAGGGCTCTAATTAAAAAAGTAGACATACAAAAGAAAATATTAGTAATGTAAACTGAGAGATGAATGCTCTAAGAAAAAATCAAAAGGAAATGGTGGAAATAGAAAAAACACCTTAACAGAAATCTGATGGCCTCATCAATAGATAGGTCATGATTGAGAAAGGAAGCAATGGGTTTGAAGAAACATTAGGAGAAACTTCTATAACAGAAATGCAAAGAAAAAAGGATGTAAAAATGGACAAAATATTCAAGAATCATGGGACAATTAAAAGATTTGCAACATATGTTAATAAAAGTAAAGAATAAAAATTCAGAAAAAGAAAAAAAATTGTAAGGAACAAAGGAAATATTCAAAATAATAACAGCAGTACTCCACTTTAAAAAATTAATGACAGACATCAAACCAAAGACCAAGAAAACTTGGTAAACACCAAGCAGGATAATTACTCAAAAAATCTATTCTTAGGCACATTATATTTAAACTGTAGAAAATCAAAGACTAAGAAAAATTTGAAAGAAGCTAGAGAGGGTAAAGCATGTAATATGGAGGGGTAAGGCTAAAAATTACATTGTAACTCTCTCCAGAAACTATGTAAGCAAGATTATTTTTTGTCTAGCTATTGATTGTGAAAACTGATAAATGTCTTCTACTATTGCAATTTTTGCTAAATACAATAATGATATTCTACTATTGCAATTTTTGCTTAATACAATAATTGGTCAAAAAATAGAATTCTATATTACTACCATTTAATAGAAAAACTTTAAATCAGTTTTTAAAATCCAGATGCATATCAGAATTATCTCAGAATTTTTTGAAAAATACAAATGCCCAGGTATTGCTGTTTTTTTCTTCATAGATCCAGATGTGTTTCTAATGAATAGCCATGTCTAAACACAACTGGAATATATGATAACCTTTTACTTTTATCTAGTTTGTTTCCTTTTTTAATTTCATATTCAGTGCTCCCATTTCATTTAGTTTATGTTTTCCAATTTATTCATCTATTTTTATGCTCTTTCTCTAGCTTTTACCAAGCATAGCAGAAAAGCTTTTGAAAATAATATTTTAGAAATATTTTGAATATAATATTTTAGAAAACTTATATTCACTCAAAATTTTGATACAGTTCCATATATTTTGGCATCCAGTATTACTGCTAAAAGTCTAGAAAATTTAGTTTCTTGTGATTAAAAAGATTTGAATGATGTTTCAAGCTTCTAATCCAATTCTAGGAATATAAAGAAATATTATGTTGTAAAAAATACCCAGGATACAGTATTATTAACTAAAGTACAGATTTTGTTAAAACTTCACAATATTTTATGCTAATTTTCATTATTTGTTTTCATACCTTATTCAAGACTCCACATTGTATTTAATTGCATTGAGCAGCTCCAGCTGCATGCAACAAATTCTGGTAAATTTTGCTTTCATTTTTAGTATATTAGAAATATTTTCTAATTTTCCTTGTTATGGCTTCTTAGATAAACCCCTCATTTAAAAGTGGACATTTAATTTCAAAATACATGGAATCTTTTAAAAGTACCTTTGATATTCATTTCTCTTTTAAGTGCTTTCTTCTCTGCAGTCACCCTTTGTGCTTTTTCAGTCATTTAACTTTATTTCAATGGCTAAGTCAAAGATATCTCTTGGTAAATGTCACATTAGACTTGAAAATATGTGGGTTATTTTCAAATATCTTGATATTGATTTCTAATATAACTCCATAGTAGTAAGAGGACAAAATCTGTATGATTTCAGAACCTTTAGAACATGAAATCTCTATACCTGGTCTTATGCCTCTGGATATGTTCCAATGTCTCCTAGTTTATCATCTATGGGAACCTGAATAGAATTTGTATCCTACTACTGTGGGAAAATTGTATAAATCTTAATTATGTTGAATTGGTTCATAACACTTTTCAGGTCTGCTATAGTCTTTTTTACTTCTCTGTACATTCACTCTATTAATTTCTGAGAGATTGATATTGAAATTCCAACTGAAAATTTTAATATATTTGCTTATAACAAACAATTGTAATATACAGTGGAACTATATGTAACTTTGTACTGTATTTTCCAAGTCTCCTATAAATGTCTTATCATATTTTCAATATTTAAAAAATAACGAAGAAACATAAAAAGGAAAAAAACTATATAAGTAAAAACGGAGTAGAGTGAAATATTTTTTAAGTGTTGAAAGAACAAATACTGATCTAGAAATCTATATCCAATGAAATCACCCTTCAAAAGTAAAAGAGCAATAAAGATTTTCTCAGACTAACAAACACTGAGGAAATTTATCACCAGTAAATCTGACTTGAAAGAAATGTTAAAGTTCTTTACAGAGAAAGAAAATGTACAGAAACTCAAACATATATAAATAAAGGAAGACCATTAGAGAGTAATGCATACAGTGATTGTAACTCATGAATAATTGCAAGTGCCAGTAATGCTCTAAGAAAGGACATGAAAAATCTATTTTAAAAGTGTATAACTAAAAAGAGGCAGAAAAGAATAGAAAACATACAACCAAATAAAGGGACCAAAAATCAAGGACAAAGAATAGAAAACAGAACAATTATGACAATGACATTGTAGGATGTTAATCATAGTATACCAGCTATCATTTTAAGTGTCAATGGTTTCAATATGCCAATTAAAAGATAGAGGCTGTCAGACTGGATTAACAAAGAAAAACCAACAACATCTTATCTACAGTAAGCCCATTTAAAAATAAAAGACATGGATAGTAAAGGGATGGAGAAAGATAGACCGTGCTGACATTAATCAAAAGAAACTTAGAGTAGCTATATTAACTTAAAGAGAAGCAGAATTCAGAGCAGGGAAATTTATCAGAGATAAAGAGGGACATTCAGTACAGTTCAGTTCAGTCGCTCAGTCGTGTCTGACTCTTTGCAACATCCATGAATCGCAGCACGCCAGGCCTCCCTGTCCATCACCAACTTCTGGAGTCTACCTAACCCATGTTCATCGAGTTGGTGATGCCATCCAGCCATCTTATCCTCTGTCGTTCCCTTCTCCGCCTGCCCCCAATCCTTCCCAGCATCAGGGTCTTTTCAAATGAGTCAACTCTTCTCATGAGGTGGCCAAAGAATTGGAGTTTCAGTTTCAACATCAGTCTTTCCAATGAACACCCAGGACTGATCTCCCTTAGGATAGACTGGCTGGATCTCCTTGCAGTCCAAGGGACTCTCAAGAGTCTTCTCCAACACCACAGTTCAAAAGCATCAATTCTTCGGTGTTCAGCTTTCTTTATAGTCCAACTCTCATTTACATACATGACTGCTTGGAAAACCATAGCCTTGACTAGACCGACCATTGTTGGCAAAGTAATGTCTCTGCTTGTCAATATGCTATCTAGGTTGGTCATAACTTTTCTTCCAAGGAGTAAGCGTCTTTTAACTTCATGGCTGCAATCATCATCTGCAGTGATTTTGGAGCCCCCCCAAATAAAGTCTGACACTGTTTCCACTGTTTCCCCATCTATTTTCCATGAAGTGATGGGGTCAGATGCCATGATCTTATTTTTCTGAATGTTGAGTTTAAGCCAATTTTTCACTCTCTTCTTTCACTTTCATCAAGAGGCTTTTTAGTTCCTCTTCACTTTCTGCCATAAGGGTGGTGTCATCTGCATATCTGAGGTTATTGATATCTCTCCCAGAAATCTTGATTTCAACTTGTGCTTCCTGCAGCCCAGTGTTTCTCATGATGTACTCTGCACAGAAGTTAAATAAGCAGGGTGACAATATACACCCTTGACATACTCCTTTTCCTATTTGGATCCAGTCTGCTGTTCCATGTTCAGTTCTAACTGTTGGTTCCTGACCTGCATACAGGTTTCTCAAGAGACAGGTCAGGTGGTCTGGTATGCTCATCTCTTTCAGAATTCTCCACAGTTTATTGATAAAGGGGTCTATTCCTCCAAAAACATAATAATCCGTAACATGTATGAATCTAAACAAGAAACTGTCCAAATAAATGATACAAAAACAAGACTGTAAGGAAAAGTGGACAATTTCAATACCATATGGGGACTTTAATACCCCTCTATCAGTAACTGACAGATCTAGCAGGCAGAAAATCACTAAGAACATAGCTGAACTTAATAGTACCATTGATCTACTGGGTCTAATGACATTTATAGAATAATTCATCTAAAACTAGAAAATTACACATTCTTTTCAAGCTCACAGGGAGAATTTATTGAGAGAGACCACATTCTAGGCCATTAAACTCAACATAAGAAGCCCTTTAACCACTTAACACATTCAATATGCTAAAAAGCATACAAAGTATGTTCTCATATAACAATGGATTGAACTAGAAATCAATACCAGGAAAAGAGCTAAAAGCAATAAAATAATTTGGGGATTAAGCAAAACTTCTAAATAATACATGTACAAAGAAAAAAATGTCAAGAGAAATTTAAAAATATTTAAATAGATTAAAACACAACTTGTTGAAATTTGTGGGATGTAAAAAAAGCAGTGTTTAGCAATTTATGGTTCTGAATGCATCTACTAGAAAAGAAAAAAGATTTGAAAATCAATAATTTAACTTCCAGCTGGGAAAATAGAAAAAGAAGAAGAAATTAAATCCAATCTAAACAGATAAAAAGAAATAATAAAAATTAAAACAAAAAGTAATAAAATTGAAAACAAAACATCAACAAGAGAAAATAAACACAGTCAAAAGTTGGTTCTTTGAAAACATTTACATTAAATTAAAAACCTTAAAATTATTAGCCATCCTAGGAAAAATCAAACAAACAAAGGACACAATTCACCAATATCATAAAACAAATGAGTGGTCATAAATACTGACTCCATGAATATTAAAAGGGTAAAAAATAATATTATAATCAACCCTAATGCCCTCAGATTTGATAACTTAAATGTAATGGACCAACTCCTTGAAAGATACAATCAAAACTCATATGAAGATAAACAATTGAGAATCTGAACAGTTCTATAACCTTTAAAGAAACTGAATCAATTATTAACAGCCTTCTAAAACTATCAAAACACCAGCCCCAAACAGGCTCCCTGATGGACTCTATAAAACATTTAAGAAATAAATTATATCATTTTTACCATCTCTTTTGGAAGATAGAATCAGAAGGAAAGCTTCCTACTCAATCTGAGGCCAGCATTACTCTGATATCAATACAAGAAAAAGGCATTAAAAGAAAAAAAATACCACAGACCAATCGCTCTCGTAAACATAAATGCCAAACTCCTTAAAAATGTTAACAAATTAAATCAAACAATGTCTAAAAATAATTATACACCACAATCTAGTGGGATTTTCCCCACATATACAAGACAGGTTCAAGTTTAAAAATAAATCTGTGTAATCCAACAAGTAAACAGGCAAAGAAGGAACAGCATCTGATCATATCAAAAGATGCAGAAAAAGCATTTGACAAAATCCAGCACCCATCCTTGACAAAAACTATTAGCTATCGAATAGAGGGAAACTTCCTCAACTTGATGAAGACTATCTAGAAAACACTTATAGCTACCTAAAAGAAAAACTAAATGCTTTCCTGCTAAAATCAGGAAGACAAGTATGCCTCCTATACACATCTGCATTTCAACAGTGGAAGTTCTAGATAATAGAATAAGATAAGGTAAGGAAATAAATGGAACACAGATTGGGAAGTAATAAAACAGTTTTTATTTACAGATGATATAATTTCTCTGTAGAAGATCCAAAGAATCAGCATTCAGAGAAACTTACTGAAACTAACAAGTGATTACACCAAGTTTGCAGCGGACAAAATTACCTTTCAAAAGACCATTGCTTTCTTATACATCAGCAATAAGCAATTAGAACTTGAAATTAAAGATGCAGTACCACTTAAATTAGCATCCAAATAGGAAATATTTATTTATAAATCTAAGAAAAGTTCTATATGAGGAAAACTATGAAATTCTGAGAAAAGAAATTTTATTTATTTTTTTTTATTGTCTGATTCTGAGTTTATT